>JAEAOA010001935.1:1622500-2222500 GCA_016746295.1 Potamilus streckersoni
TAAGCTACAGGGTTGGTTCACCCTATAGCGTTTTAAACTTTTAGAGATTTAGTGTGTACGATGTGAAGTATAAAGCTATAATTCATAACTATTTGTCATTACTTACAATCACCCTTTCAGGTGATAGTTCAACGTTCTTTAGCGGCCAAGAACATATTGCATGCAAAGGGGGGCGCCATTATGGCCGGCTATTTGAAGATTTTGCCATTTTTCATCATGATACTTCCAGGAATGATCAGCCGAGCACTATTTCCAGGTAGAGAGAACGTATTATAAAGTGGATAATCGCCCCTTTCTGACTTCTAGTCTTTATTATATTGAAACAAAGTTTTTGTATTGGGACATTTACATATATCACTACAAATATGTATACACAAACCTGACCTGAACAATATATTGTTCCATGTATATTAATTGCTATAGATCTTTTTTGACTGATAATTATATCACATGTGTTAAGTTACCATGTACAAAAAAGATCTTTTAATTAACTTTCGGATTATTTTTCTAAAATATTGTAAATCTTAAAGGTTTTCTGTCCGTGAGAAAGAGAAGCCGGAATGTGACAGAAAGTTTACTTCCTAATTAAGCATGATTAGTAAATAGTCATACTGAACTTGCAACGTTTTCTTTAGAGTTATCCTAAACTTTATTTCTTGTTGTATCAAAAAGATAACATTCTTGACCTAGACAGTTGCACCTAAATGAGAAAACGGCTTACCATGCATATAGACCTTCAGAAAGTGGTAAAACAACGTTTTTGCGACATATAATGTTTTGCAAATTTGCTAAAATTTCTTATATTCTTATTATATACCCGATTAAAGATGATACGCTTAATGTTGTGGTCATATATACCTTTCCATCCGTTCGTTCGTTCGTTAACAAATTGGTTAGGCGTTGTAACATGAATTCTGCTTCATATTTTTACCGAACAAAGCAAGTCGTTTTGTTATATTGAAGACAAGGAACCCTGTTGATTTATTTTCTAAGAGTCAATTGTTGATGTCACTGCAACAGATCATAGCATAATCTTGGGTTCCGTACGAGTTGCCTTCACCAAACACTGCAAGTGGTCCAAATGTCAGACGTCAAAGTAATCATCATCTGCGCCATATCTCAATAAACATACTAAATAAATTCTACCTAAAATATATACCTTCAACAAAACATCGCAGATAGGTTGCCATTGATGAAGCAAAATAGCCAGATGAATTCAGGAAGGAAAGGGTGGATCCAAATTTTACAATGTTATATATAATAATTTTTGACAGATGAAATCGCATGCGTGGACAAAGAAGAGTGCCTTCGTTACTGTGGCAACCCAGTGGGATGCTCCAACATCGCCTACCCCAGGCTAGTGATGGGTCTCCTTCCTGCCGGTACGGTTCAATTGCAAGTACTTTTGTAAATGCCCTAGTATTTTAAATAACAGTTTTGGAATAATTGAAGTACGAATCATAAATGTAATCTTGAAAGCTATATTTCTTGTGACAAAACTAATGTTCATAGTTTCTTAGAATAGTTGGTGCTAGTGTCACTGAAGTCCATTTTCTTGTATAATTTGACTAGTTCGATTACGCTGGCCTTGTTTTTCGAATTGGTTATTTTGCAAAGTTAGTTGAAGGGATATTGAACAACTATCGAAAAATGAAGATTTTTACATACACCTTTGCACCTGGAAATCTATTGATTTTCCCAAGTTCTAAACTTTGTTAAAAAAAAGTTACATTTGTATATCCTAGGATAGTTCTAAAGAACTTAAGTTTTTTTTGTATTGATATCAAAATGATGCGGTTGATAACCATGTTTGAGATTACACATCTAGACGATGATAACCATGTTTGAAAGTACACATCTAGACGATGATAACCATGTTTGAGAGTACACATCTAGACGATGATAACCATGTTTGAGATTACACATCTAGACGATGATGACCATGTTTGAGATTACACATCTAGACGATGATGACCATGTTTGAGATTACACATCTACACGATGATACCCATGTTTGAGATTACACATCTAGACGATGATAACCATGATTGAGAGTACACATCTAGACGATGATACCCATGTTTGAGATTACACATCTAGACGATGATGACCATGTTTGAGATTACATATCTAGACGATGATAACCATGTTTGAGATTACACATCTAGACGATGATAACCATGTTTGAGAGTACACATCTAGACGATGATAACCATGTTTGAGATTACACATCTAGACGATGATAATCATGTTTGAGATTACACATCTAGACGATGATACCCATGTTTGAGATTACCCATCTAGACGATGATAACCATGCTTGAGATTACACATCTAGACGATGATAACCATGTTTGAGATTACACATCTAGACGATGATAATCAAGTTTGATATTACACATCTAGACGATGATACCCAGGTTTGGGATTACACATCTAGACGATGATAACCATGTTTAAGATTACATATCTAGACGATGATAACCATGTTTGAGATTACACATCTAGACGATGATAACCATGTTTGAGAGTACACATCTAGACGATGATAACCATGTTTGAGATTACACATCTAGACGATGATAATTATGTTTGAGATTACACATCTACACGATGATAACCATGTTTGAGATTACACATCTAGACGATGATAACCATGTTTGAGATTACACATCTAGACGATGAAAAAAATGTTTGAGATTACACATCTAGACGATGATAACCATGTTTTGAGAGTACACATCTAGACGATGATAACCATGTTTGAGATTACACATCTACACGATGATAATCATGTTTGAGATTACACATCTAGACCATGATACCCATGTTTGAGATTACACATCTTGACGATGATAACCATGTTTGAGATTACACATCTAGACGATGATAACCATGTTTGAGAGTACACATCTAGACGATGATAATCATGTTTGAGATTACACATCTAGACGATGATATCCATGTTTGAGATTACACATCTAGACGATGATACCCATGTTTGAGATTACACATCTAGTCTATGATATAGATGTTTGAGATTACACATCTAGACGATGATAACCATGTTTGAGATTACACATCTAGACGATGATGACCATGTTTGAGACTACACATCTAGACGATGATGACCATGTTTGAGATTACACATCTAGACGATGATACCCATGCTAGAGATCACACATCTAGACGATGATAACCATGTTTGAGAGTACACATCTAGACGATGATAACCATGTTTGAGAGTACACATCTAGACGATGATAACCATGTTTGAGAATACACATCTAGACGATGATATAGATGTTTGAGATTACACATCTAGACGATGATAACCATGTTTGAGATTACACATCTAGACAGGGGCCCCGAGTGGCCGAGTGGTCCAAAGCGCTGTCCGTTACGGATCACTGCCATCTCACCTCTGTCTGTGTGTGTTCGAGTCTAGGATTCGGCGAATGTGGATATGTGAGAAAGCTTGCCAGTAGGTTCTCGTGGGTCGGTGGTTCTTTCCGGTGATTTCCCGGTTTCTTCCTCCACCATTAATACTGGCCGCCATGAATAGCCTATCGTGTGCTGAAAAATGGCGTTAAGCCCAACAACAACAACAACAACAACAACAACACATCTAGACGATGATGACCATGTTTGAGATTACACATCTAGACGATGATACCCATGCTAGAGATCACACATCTAGACGATGATAACCATGTTTGAGAGTACACATCTAGACGATGATAACCATGTTTGAGAGTACACATCTCGACGATGATAACCATGTTTGAGAGTACACATCTAGACGAAGATAACCATGTTTGAGAGTACACATCTAAACGATGATATCCATGTTTGGGATTACACATCTAGACGATGATGACCATGTTTGAGATTACACATCTAGACGATACTTCTAGTGTACATCTTATATAAAAGATCTCGCTCTACATCGTTACTTTCACTTCCAGGGCTTCAGAGGTTATTTTAAAAATATTTAGATGATATATACATTTAGGGTCTTTTAGACATTGTGATACTTTTACAACCAATATTAATGACAACACTAGTATGACTAACGGTTTCACTTCTTCGAAAGAAAATGTGAGTTATATATGATAGTAACACACATGTCAGTTTCTTCATGAATAGTCTAACACATAAATCTTACTACAGTCACTATACAATTCGTTCGAGATGGATACCCTGGCTACAATCACGTTTCCAAATTAGAGCTAATGAAAGTTAAAAGTTATCCTGGTAAGACATAATAATTTAGTTTATATACGGTATCCATTGATTGAATGTGATAATTCAGTAATAATATCTAATGTTTTTATGTTTTTTTTCGAATGCACATAGGGTCGACAGATCACAGCACTGTCCTCGTTAACATGTTCGTATTAATACGTGGTATTTACAAGCAATAGTACGTGGCTCGATACGTACAATGCTTTTCGACAATTAAATTTAGGTTGGTGGGGGTATGTTTTCTAAGATTGGCAGGCATATCTAGATTCTACTGTGATAATCATTTAGATCATAGAACAGTGTAAGACCTGATGACCAATATAAAAATTATGAGGCAAATATAGTACCTGATGAATGCTCTACGTATTGAATGTGCCAACTATATTGCAAAAGTGCAGGATTACTTTAATTTGAATGGAAAAAGTTGATTAAGAAAAATAATCTGACTTTGGTTTTTTTTACCGAGACAAGAAAATCCCAGTCGTGGATTTATATTATTTGTCTCATCACGAGGCTCAATAATGTAACCCATGGATTGCGATTTCCTTTTCTCAGAGGGAAGGTGGACATGTACAGTTTCGTATTTTGCATTGGGTTGGACCATTAAAGAGTAATTATTTTTCAGAAATTTACTCTTGTATATCTTAGTTATTGCTAAAAGGAATTTTTTTTAATAAAAAAAAAAAACACCTTTATTTTGGTGTATGATTGATGGGTGTAATTTGGAATTTAGAGTATACACTACTTACTACTAGCTCCGCTTGTTCATTTTCTGTCCCTGAACTTCAGTGGCTAAAGACAGTACACTTTAGACTAATCTAGGTTGTTGTTTTTTTTTCTTTTGGTTTTTTTAGTACATGGAAGCATCCACTTTGGTTAGCTGTGTGTATTAATCATGCACAATTTCTACAAGCACACTATCCAAAGACTACATGTAAGCAACATTATATGAAAGTAATATAGATGTATACCAATATTTTCTCCATTCTCTTTGTTGTAAATGCAAACCACTCCACCTCACATCTATTTACTCTCTCAGAAGCACATACTACCTGTAGAACGTCCACTAACCCCAACATAAATTTTATTATTGTATTCTGATTTGTATAGTATGACGCCACGAAATAGTTCTCGGTACGGCAAGAAATTCAAATGATACTGAAAGAAAAACACCGGAAAAAGTCGCACAAGTACAATGTATGTGTACAACCTTTACCTTGCACATACAGCTCAATTAGCAATGATTGGAACTTCATAGGTAGGTTCCCATCGCTCAATATGATTAACAAATTCATGAAAATAATAGGGGGGGGGGACGAATGGGTTGCGAACCGACATGATATTCCCTGTATTTTAATAGGGTTTTAGGAATTTATCGGAACAATTTTGACTTCTATACAGATTTTAAAGGGAAAAGAAGATCCAGTGTTTTATATTAAAGGAATCGTAAACAGCTTGTCTTTCTTAAAGGTCTGAGAGGCTTGCTTATGGCGGTGATGCTGTCCGCCATCATGAGTTCCCTGACTTCCATTTTCAACAGCGCCAGTACAATCTTTACCATGGACCTCTGGCAGAAAGTTAGGAAGCAGGCAACAGAAAGGGAACTTCTCATAGTCGGACGGGTCTTTATTTTGATACTTTGTGCGATCAGTGTGTTATGGATTCCACTTGTGAAAACGTCTCAGAGTGGCCAGTTGTTTATATATATTCAGGCTGTCCAGGGTTATCTGGGAACTCCGATTGGTCCCGTCTTTCTCTTAGCTATCTTATGGAGAAGGACCACAGAACAGGTAATAAAATGAGTTTACATTTGTTTCATTCTAATTGCCTAGACACGAGATAATCTACTTGTGCTGTGTAGCACAGCATCAAACGAAACCTTCCCATTTACTGGATTGGAGTTATTCCCCTTGATTTCTGAATGCAATGCTGCTCCAGTATTCACAAAATTTTACTTTCTGGCACGTCTATTGTCTGCTTAAAGTTTAACCTTTGCAGTGAAACTGGCGAAATTGAGACTTTTTCATCAGTGAACACCCAAAATAAAATTCTCTATCCTTCTATCTGCGATTTTGTCAGACTGACTTATTCTGCACCAGTTTAATTCCATCTTGGGAATTAGAAAAACTGCTTCTTAAAAAATAGCCAATATTTTGAATATAATTTTTCCTGGCACTGCGCTAACAAAGGAATTTTCTTACACCTGTATATGTAGATTACGTGGCTTTTCTCTACATGAAGGAACATATGACTGGTTCCACGTTATAATAATTTTATATCAAACATTTGGTACACATTTTTGCTTTCAAAACCTATGTGTTTAAACATTGAACACATAGTTTCAAAATTCCAACGCGGTGGTAATCACCCACTGCATCTAGTACATATAAAATGAAACCGACTTACACCAACATAAGCAGTCTCTGGCTTTTGTTTACGTTAAATACTATATCATTCTATAGGTCGAATGTAAAAAAAAAAATCTGGACATTCTTGCTAGGGTCTTGGCAACGTGGCCAGAAACATGTTTCATTGCGTTATCGTTTGACCAGCTTTACGACCCTGGTTATAGACGTACACCACCTGGTTATAGACGTACACCACCGTTTCTCTACATCAGCAATGAAATTTTAAATTAAAAAAAATTGTGGGAGTTCTAAAGTTATATAAAATGAACTACTTACCATGTTTGAAATTATTCTTTCACATATCATTCGTTGAGCACGGGGAAACGTGGATTTCTCTCCTGCGATAGATACTTCCTAACACAAATACATTTTGATATTGTATAATACATGTATAGTTGCTGACGACAAATTTTGACGTTTTAAAGTCACTTTTCAGCCAAAACACGTAATCTAAATCAATAGAAAATTGAAGCATCTGTGGTCATAGATGCTATTAAATTGGAACTGAATTGGTACTGGCTGATCCAGGGAGTGCGCAAATCCAAACTGGCACACACCCAACTCCTTCCAAAACATCACCGCAAAACAGCTGTAATGTTTCCTAGATTAAGTTTACTTTACAATTATGATTTCATGCATGCCATGGAAAGGCTATAATTGCAGCAGCTTTTGGGTGTTCGACTTCTGGGACCCCAACAGAGGTTGCAATTTGCAAACTCCTTACATACTTGTTTACGCCTCCCACCTCCCAGAACAATATTCTTGGATCTGCCCCAGATATATATCATCCACCTCTTTTTTTACACAATCTTATCGAGTACAAGTCAAGCCTTTGTCTCCACAGATATATCTCAATATTATTTTTGTATTCTTTTTTTTTAAGTTCAACAATTTATGGAGCCTTTTACGAAAAAATTATGTCATGATTGACCATTCGTCTGGTTTGATAACGGACAGTCGGGTTTTGGTTTGTCTGTCTCCTGCTTAACATGATCATTTATGTGTGAGTCCAAAAGAGTATCCGGTATTCTTGAGTGATTTCCTGCCTAAAGATATACTTTTAATTGATTTAAACACAGTGGAGCCAAGACTCGACTTAGTTTATAAAAACGTTGCAAGACAGTGGACGATAGAGTATCACTGAAAACAAGCACATTTCTTTTTGGAGTTTGGGGGAGGGAGCTGGAACCAACAATATTGTTGGCAGCAATTATGTTGAAGCTTTCAATCAAAACTGTTGATATTTCGCGTGCTTTAATGCATTTGGCGAATGACGCATCATTGTTTTGTGACTAAATGGATTTTAATTCTCTCCTTCAAAGTAAAAATAATAAGATTTCTGCTGTGATCAGAGATGTTCTGACTAGTGAAGAAAAAACATTATTTTGGTCAGAACACCAATATATACTACTTTAAGTGGCGTAATCATGGCAAAAACGTGTCAGGGTATCTCATGTTCTTTTTTGACCATATAAAGTCTCTTAAGCAACGTTTGAGTCAAGATTGCGTTTAAAAAAAATTATTTGTACGCTTCAGCAATGCGTTGACTTTAAAGAGTGCAGATATATATACATGAGCAGTGACAAATTGTTGTCGTGAGTGTAAGCATTGAAGGTCACCAATGCAACATTGTTCATTTATCCATTACTACTTTACTTTTTCAATGCTTGGAGTGATTGCAACGATTTTGATATGTCTAAACAAAACTCGATTTAATTCATACTAAGTCTCATGAAACGCACCCAGACCATATAAAAAGCCATATAAAAGCCACTGTGCAATCAGTTCGTATTTAGCAGAAACAAAATACCAAAATGTTTCTTTATAAACAACATGTTACCTCGGAAATCCGATTTTCGGTTTCGTCTCTTTCCCTAGGGTGCATTCTGGGGCATGCTGATTGGTCATGTCTGCGGAATGATACGAATGTCTATGGATTTTGCATACCACGCCCCAGACTGTGGAGAGCCGGAAACAAGACCGCCGGTCTTATATAAAGTCCATTACACCTACTTTGGTCAGATGTCGCTTGTTATAACAGCTTTAGCAGTCGTAATTATCAGTTTATTGACCGTACCAAGGAAAGAAACAGATGTAAGTTTAGGATCAAGCAATGGTATATTATATCTCACTAGTGTATTTGTATTGTGTTGATCTCATGAGATAAAAATAGCAAAGGTAAAGATTGCATAAACATCACCCAACAAATATGTTTTGTAACCAAAAAATTAAAAAGTATTGCAAAAGATTTGATTCTTGAAGTAAAAGAATACAAAAGCATTTGCATAATTTATGACAAAAAATAATCCGTAATAAAACCACAAAAAACACATTTTGCAATGAATTAAAGAAATTCAAAACAACTTTTCTTTGGTTTTATAATTATTCAGAGAGTGTAAATAAATGCTCTTCTATACTTGTGATTCCTTTTGAAAAAAAGCCATTAGTTTTGGTTCAGATTTGGAGATATGAATTAAGATCTAAAAAAATATTTCTCGTTGTTTTCACATAAGGAGCAAAAAGCATTATGCCAGAGATTAGTTTGCTTGCCGTCGTATAAATGCTTTTGTAATGTTTCCTACTTTATTCATTCATTCACATAGCTTTCTAATTTAACATGGTGGACAAGGAAGAAGTATAAGGAGGAAGGAAGCGATAACGATGTAGAGGAACATGAATTATCGGACTTATCCAGTCCGAGTGAAGAAAAAGACTTGGGCGAGTATTATTTCTTCTTTTCCATTTATTCATACCTGTATGTTCTCATACATACATACATATACAAATACATACATACATACATACATACATACATACATACATACATACATACATACATACATACATACATACATACATACATACATACATACATACATACATATATATATATATATATATATATATATATATATATATATATATATACCGTCCAGTACAACTGCAAAATTGTCACACATACACGTACACACGGGTATAACGCTATTGAATTATTGGTTCTTAAGTGTGGCTACAGTAGCGTACATGATGGATTTCTTGTAGTAAGAGACCACATGACCAGTCTCGCGAGACTTTAAATGATGTTTCTGGGATTTAAATATACATTCTTAATATTTTTCTGGCAGAGTCGTTTTAATATCTTGAAGGAACAAGGTGTTATCTTTTGTTGCCAGATTGTTTTTCATGTGATTTTTGGATTTAATAATTTATTCTCCTAGAAACTCATCAAGCTGACTTTCTTATAAAAAAAAAAATCTGAAAGGTATTAATGGAAATTTATTCTGGAATTATTCAGAAACAAAAATTGAATCAAGTGAGGAATTGTTGATATTCGTACGTTGGACCACATCTGACGTCCCCGCCTTTCATATTTGTACGTCGTCAAGATTCGAACCTGGAGTATAATAGGACTATTAAGTTATATGACTTGTGTTTTCATTCTTAGGGTCAAATTTTGGATTATATTCACAAACTGTAAGACCTATTAACTAATTTTTACATTATTTTCTAGGAAAATAAATTATTTTGTTAAAATATACAAAGCTTGTTGGTTTTCACTCTTTTCTTTGTTATTGAGTACGAGCCCTTGTCACGTAACATAAAGGTGGTTCGAGAATTATAATTCGGTCTGAGTAGTTTTCGAACCTGTGCTGCGAGTAACGGTGGCCATTACTTAGTGCTAACATAAATTAGTCACAATAAACGATATAAAGTGAAAATGAGAGTGATTCATAGAAACCTGAAGCAAAGAATGCAATGGATTCTCGCGCGAATAGAGGGACATTTTAGTATAGCTCATTTTTCTTCTTGGAGACGAAAAATTAAATTAAGACGAACTATTCTAAGTACTTTCTCATAAATAAGGTAAAAAGTAAAAACATTAAAGGTTATTTTGATATGTATTTACAGGTTGTGATAGTGAGCAAACGCCAAATAGCTCCAAAGAAATTGGAAAACTTCGGTTGTGGTGTGACAAAATATGTGGAATTCCGGAAGATAAAAAGATGTCCTCTGGATTATCTCATTCTGATATTTGGCAGAGGCAATTTCTATATGAAAATCCGTTTTGGAAGAAGATACTTAATCTTAATGCAATTCTTGGAGTGACTGTGATAGCTTTTCTCATTGGGTACTATAGATAGTTTAGTTTAGTGAAATAATTATCAGTTCACTAACCTTATCTGTAATTGTACAATTGTAGTTATACCAACTGGAATCAAATATTTGCAATAATAATAATAATAATAATAATAATAATAATAATAATAATAATAATAATAATAATAATAATAATAAAAGTAAATAAATGAATAAATTAATTCTTAAAGTATGAAGTAGAAAAATTGTTCTACAGTTATAAATTAATATTATATTATAAATATGACGTTTGGAATTCTAAAAACGCATTTCATGTTTTATTTACGAAATTTAAAGTTTTTAAAAATGATTTATTTTGTTCTACAGTTATAACTTAGCATTGACATGGGGAATGAAAAAGCATTTTCTGTTTTATTTACAAAATTTAAAGAGTTTCTTTTTTAAAATAATTTACATTTATAAATAGAATAAATTTGTTACTTATGTGCTAATCTGTAATAAGTTTGATTCAACTGTTAGAAACTTTGAATTAAAGTAAAATTGTTTGAATTATATCGATGCAAACATCTTAATGAAATAAAAATGTTGAATGGAGGTAATTATTTTTTAAAAAATCGAGGTAAATAACATTGTTGCCAGAAGTTGGATCATATGCACTCGAAATTCCGATTTAACAGAAACGTCATTTGAAATCGTCTCGCTAAAACCTCTGCTATTTTGAATGCTGTATATTGGCTTAATTTATTTTTAAAATCTAGGTAAATGCTCTCGACAAAATAAATTTTATCAAATCACCTTCTGCTGATTCATTTATTTAATTTTGTACACAGTCCAAATGTATCTCTTAATGTGTGCACCTTCCAGGCCCGGCACTATAGACACAACGGTGGCTCCAGTTATTCTCACAGTTTAGTCTTGCTCTTGGGGGCGCAGAAGGTGGTTGAATGTCCACATCATCCCTGTTTTCACTCAGGGGATGGTGAAGACTTCCCCATGTCTTATATTTTGTAACCGGAGATGATGAGGTCTCCTTATCTCTTGCCTACGCTGTGGATCCCACTCTTACAACTGTCTCTCCAATTGCTCGTCCCAGTTTTCCATCTGGGAGACAGCGGCTGTTGGTACTGGTGGTAGTGCTTGTGTTGTGGTTGTGGTGGTGGTATGTTTGTGAAATACAGAGCTTCAAAATAAAATTTGTCGCTAAATGCATTTACTGCGTTATCATGGTTAAGGTTTGTTAATCAATTTGTTAACTGATTTGCATGACACGAAAATTACCGAAATCCATCGCCAAAATGTTTATTATTTAAGGTCTAGAGTCGGGCTTTGTGTCCATATAGGAAGATTACTCGCCGCGGTTCCACTCTTTCTGTAATGGTCACAGAGAGAATTTATGACTTTTACGAAAGCATTATGGAATTTGCGACACTGGATAATACACGTTTATTTAGATTGTTTAAATAAAAAGTTACATGAAGTTGGATTTCTTGTTCAGAAAACCGAGCCTCCATCTACCACCTGTCCTTGTTCACGTGTAATTTTGATTTTGATGTATTCCTAATTTATTTCACATCACCACTGTAATACCAATTTACACTCTTTGTATCTGCTTTAATATTTTCCATTTTCACTTTCATTATTTCTCTGACGCATTTGAATAGTCTGAGTGTTTGTGCCAATTATTTAGTTAGTTTAACTTTAATTACAACTAAATCTCGTATGACAGTTCTAAAAAGATTGCAGTTTCAATATCTGCATATCTTAGAGTAGCATTTGCTTTTTCTTAATTCACGTGGTATAAAAACTCCTCCCAGATTTTGGTAAAATTTGTGAAAATTAATGTCAGTGAAGGTTTTATATATGCGTTGAAACTTAGCATGGCAAATATTTTGTCTACGAAAAATTACGTGCATGATAATGTAAATATAATACCTTTATCTATATGAAATTTAAAGGAAGTACATCAACATATACTTGATTTTCATGACCCGTATTCTGTTCAAATACTTATAGATGATCTTCTAGTCTTTAATAAAAATTAAAAGAACATGCTTGTGAGCATTATTTGAATGTAGTTTCGCGATTTTTATGTTAGCTCTTCTCATTTCTTATTTGATAGCCATAATATTTTGCTAAGACATTCTACACATTTTGTTCGCCTTATCATGCCTTGTTCGCCTTATCATGCCTTGTTCGCCTTACACGTACCAGCTTCTCAATTATCTGTGACGTTTTTGGATGTATTTTCTTGACTCTGGTATTTCACAAATTTAAAAAATATTAATTCCCTCCATTTAATTGCACCCTTTTCTTTTCATCTGTCATATTCTCTACACTTAGTATCTTTAACAAAAATTTAAAGTTTTTGTATTCCTCGATACTGCTATTTATGCATTGTGCTTCGTCACTATCAGATTGAGGAGAGATGTACATTTTAGCACACTGTTTCTGGAGGAGTGAATATTTTCAACACATCATTTATTTAATGGCATAATATTTTAATGTGGTACAAGCTATTAAAGACTGATCATATTCTTTCCATTTCGAGAGTACATAAAATTTACTTGTTTTTTATGTCATTTTGTTCGTCAAGCTCTTCTCAACGCTGTGTATGTTATCCTGTCTATCTAGTTGAGTACCTATGTACGTGAAGCCAGACAGTGATGTAACTTTGTTTCATTCAACGAAAACAAAAATGTTTAAATTTTCTTTACATTAATTTTTTCTTTTATAAATATTTTATCCACTTTTATTCTTCGTCTCTAAAAAAAAAAACACAATGCATACACAACACAGTTCACAAAAGTACGCAATTCCAAGCTTTTTTTAACTTTTTTACGGGGCGGGGGAGCTGACCTAGTGTCTTTGCAGTGGGTCTTCTGGTTAGACTTTCTTGCATTTAAATCCAAAACACATAATCTAGAAATGGATGAACAACATCAGCACGACAGAATACAACGACCAACAGATATCGCATTGAAAGTAGTTATGATAAGAATAGGAAGGGTCAGTTTATATGGAGAACAAGTTAATGATGTCTGTCCACTTTTATCAACGAATTTGGAAGTTTGTAAGTGATTAGCGATTGAATTTGATAATCTCCTTTTCCGACGTAATTAGCAAAGGACTGTCTGAATTGTAATGTTCTTGACACGTGATCAATTGCTGGATATCCTAGTCTGTTTGTTTTATTTTAAACTAGGACTATATTGCGGTGTGAATATCTGTATACAATCAATGGTGCAATTATTTCTCCCACGTAATCGTTCATTACGAAATGATATGAAACTCAACCATTTGTGCTTCTCAACATATATAAAATACATGTATCAATGCAATATATATATATATATATATATATATATATATATATATATATATATATATATATATATATATATATATATATATATATATATATATATATATATATATATATATATAAAGAATACAAATCGTATGGCGAATAACAACCCTCTCAAGCGTACTGGATCCACCAAGGGATCACGTTTGTCAGGGATTAATTAAAATAGATGCAATAAACTGACGACGAACAGTACGAAACTAGTAACTAACTAGCCTAAGCGCTTTCGACTCTTAATGAGTCTTTTTCAAAGGCAAATACAAAACATAGTTACGACAAACAAATAAACACAAAAACGTTGTGTTTGTAAACCTCTACATTTCTATCTTCACATGTGCTAACACTATAAATACAACCAGCTTGTATAGACTAGTTGCGGAAACTGAAAACGTTGTATAATTCCCTAAAAGTCTACAAGCCAAAGCGACATCTATTTGTACTTTGTGTACATATGTAACGCAGATTATATCCCGGATATTTGATTCTATACCGGTTATTCTTATAGTAAAAATTGAAGGATAATAAGAAGATTTAGAAAATGTTAAATTCTACTAGTGCATAGTTTTCATTTTCTAGTCTTCTTGGTTTAGACCGCTTGGTTTCAATGTTCTAAGGCGGCGTATCCAGTATGATTCTTTTTCCTTCCTGGTTTCGGAACTCCAGCTGTGGTTGTTAGCAATAGCGATAAGTATTATATCACTGAAAGTGTGGCATGGGGAGGAGAAGTGTTCTGCGACCGGGCTTCTGTACAGCTTTTTGGTCATCCAATCAGATCTATGAAGGTTTATCCTTATGTGTAGCTTTTCAGTTTCTCCCACGTACTGAAGGCCACAGATCTTACATGTGATGAGATAAATCACATTCTCTGTTTTGCACGTTTTGTTTGGACCATGTATGTTTAGTTTTTCTTTAGTCACTGTGCTAGTGAATGTCTTGGTCTCTATCATATGTTGACAGGTTTTGCATCTTTTATCGCCACAGGGTCCAGATTGACTAGGTTGGTTTTGACTAGCGATTGTTGTTAGCTTGGCCCTGACTAGGATGTCCTTTAGGTTTTTTTGGTCTCCGGTAAGCTACTACAGGTTTGTTCGGAAGTATTAGGTTTAGTATGTCTGACGATTGCACGGTTGGCCAGTGGTTTGCGATGATTTTACCTACTTTGGGATTGTCTGCGTGATAGGTCAGAATAAATGGTATCCTATCAACCTTTTCTTTCTGTCCATATCTGAGTAGGTCATCACGGTTTGTTTGTTTGGCCCTTTGGATTGCCTCCGCAATCAGGTCTTTGTCGTAGCCTCGGTAAATTAAATGTTTAGCCAGCTCTTCAGACCTTTCTAGGAATCTTTCATCGTCGGAGCAAATTCTGCGTATCCTCAGTGCCTGGCTATATGGAATGTTCTTAATGCAGTGTTTTGGATGACAGCTGGTTGGGAGAAGATACTGGTGTTTGTCGGTTGGATTCGAGTAGATGTCTGTGTGTAATTTGTTTTCCACCAGTCTGGTTGTTGTGTCCAGGAAAACATGGTTTGAGTTGGAAATTTCTGCCGTGAATTTTATTGAAGGATGGCAGTTGTTTGCCTTTGATATGTTTGCCTTCCATATAGCCAGGCACTGAGGATTGTTTGCCTTCCATATAGCCAGGCAAAACAAACAAACCGTGATGACCTACTCAGATATGGACAGAAAGAAAAGGTTGATAGGATACCATTTATTCTGACCTATCACCCAGACAATCCCAAAGTAGGTAAAATCATCGCAAACCACTGGCCAACCGTGCAATCGTCAGACATACTAAACCTAATACTTCCGAACAAACCTGTAGTAGCTTACCGGAGACCAAAAAAACCTAAAGGACATCCTAGTCAGGGCCAAGCTAACAACAATCGCTAGTCAAAACCAACCTAGTCAATCTGGACCCTGTGGCGATAAAAGATGCAAAACCTGTCAACATATGATAGAGACCAAGACATTCACTAGCACAGTGACTAAAGAAAAACTAAACATACATGGTCCAAACAAAACGTGCAAAACAGAGAATGTGATTTATCTCATCACATGTAAGATCTGTGGCCTTCAGTACGTGGGAGAAACTGAAAAGCTACACATAAGGATAAACCTTCATAGATCTGATTGGATGACAAAAAAGCTGTACAAAAGCCCGATCGCAGAACACTTCTCCTCCCCATGCCACACTTTCAGTGACATAATACTTATCACTATTGCTAACAACCACAGCTGGAGTTCCGAAACCAGGAAGGAAAAAGAATCATACTGGATACGCCGCCTTAGAACATTGAAACCAAGCGGTCTAAACCAAGAAGACTAGAAAATGAAAACTATGCACTAGTAGAATTTAACATTTTCTAGATCTTCTTATTATCCTTCAATTTTTACTATAAGAATAACCGGTATAGAATCAAATATCCGGGATATAATCTGCGTTACATATGTACACAAAGTACAAATAGATGTCGCTTTGGCTTGTAGACTTTTAGGGAATTATACAACGTTTTCAGTTTCCGCAACTAGTCTATACAAGCTGGTTGTATTTATAGTGTTAGCACATGTGAAGATAGAAATGTAGAGGTTTACAAACACAACGTTTTTGTGTTTATTTGTTTGTCGTAACTATGTTTTGTATTTGCCTTTGAAAAAGACTCATTAAGAGTCGAAAGCGCTTAGGCTAGTTAGTTACTAGTTTCGTACTGTTCGTCGTCAGTTTATTGCCTGGTATATATTTATAATTATTTGTAATGCAAAAATCTTATATACCTTGATTTCTTTCATAGGAATCTGGAACGACTGTGTGTATATATGAGAATTAATTACTAGGTCGTCATGCGAGTGTGTCTGCTACGTACAAACTTATATAACAATGATTCAGTGCCATCATTTTTTTTTTTGGTGATGCATGCTTAGTCGTGACGATATATCAGTTGGTGCATGCAGGCAAAGCGATGGATGCCATTTACTCGCGGACCTGGGTTCGAAACTCCGTAGAGTACGAATTTAATTTCTCTAACCTGTATGATAGTATATATATATATATATATATATATATATATATATATATATATATATATATATATATATATATATATATATATGTATATATATATATATTATCCAACATTTTGAACTGCCTCTAAAGTTCCTTGACTATTCTGAAGCACAGTTCTACTACTTTTGATTGTAAATACGCGTTTGCACGTGTTAATTGCTTTTTCTTTAGAACTAATATTGCATATAAAAAGCGTACTCCAAAACAGTAATACGATTCTAATGTCTTAAAAAAAAGTAACAGAAAAAGCAAAACCAGCAAGTTTAGCAAAATTCAATACATAATTTATTTCCATGGAATACAAAGTGAAATTTCAAAGTAATTACAGCATTGTGTATTAATATCTGAATGATCCTTAAAGTTCTATCACAAGTTCAGAGACTTCAGAATGAATTCTAGTCTTGGCTGTGCTGATGTGAAAATAGTCTTGGATAAGCAGATATGCCAACCGGCTTGATGTACCCAAATGAGACAACCCATAATGTTCTTGAATGAATTCACATTAATCCCAAAATAGTGATTTAGTCCAAAAATATTGATTTAGTCCAAAATAATAATTAACAAAAAATATTTCCACTCAAATTATATCTGAGCACATATGAACTTAAAGTAAGAATGCAATAGTTTTGTTTATTTCAAACTTATATAAAATCCTACGACACAATACGATAACCAGGATGTCGGTCATTTTCCCATCATTTGTAAACAAATTCTTTTCTAGAACATTCAAAGGTCATACTTTGCACTCAGATATCAGTAAACAATTTATTCATAACATACAATCCGGGCAAAAAAGCAGACATGCCTTCAAAAACCATATAATTCAAAAGGCTATGTCAAGTTGTCTACATTATTTTATAGCCTTAGCTACACTCTATGACAAATATAGATGTGGAAAAACGTTAAATACCCAATAAAAAAGAGGATAGCAAATTTTATATACCTGTAGCAATAAATTTCTTTGAGTACATTGTCATGCATATATAATTAAACTGCTTGTGTGTTAATTTTAAATTCTTTCTTTATTATTTTTTTCATTACATTTTCTTGTAATGATAATTTTCATTGGATTTGAGTCTCTTTTCAGAAAATTGGCTTGACCCGATTAGAATGTAACCGTTATTTAAGCTCTCCGTTTTGCTCATATTGGTTCGTAGATCTTGTAACCATCGGGTGAAAACGATTGGCCATTACCAGGGTCATTTTCGGCCCACGTGTTAACTGAATTTCCTTTATTATTTCCAGTGTGACAATTTGAATCGTATATAGGGCTATTCTTTCATACGTGATAAATGGCATATTTTATTGGGCTGTTCAAATTAGCAGTCACTTCGCCTGTCAAGTGAGCTATCATGTGATCAAAAATCAAGGCTTACAACAGCCAATTGGTAATTAATTTATTAAGTCATATCTTTACACATTGAGGGTACAAGGTGTTTCTATTGTTGATGTCAGATTGTTTTGAAGTTCATTTGTTTGATTATTTTTTTTTTATCTAATTTATTCTCTAGAAAACTAAACGAGTGTACTTTTTCTAAAAAGTTATGGGACAAAGAAATTCAGTGGAAATTTATTCTGGAATTCTGAACAGAAACATAAACTGTGATTCAATGAGAATCTGTTGCTATAAGTACAACTTCATCTGACGTCATTGCCTCCATACTGTAATTTCATCGAGATTCGAACCTGGATTCTATTAGAACTCTTTAGTGCTAGGACTTATATATTTTTTTTTCAAATTTCGGAATAGTATTTGGATTATATTCACAAACCGTAAGTCCTGATTCATGTTTTACGTTATTTTCTAGAAATAAATCATTTTTGTTAAATTTACAAATCTTGTTGACTTTACTCTTTTCTTTTGTTACATTTTTACGAGCCTACACGTGATATGTTTTGACGTTAACTTATATATTATATAACAATATATTTTTATTCTTCACGCTTAGTATAGATTTCGATTAACTTTGCTGATCATTAAGAATTATTCAGAATACATATTACCAACATCTCAATGGTTGACAAATATATGTAAGCTATATACCTTCTTCGCGCCATCTGTGCCCGTCTTTGCGCTGTTTTGTGTGTGTGTGTGTGTGTGTGTGTGTGTGTGTGTGTGTGTGTGTGACTTTAAGCAGCCTGACTTTTATCTTTGCGTGTCTCTGTGCTGTCTTTGCCTATTATATTCCTTCTCTCGCAATTTAACGTATTATCAAATGTTTTATAAATTTTCACCGGGACTTTTCATTGTCAATTTAAAAAAAAAAAAAAACGAGAGAGAGAGAGAGAGAGAGAGAGAGAGAGAGAGAGAGAGAGAGAGAGAGAGAGAGAGAGAGGATGGATATGTAACAATTAACCACACAATGAAATTATTTTTTTTAAATGTATTCTCAGAGTAAACTAGCAACTTTTCCTGTACAACAATCTGCCTTGATTATAAATCATACTTTAAAAAATATACATTTCAGGTGAAATTATTTCTTTATTGATAGCAATAGCCTGTGGCAGTTGCCGATGTAGCCAGTGGCGTACTATGGGTAAATGGCGCTCGGGGCGACTATGTAGGTCCATAGGAGGTTTAGAGTTCTAAGACCTTTGGTGCCAAAGGCAACCGCTCCGTTCCACCCCACCTCCCTACGTTTGTTCGCTACTGGGTGTAGCTACTTTTGTTTCTTTTTCTACCGTTCTTGTAGACTATATCATATTTGGAAAATCCCAATTTTACAAGTAGAATAAATCGGCTGAAAACTCATTTATTTGTTGAAAAATATTACTAAAAAGATTATAAATGTCTAATTAATGTTAGTCGAATAGTATGTGCTACTTTAGACCAACAAGTAGGTCTCCGCTTCTATTTCTAATAGCGCTGTCCGAAGAAGAAAAAAAGCGGAGACCTACTTTTTGGTCTGGTGCAACTTGTCACAAGTATGGTCAATGGAAAGAAGTGGCTATATAGCTAATTTACCCTGCAGAAGTTATGAAAAAAATTGCTTAGAATGTTGGGTTATTTAGATGTCTATCTGCAAATTTCAATTAAGTGTAACAATGTTACAATAATAAGGTAAAACCCCAAGAAGAAGAAAAAAAGGGGCAATTTAGAAATTTGTAATAAAACCATACGAAATGGGAGGCAATCAAAGAGAAAAGGAGAAAATCATAAAGTTGTTACCCTTGGATGTCACTTTGGAGCAGGAAGTAGCGACCTATATCGCTTTCTGGAGTATCTATCCTTTATGAAAATTAACAGTTCAGATGAAGAATAATGTAAAAGAGATATGAGAAACAAAATCTGTCTGTTTGCGACTAAATAACGTTGCGGGGAAAATTCGCATCGAAAACAGGGTTAGGGCTGCTGAAGTTTTGAATACACTTTGCGATAGCGAAACGAAAGACATCTGCCGTTCTGGTGTGTGTGTGTGTGTGTGTGTGTGTGTGTGTGTGTGCGTGCGTGCGTGTGTGTGTGTGATTTGGCTTTTCGACGTAGCTTTAACAATCTTTTAGTCAAAACGCTACGACGTCTGCGGTGTGGAAGTTTATAGTGACGTCTTAGACCTACAAGTAGGTCTCTTCTTTTTTTTTTTTTATCTGACAGTCAAATAAAAAAAAATACAACAGAGACCTACTTGTTGGTCTAAGTGACGTCTAACACTGGAACATCATGACATGTAGCATGACGTCTCACCAGGTCAGATTATCCTGACACCTGGCGAAGCTGTTAGTGTCACTTTTAAAAGTCTTTGATATGACTCGGCCGCGACATCCCGCATCCGGGGCGGACGCTCTAGCCACTAGACCACCGGAGCGGTCTGACGTTAAGGTAATAAACTGAATCCCCAACATGAATTACAAACAAAATGATATAGTTGTCATTTGTCATTTATTAATTAATAATTCAAACAATGTCAATTGCATAAGTTTTGTTTGCTTTTTTTTTTACCTCACTGAGTTTCACAGTTGTGACTGTGGTATATACTATATTACAAACATAAAGTTACTTTCAATTATGTTATTACGTGTCTAGAATAGTTAGTAATATCAAAAAACAATATCAAACAATGTATATAGTATAACCATCATGTATTACAAATATTGATACAAGATAAAACAGTAACCAACATTATAGCTGGCACATGTAATATTTAAGATAATACCTTTATGACAACACCTGCAAACACAGATTATGAAAAAGATGCTATTTACATCATCAAAACATGCTATTTACATCATCAAAATATGCTATTTACATCATCAAAATATGCTATTTACATCATCAAAATATGCTATTTACATCATCAAAACAGCACCTGTTGATTCAACACAATGTTATCCATAAAGGTGTTATCAACATTATTTCCAGTGGGGTCTTAGCTGTTGTTCAAAATTTAGGGGCAAAACCTCAAAGGACATGCACAATTATAAAAAAAGGCAAATTAAACAAACAGGTTAAACTGATAGTACATGTATACAGAAAGATTACAAACCATGCAGCCAAGATACACAATTCAATGGCAATCACGTGTATTTAAAGCTTCACTATACCTCCAACAGACAGGATATTACACTAGAGGACATGCAGATTTCTCATCCCCTTCACCAGAGTCAGTGCATACAAAGACTACTTTTTCTAATCAGGAATCCACTTGTGGAACTTCTTACCAACCACCCTAGTCCAAACCAATTGCATCAATGCTTTCAGAGCATGGTTTGGTATGGGGATTGCTTAGATTTAGACCAATTGCATCAATGCTTTCATAGTAGGGTTTGGTATGGGGATTGCTGCTTAGATCCAGACCAATTGCATCAATGCTTTCAGAGTAGGGTGTGGTATGGGGATTGCTTACATTTAGACCAATTGCATCAATGCTTTCAGAGTAGGGTTTGGTATGGGGATTGCTTAGATCCAGACCAATTGCATCAATGCTTTCAGAGTAGGGTTTGGTATGGGGATTGCTTACATTTAGACCAATTGCATCAATGCTTTCAGAGTAGGGTTTGGTATGGGGATTGCTGCTTATTGAGGTCCAGGGATGCTTTTAACCTGATTTTAGCTGCACTTGGACCTCCCACCACATGTACATGCCATGTGCATGTTTGTTTCAGAGGAACCCAGCACATTATTAGAAGAAGAAGAGATAGGATAAACTATCAGGTGTATTTTTAAGATCAGCCTGCAGCCAGAAATACCAATTGATTTTAAGTCTTAGTAAGCATGGTAATGTAGCAGATTTCATTTGGCAAGGAAACTTTATTCACTTAAATCTTTCTAGCCAAACATAATTTAATAAAGCACTGAACATTTGTTACTCAAAATATGCTATGAAGAATCAACTGTATTCATGAAAAATTAACGATGTTAAAATATTATATAAATATACAGTATTTGTTCAATGTTTTGAAAATGTGTTTTTTATTATCAGATACATGTCTTTGATGTTCAGTCATGAACTTCAACAATTCCACAAATACATTAGAGAAGAGGACATTCCTAGGGCCAAAGGGTGGAGAAATTACGGTGAATGATGTCGACGGATATTACTTCATGGAAATTATCCCAGATCCTCAGCAGAGGATTAGAGACATAGCATTACTTAAGGCACTGTCTGATGATGTCCTTATTTGCTCCTACCCAAAATCAGGTATGGGAATAGATCTATTTACATGTGGTATATGTCTTCCCATATATAACACTGAAAATAGTGTAGTCATAGATTTGTCACTGTATAATGCTTTGTAATAACCAGACATCTAAGCTATTTGCTTTTGAATTTAGCAAAGAACAAGTACAGTGCTGGACAATTTCCAATGCTCAGATTTGGCTTGGAAAAGTTCAGGTTTGCAAGGTGTCTTGCCTGCAGGCACGTTAAATAGAATCAAATAGTGAGAGAGAGTGGGAGAGACATGTTCAGTCCATAATGCTTTATGTTCTGAAAGTTTACAATGAGATCACTTGCATAAATGCCCATGAAAGTTTACAATGAGATCACTTGCATAAATGTCCATGATATCATTAATCTGTCAGTCCATTATTTCATGATAAACTGGTAAAGTCTGTCGCTTTCCTCTATTAGTTAATGTCAGGATCACTCATTCCAGGCATGATAATGTGAATGCTTTCAAACAAGGTTTGAGAAATAAATAAGTATTTCTATCTTAAATTGGTATTAGTTACATTTTAGTAAATATTTGTAGTTGCCAACTTTCAAATCCTCACCCATTCACAAGGCTTTTCAAATCCTCACCCATTCACAAAGCTTTTCAAATCCTCACTCATCCACAAGGCTTTTCAAATCCTCACTCATCCACAAGGCTTTTCAAATCCTCACTCATCCACAAGGCTTTTCAAATCCTCACTCATCCACAAGGCTTTTCAAATCCTCACTCATCCACAAGGCTTTTCAAATCCTCACTCATCCACAAAGCATTGAGTGATCCCTAATCATTATGTTAGCCAATCTTTGATTCAATGAAATGTGCTGAGCTTACCAACTCTTAAAAGTCAATTAGTTATAGATTATTTTGATTCACTTTATCATTTTTCAAGATGACTAAATGATAATTGCTAATGACATAACTTGTGAGTTTTCTGCTTCTATGTGTTAGGAAATAAAAGACAGTCATTTTTAATGATTACCTAGGCAATGGATTTCTATACAAGCAAAATTGATGCACCAAAACAAATGCCATCCATGAGTAGTGTTTGTCATTTTTTGTTTGCATAGTAATTACTGGAAATTGATACATGAAAAATGAATTTTTAATCATTTTTTTTGTGCTGCATGTAAAACTGTATTCATTATTTTTTCAAATATTATGTTTTTATAGGCTTACACTGGGTATGGGAAATTGTGACAATGCTTCGAAGTGAAGATGTAGTGCCAAGCTCTCATTTAATGGAGGGTAGTTTAATAGATTTTGTTCCCGCATTGCAAATAGGAGCTCAGAAATCTCCAAGGACACTTACAACCCACATACCTGCACAGATGTTGCCAGATAATGTCAAGAAATATGGATGTAAACTGATTTTGATCCTTCGAGATCCACGAGCAGTTGCTGTGGCCTATTACAAGCATTACCAGAAAATTAAAATGGGACAATTTTCTGGAACATGGGAGGATTTCTTACATCTTTTTCTCAGGGGACAAGGTGTGTAACAGAGAACATTAGGCAGATATTACTTTTGTGTTAGCAGAAAAATTATAACTTATACCAGAGTACTTGTTCATTTGTGGTTTTTTGTCATTAGTTGTTTTCAGAATTTGTTTAACTTTGTTAAATTTGTATAACTAACAATACAATACTGTTTGAAGATCCGAAATGCTGTGTTTAATGTCCCCTCTTGTTATTTTTACCCCACTGCTTTGATGATATCCATATGTAAGTCATGAGATAATTGTTAGTAAGACTTCACAAGAAATTACTCCAAATAAACAAATTTAATTTGCACATTGTATTCATAAATTGATGACATCATTAGATTTTCTGACCATTCCATCAATTTTTCAAGTTTGTACACATTTTGAAATATTGTTTTTTACTTGGACATTTTTAAACATAAAAATCCAGTAGCACATTTAGGCCAAACTACTTGAAGTAGGCAAATACAATTTGATTGCTTTATTTCATATCCAGATGCCAATGACCTGATTGGATTTTATATCAAAATGATTTTGTATTATTTTAATTCAGAAAATCACTGAGAAAAATAAGTTTCTTTCTTTTTCTTTCCTAAGTGGTATTTTAATTTTTTGGAAAAAGAACTTTGTTTTATATCCAGATTTTATTGATAAGATTGGATTTTATATCAGTGATTTTGTAATATTTAAAAAAATTTCTGTTTTAGAAAATCACTGAGAAAAATATGTTTCTTTTTTCATCACTTTGATTATTTGAAAAAGAGTAGAGAAAAACTCAATTCTGGTAAAATTTTGAAATATTTTAAAGGATTGCATGTAAATGTAGCTGTTGTCAGAATTCAAAATGCAAGAACCTTAATTAGTTTTCTATCTTGCTTTGATTTTAAGTGGAAATTTTATCTTTGCCACCAGTACAGTTGTTGCTGGAATATAATGCATTCCCACCTAAGAATAGTGTTGACTTAGGCCTCACATTCTCCAAACATGCTGGAGTATAATGCATTCCCAACTAAGAATAGTGTTGCCCTAAGCCAAACATTCTCCAAATATGCTGGAATATAATGCATTCCCACCTAAGAATAGTGTTGACCTCAACCTTGCATTCTCCAAACATGATGGAGTATAATGCATTCCCACCTAAGAATAGTGTTGACCTGGGCCTCACATTCTCCAAACATGCTGGAGTATAATGCATTCCCACCTCAGAATAGTGTTGACCTGGATTTCAAATTCTACAAACATGATGGATTATAATACATTCCCACCTAAGAATGGTGTTGACCTAGGCCTCACATTCTACAAACATGCTGAAGTATAATGCATTTCCACCTAAGAATAGTGTTGACCTAGGCCTCACATTCTGCAAACATGCTGGAGTATAATGCATTCTCTCCTAAAAATAGTGTTGACCTAGGCCACACATTCTACAAACTTGCTTGAGTATAATGCATTCCCACCTAAGAATAGTGTTGACCTAGGCCTCACATTCTCTAAACATGCTGAAATATAATGCATTCCCACCTAAGAATAGTGTTGACCTGACCCTCACATTCTCCAAACATGCTGGAGTATAATGCATTCCCTCTTAAGAATAGTGTTGACCTGGGCCACACATTCTGCAAACATGCTGGAGTAAAATGCATTCCCACCTAAGAATAGCGTCTACCTAAGCCTCTCATTCTTCAAACATACTGGAGTATAATGTATTCCCTCCTAAGAATTGTGTTGACCTAGGCCTGATATTCTCCAAACATGCTGGAGTATAATGCATTCACACCTAAACATAGTGTTTATTTGGGTCTCACATTCTCTAAACATGCTGAAGTATAATGCATTCCCACCTAAGAATAGTGTTGACCTAGGCCATACATTCTCTAAACATACTGGAGTATACTGCATTCCCACCTAAGAAAAGTGTTGACCTGGGCCTCACATTTTCCAAACATGCTCGAGTATAATGCATTCCCAACTAAGAATAATGTTGACCTGGGCCTCACATTCTCCAAACATGCTGGAGTATAATCCATTCCCACCTAAGAATAGTGTTGACCTGGATTTCACATTCTACAAACATGCTGGAGTATAATGCATTCCCACCTAAGAATAGTGTTGACCTAGGCCTCACATTCTCCAAACATGCTGGAGTTTAATGCATTTCCACCTAAGAATAGATTTGACCTAGGCCTAAAATTCTCCAAACATGCTGGAGTATAATGCATTCCCACCTAAGAATAGTGTTGACCTAGGCCACACATTCTCCAAACATGCTGGAGTATAATGCATTCCCACCTAAGAATAGTGTTGACCTAGGCCACACATTCTCCAAACATGCTGGAGTATAATGCATTCCCTCCTAAGAATAGTGTTGACCTAGGCCACACATTCTGCAAACATGCTGGAGTATAATGCATTCCCTCCTAAAAATAGTGTTGACCTAGGCCACACATTCTACAAACATGCTTGAGTATAATGCATTCCCACCTATGAATAGTGTTGACCTAGGCCTGACATTCTCTAAACATGCTGCAATAAAATGCATTCCCACCTAACAATAGTGTTGACCTAGGCCTCACATTCTCTAAACATGCTGAAATATAATGCATTCCCACCTAAGAATAGTGTTGAGCTGAACCTCACATTCTCCAAACATGCTGGAGTATAATGCATTTCCTCTTAAGAATAGTGTTGACCTTGGCCACACATTCTCCAAACATGCTGGAGTATAATGCATTCCCACCTAAGAATAGCGTCGACCTAGGCCTCGCATTCTCCAAACATACTGGAGTATAATGTATTCCCTCCTAAGAATAGTGTTGACCTAGGCCTTATATTCTCCAAACATGCTGGAATATAATGCATTCCCACCTAAGAATAGTGTTGACCTCGGCCATACATTCTCCAAACATGCTGGAGTATAATGCATTCCCACCTAGGAATAGTGTTGACCTGTGCCTCACATTTTCCAAACATGCTGGAGTATAATGCATTCCCACCTAAGAATAGTGTTGACCTAGGCCTCACATTCTCTAAACATGCTGGAGTATAATGCATTTCCATTTAAGAATAGTGTTGACCTAGGCCTCACATTCTACAAACATACTGGAGTATAATGCATTCCCACCTAAGAATAGTGTTTACCTAGGCCTCACATTCTCCAAACATGCTGGAGTATAATGTATTCCCACCTAAGAATAGTGTTGACCTGGATTTCACATTCTACAAACATGCTGGAGTTAATGTATTCCCTCCTAAGAATAGTGTTGACCGAGGCCTGATATTCTCTAAACATGTTGGAGTATAATGCATTCCCACCTAAGAATAGTGTTGACCTAGGCCACTCATTCTACAAACATGCTGGAGTATAATGGATTCCCACCTAAGAATAGTGTTGACCTAGGCCTCACATTCTACAAACATGCTGGAGTATAATAAATTCCCTCCTAAGAATAATGTTGACCTAGGCCTCACATTCTACAAACATTATGGAGTATAATGCATTCCCACCTAAGAATAGTGTTGACCTAGGCCTGACATTATCCAAATATGCTGGAGTATAATGCATTCCCACCTAAGAATAGTGTTGACCTAGGCAACACATTCTACAAACATGCTGGAGTATAATGCATTCCCACCTAAGAATAGTGTTGACCTAGGCCTCACATTCTACAAACATGCTGGAGTATAATGCATTCCCACCTAAGAATAGTGTTGACCTAGGCCTCACATTCTACAAACACGCTAGAGTATAATGCATTCCCACCTAAGAATAGTGTTGACCTAGGCCACACATTCTACAAACATGCTGGAGTATAATGCATTCCCACCTAAGAAAAGTGTTGACCTAGGCCTCACATTCTACAAACATGCTAGAGTATAATGCATTCCCACCTAAGAATGGTGTTGACCTAGGCCACACATTCTACAAACATGCTGGAGTATAATGCATTCCCACCTAAGAATGGTGTTGACCTAGGCCACACATTCTGCAAATATGCTGGAGTATAATGCATTCCCACCTAAAAATAGTGTTGACCTAGGCCTCACATTCTACAAACATGCTAGAATATAATGCATTCCCACCTAAGAATAGTGTTGACCTAGGCCACACATTCTACAAACATGCTGGAGTATAATGCATTCCCACCTAAGAATGGTGTTGACCTAGGCCACACATTCTGCAAATATGCTGGAGTATAATGCATTCCCACCTAAGAATGTTGTTGACCTAGGCCACACATTCTACAAACATGCTGGAGTATAATGCATTCCCACCTAAAAATAGTGTTGACCTAGGCCTCAGATTCTACAAACATGCTGGAGTATAATACATTCCCACCTAAGAATGATGTTGACCTGGGCCTCACATTCTGCAAACATGCTGAAGTATAATGCATTCCCACCTAAGAATAGGGTGGACCTTGGCCTCACATTCTACAAACATGCTTTGACACTCAATATCAAACACATCAAGTCCAGCTGTAGACAACAAAGAACCTGATCAGCCATTGCATAATGTGAAAGCAAATTAGAGGCGGTGTTGTTGATTAGTCCTAACAAACTGCATAAACCCAGATCTGCCAGTACATTAGGCAGTCATAGATCTGGGTCTGTTTGCAGTTGGACTCTACTTATCAGTGAATCAATCTGTTCCACAAGCCATGTCTGTTTTTTATCTTTATGTTATTCTGATTTGCTTCTTTCATATGGAATGTCTTTATTCAGGTTGGTTGAGACATAATTTGTTTCATGCTCTTAACTTTCACCAGGTATTTACATGTTTTTCAGTTGCCCACAATTCATGGTTTGATCATGCCAAAAGTTGGGAAAAGTTCATCAAGACAGGGCATTCCAACACTGTACACATAGTGTATTATGAAGACTTGAAAAGGGTAAGGTTTTAATTGATAGCCAAACCATGTGTATAAACTATATAAGTTGATATTTGAATCTCAAATACTTATTAAATTATAGACTTTAGAGTGCCTACTTTGATGCCCTACTATGTAATTTTGTTAGCATTTTCCACAGTACAGTTATCTTTCTGTCTGGTTCAGTTTTATATGTAAACCAATATTATATATACTATATCTCCCCATATGTTTGTACCCCACAACTTCAGTTACGGAAAACTTTAATGTGATAAAAAGTATATAGAATTTAATCAATTCATTCATTGATTTATAATTTTAACTTATGACTTTAGTGTCCTCTTTGACTTTCATGCTTAACAGACTTTCCATGCTAAAACTGCACCATATTGCATACACTTTTCCTCAGACAACATTGTAACATAGTTAATCCTATTCTGTAACTGGTATATAATTCCATAAATGACCATAAAGTTGAGAGTTTAGAGTTATGTCTCATTGCACACATGAATAGAGAAATTACATTGCTTGTTAAATCCACATGAAAGGCAAATTTGTTGTTGTCATTCTTATCCTTTGCTTGATTAGACTTTGTAAATATTGGAAGCAGACAACATAGTTTTCTTCTATGTACATACATGTGTAGTTGCCTATACACCCCTTTGCTGAAAATGGACTTGTCCAGGAACTGGAAATGACTGGCGAGAATGGTTTTTTACTCTGAAAACTTTTATTTTGAGTGAAACACACAGATGAAAAAATGGTGTTATGGTACCCATGGTCAGAATCAGGTTTGAAATTATAAATCAATAAATGAACTAAGTTCTGTGCATATTTTTAAAATCTCATTTGTGATTTTTGTTTTTAAATCAGTAAAGGGTTACAAACAAACAGGATGGTATATTCAGACTACAGAAAACATAACAGATGGAGTTGCAATAAATGCAAAGCTGCTTTTGCAGAATGAAAATTTTGATACTACTTGCTCGTGGATGAAAAATTAATTAAATTCTCACATATGCAGTTACAGAAACACCGTAATGCTTTATTAGGTAGGTGCTTTATTGCACAAGTTATAAAAGTGATAAAGCTTAAAGCATTTTTGTGTCCTTTCTATCTCAGCTTTTGACAACAAATTTTTTTATATTGTCTGAATTTGTAAGCAAATGATGTAAAATCTCAATTTGCAAAGAAATATTGAGAATCTTTACTTCTCTCCAATATCAGTGTCATCAGAATATGAGAACCAGGTAAGGTACACGGACATAAAACAACTGGTAATACATGAAAAAGTGTTTTCTCACTAAAGCTAGGTAACTAATTATTTTTTAATTTAGGATCCTGTGAATGAGATTGCTAAGATGGGGACATTTTTAGGGCTATCCAAAGATATGGACTATTATGCCTCTGTTGCCAAGGCAACAAATATCCAGAATTTAAAAAGCTCCAAGGAGAAACTTGGAGAAAAGAAGATAGGCGCTTTCTTTGAAAGACAGTCATACCCTTTCTTCAGAAAAGGTAAGCAAGGTTTGCACAGATTATGAAGAGTCCTGAAATAGTAGACTTATCCATGAAAAGTACCCGTTTCTGTTAAAAAGGGTTTTATCCTTGAATTTCTATTCTAAAAATGCACTTGTGTTTGAAACTCAAATGTACAATGTAATTTAGTTTTGTTTTGTCAGAAAAAAATTTGTATTCATGTAAAAATTGCAATAATGGTAATCACATCATGGGATAATAATGTGACAGGACACTTGTTGCTTACACTGGTAAATAAGGATATTTGGAACTCTTGGGCTTTACTGTTATGTACCAATACCATACTTTCAAAGAAATTTATTTTATTGCTAAAGTAAATAATTTTAACCACTAGGTTAACATAAACAGATGGTGGTGTGTTTATAACTGCAGATGGGAACTCTATACATCAGTAAGACTGTTCAACACAATCAGTATTATTTTGTATTTGAAAAGTGAAAAATTGTTGGGAATAAAATAAAGAAATGAGAAGCAGCTGCAGTTAAATTTCTGTACATATACAGTTCTCTAATTCTGCTTTGGAGTTCGAAGTTACCGAGCATATATTCTACAATATCCAATACACCTAACCATGCTCATCAGTTGCTGTTTTGTTGGGTTCTTTTGTTTGGTATTGCTGTTGTAATAAAATCAGGATCTTTAAACAAATTTGTGGAAAACAGTTTGATTTGTATATTGTATAAAAATAAAAAAGAACCTTTATTCCCATAAAAATAGGGGCAAGTAAAGGACCTTGATCTCATTTGGTCCTTTGGTACAGTTAAGTGGTTTTTGAGATGTAAAAGATCAGTCCGTTTTTCATAATAATGTTATTTGATGGTGAATCAGAATCATTGCACAACTTTAAAAGTCTATTATGCCTGCATATGGTTGGACTTTTTGTCAAATTTAGTTGTGCTGGTTTTTCAGAGGGTGTGGAAATGATTTTCTGTATTTACAGAAAGGAAGCAACATCAAAGGAAAATTAGTTTGAATTTGTACAAAATTTAAAGGCTTTTCAGACAAGGTGCTATCTTTCCAAACAATAAAAAGGTTTTCATACCAGGATGCTTCTATAAAATTTAGTTAAATTCTGGTAGGGGTAGGGTGGGGTTTGTGGCATTGAGAAGAAGTCATTTAAAAGTTTTTCTGTGTGTAATAAAAGTGGGTTTATTTCATGGTGGATTAATGGTACAAATTTGAAAGGTCATCAAGCCATGATGCCAAGTTTGGTTGAAATTGGCATAGTGGTTGAAATTGGCATAGTGGTTGAGATTGGCATAGTGGTTGAAATTGGCATAGTGGTTATTCAGAAATTTAAAATCACAACTGTTTATGGACAGTGCACAACACATGCCAGACACTTGAACATACATTAAACTTTTTGACCTTCTGGTTATGTGAGCTTAACATTTTGACCTGCAGCATTTTAAGTTTTCAAACACTACTTCATTTTAAAATGCAAGCTATCAAATCTCCATTGTTTGAGATGTACACGAGGATTGTTGCATTTAAACTTGAAGAATAGACATTGAACAGATTTTAATTGTATAATTTGATCATTCTACCTTGTCTGACAAAAAAAAACAAGACAAGAAAGAGAAACAAATTATTTTAATTTTCCAACATCTTAACAGTTAAGATTCCAGATTTTACCTAACCCGACCCAATAAATCAGCAAGCAAGCAGACCAATATTATTTCTTATATTATGACCTTTGCACATTATTTTATTTAAATTCTAAATTTAGTTTCATTTTGTTTTCAATCCTAACCAATAGCTTTGGCTTGCATACACAATTAAAATTGATTTTTTGATTATTATTTCATATTTTCAGGGGAAAATGATGACTGGATGAACTTCTTCACAGTTTCCCAGAATTATCTGTTTGAAGATATTTTTAAGAAGGAAATGAAAGAGTCCAGTGTTAAACTCAGAAGCTTCTTGTAACAGACATATCATGTAGCATTCTAAAACTTTATACTAGTTTGCCGAATCAGCTATATATTTTGTACTACAGTGAATTCACTTATTTTTTGTGCCATGAGGGGAAACAATATTCATGGATTTTAAGGTTGCTGTCAACCAAATATTAAACACATAACAATTATTCAATGGTAACCACAAAAATCGTTTCCAAACAGTGAACTAAAGAACAGATGGAGATGTAATGATTCTCAAAAGCATGAATATTGATATGCAGTGAAAATAAATGAAGTCATTGCAATTAACAACTTTGGGAAATCCTTATTTCTTAAATTGGATGAATACAATGTACATTCAGTCCTGACTGTTGGAGTCATTTTATTCTGCCACATAAAATGTACTTTATTCATGACTTTGGGAGAATGTACATGGCTATATCATGTCACAAGTTTCAAGGCTAAATGCCACTTTATTCATGACTTTGGGAGACTGTACATGGCTATATCATGTCACAAGTTTCAAGGCTAAATGCCACTTTATTCATGATTTTGAGAGACTATACATGGCTATATCATGTCACAAGTTTCAAGGCTAAATGCCACTATATTCATGACTTTGGGAGACTGTACATGGCTATATCATGTCACAAGTTTCAAGGCTAAATGCCACTTTATTCATGATTTTGGGAGACTGTACATGGCTATATCATGTCACAAGCTTCAAAGGCTAAATGCCACTTTATTCATGACTTTGGGAGACTGTACATGGCTATATCATGTCACAAGTTTCAAGGCTAAATGCCACTTTATTCATGATTTTGAGAGACTATACATGGCTATATCATGTCACAAGTTTCAAGGCTAAATGCCACTATATTCATGACTTTGGGAGACTGTACATGGCTATATCATGTCACAAGTTTCAAGGCTAAATGCCACTTTATTCATGATTTTGGGAGACTGTACATGGCTATATCATGTCACAAGCTTCAAAGGCTAAATGCCACTTTATTCATGACTTTGGAAGACTGTACATGGCTATATCATGTCACAAGTTTCAAGGCTAAATGCCACTTTATTCATGACTTTGGGAGACTGTACATGGCTATATCATGTCACAAGTTTCAAGGCTAAATGCCACATTATTCATGATTTTGGGAGACTATACATGGCTATATCATGTCACAAGCTTCAAAGGCTAAATGCCACTTTATTCATGACTTTGGGAGACTGTACATGGCTATATCATGTCACAAGTTTCAAGGCTAAATGCCACTTTATTCATGACTTTGGGAGACTGTACATGGCTATATCATGTCACAAGTTTCAAGGCTAAATGCCACTTTATTCATGATTTTGGGAGACTGTACATGGCTATATCATGTCACAAGCTTCAAAGGCTAAATGCCACTTTATTCATGACTTTGGGAGAGTGTACATGGCTATATCATGTCACAAGTTTCAAGGCTAAATGCCACATTATTCATGATTTTGGGAGACTGTACATGGCTATATCATGTCACAAGCTTCAAAGGCTAAATGCCACTTTATTCATGACTTTGGGAGACTGTACATGGCTATATCATGTCACAAGTTTCAAGGCTAAATGCCACTTTATTCATGACTTTGGGAGACTGTACATGGCTATATCATGTCACAAGTTTCAAGGCTAAATGCCACTTTATTCATTATTTTGGGAGACTGTACATGGCTATATCATGTCACAAGCTTCAAAGGCTAAATGCCACTTTATTCATGACTTTGGGAGACTGTACATGGCTATATCATGTCACAAGTTTCAAGGCTAAATGCCACTTTATTCATGACTTTGGGAGACTGTACATGGCTATATCATGTCACAAGTTTCAAGGCTAAATGCCACTTTATTCATGATTTTGGGAGACTGTACATGGCTATATCATGTCACAAGCTTCAAAGGCTAAATGCCACTTTATTCATGACTTTGGAAGACTGTACATGGCTATATCATGTCACAAGTTTCAAGGCTAAATGCCACATTATTCATGACTTTGGGAGACTGTACATGGCTATATCATGTCACAAGTTTCAAGGCTAAATGCCACTTTATTCATGATTTTGGGAGACTGTACATGGCTATATCATGTCACAAGCTTCAAAGGCTAAATGCCACTTTATTTATGACTTTGGAAGACTGTACATGGCTATATCATGTCACAAGTTTCAAGGCTAAATGCCACATTATTCATGACTTTGGGAGACTGTACATGGCTATATCATGTCACAAATTTCAAGGCTAAATGCCACTTTATTCATGACTTTGGGAGACTGTACATGGCTGTATCATGTCACAAGTTTCAAGGGTAAATGCCACTTTATTTATGACTTTGGGAGACTGTACATGGCTATATCATTTCACAAGTTTCAAGGCTAAATGCTGAACTGACTTTTAGAAACTATACACTGAGTTGGATGGCTGTATCATGTCACAGGTTTTGAGACTAAATGCTGCATAGATAGTTTTCCTAATTAAATAATTAATTAAATGTTCCAGAGGTTTTACATGGAAATCCCAATAACAATCTTTCCTATAATGAATCTTAATAACACCATTAGAACTGCTGTATCTGTCCATGTTATAGGCTGGGAATAGAGGGTATCATTTGTAGGAAAAATTTCAGGAATGAAAATCACAAATCTTATTTAAATTTTTATCCCTTTACTTTTGCCTCGAGTAGAACACATTACCAGATAGCAGTATGATAGACCATTTTTATACGGTGATTTTGTTAATTAAATACTGTTTTGACACAGTCCAGTATATGGTTCATGAAAATAACATGTACCTATCAGGAAAACTCCTCTGTCCAAATATATACATAGAGGGAGAGAAAGATTGTTGCCATTCTGTCCTTAATAAAATGGAAGTGATAAACATTCTCAGTATAAAATTATCGATATCAAGCCACTGGAGTTGTATGTGTACTATCAATATAGAATATTTTCTTTCAAGAAGAAAAAAAGCATGTTGAAACATATCAAACTTCAGTTACCTGATGAAATGGCAAATGAAATGGGTGCATAAACCTCATACTGATTAATTAATTGTATGTCTGATATGTGAAAAGAGGTTTGGTCCAGGTATGGGATCCACAACTAATTTTATTGTGCAGAAACATTTCGGTCCTAATAATAGCTTTTCACCCCAAAATTTACAGGCTTCTTCCTTATCCCAAGTGCAAACTATCCACTCGGTCTGGTAACTGTACATGGTGGACAAAGCAAGTAAGTGTATAGAAACCAACCTTCTTATTTTAGTCAGTGACCTTGATCTATGACCTTGAAATTGACAGGATTCTTCTGTACTCAAAGTTTGCTTTCTGTAGATGGTGGACAATTAAAGTTATTTTCAAAAACCAAATTGAAAAATAACTAATGGCTGACTGTACACCATAAGAAAATATGCTCTGCCATAACGTAGGGGTAAAAAAGCAAATTATAACTGTCCAGTTATATTCCCTCTCAGCATTATTTTACTGGCATCAGTCTACTGTACATCTTTACATAGGATTAAATTACATTTCAATCAGTTAAGTCATTAAAACATTATTGGGGCAAAACTAAATCTAAGGCAAAGCAGACATTAACATAGTTGTTATATGCCATATCCATAGATTATAATAGGTATATCCAAAAAGAAGTTTCACTGCAAGCAGTATTATCGGAGAATCGGACATCAGTAAAGTATGAATGATAGGGTACTTTGTACATGATGGTATTGTCATGATTAAAATGTATAAAGTCACAACTCAAAATATTTTTTCCTTCAACTGGGTGCATGGGTAGAGGTGGGGAATTTTGTAAATAAACTGACCAAAATATTAAAAATAATGGGACGTATACAATGTGTAAGATGAATCAGTTAGACAATACTCTTAAATTCTATCATTTTACATACATTTATTATAATACAGACTTTTTGGGTTTATTAGAAAATGTGGTAGACACTTCTTATCCAAGCAACAAAAAAATGCAATTAACAATTTTACCTACTGAAAATGTTTCCAATGATCACTCAAACATCTGTTTGATTAAATAAATAGAAAGGGTTTTATCATCATTTCTAATTTAATTATTATTAATGGCATAATGGCATTGTCTGTAGTACTTGTTGATAATTACTTTCTTAGATTTCTAAGGTTAGCAAAATATCAGCATGAAAAAGAGTTTTGGTACCAAAAATTACCTAAAAATGTTCATATTTATTTTCATGGATTGATGATTCCAAAATCATAAGGTACAAAAATTGCATACAATACAGTATAATTGTTTAACTGTCATGACGGCAAGTATCCTGTACCTATTTCTTACAACATTTTGCATCAAGACTGAAATGCAGCTTTCAATTCAATCATATAGTTTTTCTTTCACATTAAGGTTTTGATTGAGAGTTGTATTTACAGAGGATATGAAAACTATTCATATAATTTGATACAATTCGAGGAATATACAAGATTATATCAGTGTTTCCCAAAAAAGTTTAAGGTTTCGAGTAAAAAAATCACAATGATATCAGAAGAGTGGGTCAGATTGATTAAAAAAAAAAACAAAACCAAAATCCTAAGTATCAGAATTGGGGGTCAAATTAAATATTTTGGTGTTCTGATGTTCAAAGGAAGACAATGATTAAAATGTGATCCAACAGTCAAATATGTTTACATTAAATGATGGTATATTATCATTAGTAAAAACAAATGGCAATATAACAAGAGTACCATGAATGGAATATCATTCACCTGCCCCATGTTAACTAATCATCTAGGCATGGTTGACTCCTGAGATTACTGACCAATGGTTCTCAATCATCTCCACCTTCAGTCAATGTATGCAGTCTTGAACTTAACTTGCAGAAACTATTATTTTTATATTAGACTTACTGTATATACTCACTTATAAGCTGATTCAAACTGCAAACAACAAAGATCCTGATCTGTCATAGCATAATGCACCTGCAGATCGGTGTCTATGCTATTTGTTCTGCAGATTGTTCAAAATTCCTAATAAGCATACAGTATCATGATGACATTTCTGAACATCAAAATTTTCAAGTTTCTTCCATGCATCCAATGCAAGCCATCCTCAGTCTGTGATGTGAAAATAATATTCTTGTGCAGAAACCATTTTTCTACTTTTAGTCAGTGGCCTTGACCTTTCAGTTTGTAAAGGTAATAGTGTAAAAACAAAGTTTTTGTCTGAAAATAGACAAACATCAAGACACACATTCTGCCTTATGACAAGTGTAAAACTTTAAACTTTACTATAAAAAATTAAGTGCTTAATGAACTGGGGTGGTCTGGGTTGTTTGATTTGCATTAAGCCCAAAAATCTAAAAACTAGAGAATATTCTTAAATGGATGACTGCTGCATAAGAAAGGCATCTAGAGTACTTTCTTTATTTAAGTTATGACCCATTTCCAAGAAAACAGATGGGTTTCTTCTAACAGATTCATTTTATATATAAGATAGCTAATTAGTGAAACAATCTTTATTTTTTTTTTTTTAAAAATGGTACCAGATGTTAAGTGAAATGCTTTATGGTGAGTTGTGGATGTTATATGGTGGAAAATGTTAGAACAGATGGTTCTTTTCAAACTTCAAAACATGACAGATCAACACCGCTTTACAAACTTTAAAAGAAGAATGTGAGAGTAATGTAGTACAGCACTCTGAGCACCTGAACATAATCAAACAGCAAAAGTTACATATGTCGACTAGTTGAATACAAATAATTTTTCAGTACATTTTGTATTTGTATTCTGGTTCTAATCCCCATGCATTTTGCCCTTAGTGACAAAAATTTTAACCAGGTGCAAAACTAGGTTAATAATAAAAATGTATGTTTTTCATGCATGCTGTAATTCTGGCATGTAATATACAGATTACACTTTTTTAGGCCCAAATTATGATTTTTGCCACTTACAATAGCAATAATTATACCTCTCATGGTGTTAGCATATATGTTAAGGACAAGATGCTTTCTTTTAAGAGTCGGTCAAATTCTGATCAATGATCTCTTAAAACATTTGTTTAATATAGTCAAGTAATTTTTTAGCAGCCACTGACTGATTTTTTATTGTTAGTTACATGTGACCAGCCTGTTATTTTGAATGATCCCTTATTATCAAAACTTTGATACAAGCATTCTGTTGAGTTGCATTCTTTTTACTTACTATTTATTGTTTACTTGCTAATTATTTTTTACTTACTAATTATATTTTACTCATGAACACTAGCATGTCCCCCAATCATAATGTAGAATGTTGATATGTACATAAATTTCTCAAGCTGGCTGATTGTTATACGAAATATTGATGAACCCACCAAAGCAATTTCAAAGCCAATGAAATCAGCATGGAAACTTACTGATTACTCTGGTGTTTCCCATTCAAGCTGTCTCCAATTCAATGTATTGAGTGTGTAATCAGTAAGCTTATTTTTTTTAACAAATGGACATGTGACATTTCCTTAATGAATTGTGGTACAATGGTGACAATCCCTCCAAATTTCAAGAATAATATTTTTAAAAAAAACAACAGTTTTGACCTAAGTATTAATACAAAAACTGCATGAGACAGAGGAAATCAATGAAAATTTTGAGCCCACACTGAAGTGTAGGACTGGTAAGTAGCCAAATCTCACATACATTTCATAACTGCAAAGTACTTGCAAATGTTAATGCAAGTTTATGTCAGTTTTACAATTCAAATGATGTATGCTATTAACATGAGTGATTACATTAAATTCACTATTTTTCATGGAATACCAATTTTATTAAATTTCATGACTGCCAGAAACCATTTATGTAAAGATCCAATGAACCTTTTGTGGAATATGGCCCCTTCCTTAATCCGTGAATTTAAGTACCCTCAAAAATGTTATTGTTCCCAAACCATGAAAATGTATACTCATAAAAATAAATTCATGGTGTGTAAATCATTAAGCCAAAATTTAAAATGAATTTGATGTCAGATTTGAAAAAATACACCTGTAAAAAAATATTAAATTGTTTTACAAGTAATATTATTTTGTAAAATATTGTAAAATTCGGTTCTTTCTTAAAATATTTATTTTGTCACTGCTTTAATTGATTGATTTTTGTCTTTATTTAAAATTAATTGATGCCAAGCTTTCTCCCTGGTTTCCATGCTTTTGAAGTTTTGTTCTGCACATTTGTCTAAATAATCTGCTTTAGAAATATCCAATTCATCAACATAATTTGTAATTTTGTTTAACTGATAATGAGTTATTGGCAACAACAAAACTTTTAGCAACACATAACTGATACAGCAAAATTTATCACTGTACAATATGCAATTATCTAAAAATATATGTACAGCTTTCCTCTTTCCAAATTGTATAGCTTCCAAATAAATGTATCTCTATCTTTTCAATTGAATGTTTAACATTTTTCATGCCAGATACAAGTCTGAAAAGTCAAAAATTTCTTGAAAATATTCAGTATATTCTTCACAGTACTCTCAATCTAACTCTCAAGCTTTTCGATCTTACAATATCTTATGCAAATGAAACTAATATTCTTTAAAATTAGTTTTATAAATATATGGTATATGCACCTAGCACAGAGGTGATACAATGTCTCTTTCCTTACTAATTGCATTATATGCTTACATGATCTAAAAAAATATTAACAAGTCCAAGAATAAAAATCCCTGAATAGTAGTATATAGAATTGTCTACTCATCTAGCCACCTATGTATGTATCTGACTACAATTGGTTTCCAGCTCTTGTTACAAATACAATCTTTCTTATGTGAATGGAAAAATAAAGACTTTTTATGTACACATACAGGAATATTTACAATGATCATTAAAAACTGCATAGTGGCAATTCAACACACTATTGTAACATTCAACACTTGAAATCTTAAATAATTTGATATTCATTGTCACAAGCATTGGTTAAAATCTGCTGTGATACTTTTCCAACTACAGTTGCTTGGTATAACCTTTCATCATTTCTAAGAAACCCGTTTAACTAATTCTTGTAGTCCAGGTAAAATTTTCTTGGAAAATTGATGCAGCATGACTGTTTATTGCCATCTAAGCTTCTCTTCCAAACAGTCACTTTCTGATCAATAAAACGGCAAATTTATTGGTGTGCAGGACCTTTAGTCATTGTGTTGTTGACATATTATATCTCTTGCTGGCAGCCAAAGGTGATGCATAGCAGATTTTCATCTATGGCTTGCAAAGATGTTAACTGTTAAGGAAAAACATTTTTTTAGATACTATCTGGCTTAAGAATATAACTAAATGTGATTAGAACACATGGCCTCCATTTCCTCTCACAATGTGACTGAAACAGAGCTACATGGCATAAAGCATTAAGACAGCAAAACAATGTCCCTATCATACATATTAGGGTCAATGTCTTACACAACAGGACTAAGCTAATCTTTATTGTGACTAATATAACTGTTACAGATCATTGATGAATAATTGTATTCCTCTAACACCAGTCATGACTCATTGGTGAAAAAGTTACCATTCATTTTCAAAAGGTCTTGCCTGTTTTAGAGTTAGTTTTGTTTTTACACAATAAAGTTCACCTATCTTCTCTAATATTTTTAAAATATAAATTTTGACTATATTTTTAGATGTAGAAATATTTTAGGGCTAAAATATTAGTTATAACTTTACCTAATTCATAAGCTACAAACATGTTAAATTAGTGGGCATAAGGAAAACTTGAAGACAAGATGATATTATTCCAGTTAAAAAAGACCAAAGATGATTCCAATTTCACTTAGATCAAAAATTTGGCTTCTATGGCTAGGAGTTATCTTTATCACTTTAGGTAAAGTATGGAATTAATGACTCAGACAAAAATGGTGCAATTAATCTTTTACCTAGCCTGGTGCACTCATACAGGAAATTTCTACAAATTAGCAAGTTCATTTTTGCACTGTGGCATGCATTTGTCAAAGAAACCTACTAATAAAAGAAGGTTTACTCAACACAAATCCTAAAGCACTATATGAATATTCATGTGATTAGGCAAATTCTATTTGATAATTAACATACCAGTACATGAATTATCTGCAAAACGTTTGAGATCTAATGTCCAGACTGAGAAAAATAATGTCACTTATTACCCCAAATTTATTCCACCCCACTTATTACCCCAAATTTATTCCACCCCAATCACAAAAAAAGGACTAGTGCCATCCAATCAACCAATGTCCATGGTATACACTTTTCTCTTACCCCTAGATGGCAGCCATAGATTAAAGGATTCCATCACTTCCTATGGGAACAAATAATGAATTAAATTTGTAAAGTTATGCCCAGTGGAAAGAATAAAGAAACAAATGAACATAGTATATCTTATCTGTGTTATAACTGCCAGACAACAATCTTTTTCTGGTTATATGTTTCATAAAATATTTAACACTTCAAAAAAAAATGGGCAAGATTATCGACAACTAGGAACACTGTAGGATTCTATAATATTGTTAATTCAATACAAAACAATAAAAATTTCCTGAATGTGAATTGAGCATGTTGTATGATTTCAATTGCCATAACACCAAACAATTATATATTTTGTTCACTACACCCCACAAAGAGTTTTGTGGTTTGATTCAAGCTCAATTTTGGATGATTGATTATGAAATCTCTATGAAATGACACACTGTATCATATTGAAAATATTAAATGTCTTTTTTGCACATCCATCACATAATATAATACATTAGCATATACAAAGCTTGCATTAGATAATTGGAATAAATTGATTCTACATCAATTTGTACTGTATATACTTGCTTATGAGTCCAACTACAAACTGCACAGACCCGGATCTGCCAGTGCAAAATGAGCCCACAGATCTGGTTATGTGCAGTTTTTCAGCAGTAGTTGAAAAAAAACCAGACCCTGATCTGCAGGTATATTATGATACAACAGATCAGGATCTATGTTTTATGCAATTTGACTTGACTTATAAGCGAGAATATATTGCACACCAGCAAAAGTAACCTCCATGTTTAAAAATCAAATAAAAACAGGCATAAAATAATAAGGTAATACAGAACTTTTTACAAGTTTCTCTCAGTGTGAACAACTATCAGGATATTTTCCATAAATACATACAAAAAAGTAACACTGATTGGATTTAAGAAAATAGCCATATTTTTTACATTTTTGTCTGAATCATAAATTCTCTTCATATAACATATTATGGAATGTACAAGTTCAATTTTAAGTTACTGTTTGTCAAATTTTCATCTCAAACATAACTTGTTCAAAAAATAACAGGCATTGTTTCAGCAATTAGTAAATATAGGTCATTGTGTCAGTTTGTATACTAAATGCATGGCATGTCACCTTTGTCTTCATTCAGTGTTATATTTATGCTACAAAACAACTTTTTGCTTGCTATCAATTTCTGATAGTTAATTAATTGTACTCTGGTTTTTTTGTGCCAGGTTAAACTTTTTTTTGCTTATTCTTTAAGCTGCTTTATAATTTAAACTTTCTATGTTCCTTCTAGTAGAATATGGAATGTTTGTATAATTCTCATACCGTTTGTTGTTTGTTCTTCAAAAAATTATTTTGCTTCAACTTTTTAAAAACCACTCCCTGTAAATGTTGATATTCTAATTGTTAAATCTGCTACATTCAGCTATATGCTTCAACAAGTGACAAAAATAAGGAAAATTTTGTTTAATCGTAGGATCTTATGTGTACATTTTGATACTTATATAATTATAATTATTATTATATTATTATTATCTATTCTTATTATTGCAATTATTATTTGCCTATCTACTTAAATGAAAAGCATATAAATAAAACTTAGCTTATATGCATTACTAAAATGGCTGTCTTATAGTGAGGAAGATGAAACTTTTATGGCTCTTTTAACATCCCTGTTCTTTTTCTGTCTTCTATTTCTTCTTGAATGCTCATCAAAATTGTATAATAATTGCTTTCATAATGCTTAACAATGTGTTGTTTTCATTCCAAAAATTTGCAATAAAATTATTTGCCTCATGTAATAATGAAGAACCACATGTTTGGTTTCAGGTGAGTCTCCTATCTAAAGCAATCTGTAATCGTTTGATAACAGCTGACATCATTACAACTGAATCCACATGTTTGGTTTCAGGTGAGTCTCCTATCTAAAGCAATCTGTAATCGTTTGATAACAGCTGACAACATTACAACTGAATCCACATGTTTGGTTTCAGGTGAGTCTCCTATCTAAAGCAATCTGTAATTGTTTGATAACAGCTGGCATAATTACATCTGAATCTATGAGCTGTCATGGATTTATATGGTAAATCCAACAGTAGATTGTATCCTAAATTCCTAAAATAAAAACAATGGGTTAATTTCTTATGCATTTAATATACAACATTGGAAACAATAACAAAGGAAAAATTTTTTTGGAAACTTATTAATTAATTACTTAAAAACAAGGTATATGTTGATCACATAAAACAAGTATTTTGTTGTTGTTGTTGTTGTTGTTGTAGGGTCTAATGCCATTTTTCAGCACAAGATAGGCTATACATGGCAGCCACAATTAATGGTGGAGGAACAACTTGGGAAAACCCTGGGAAAAACCAAAGACCCATGAGAAGCTACTGGCAAGCTTTCTCACATACCCAGATTTCTCTCACACTGGCCAAGCTCAAGACTTGTACCATGCAGACACAGGTTAGATGGCAGTGATCTGTAACAGCAAGCACTTCAAACCACTCAGCCACTCTGGGCTGCTATAAAACAAGTAATAAAAGAGGAAAATATATAACACTTGTTTAATACTTTCTATCAAAACAATGTTAATGGTATTCCAAATGATGAAGTTAATGATATTCCAAATGATGAAGTTCAGTTCATGATAAATAACTAGTTCTGTACATTCTTGTAATGGAGATTTCAACTAAAAGGTTCTCTTATTTTTCTTTTAAGAAAATACAAATGAATAATAATGAAACAATTCTGGAGTTACAAATCTAAGTGATAAAAAAAATTACACTTCTTTGGACAAATAAAAATGAATTAGATGGCTAAAACTAAAACTGCAAGGTCACAAGATCTGGAAGCTCAATGGCTAAACAAGATTTAAAAAAAGGACCAAGCATTCTTTTAAGTTTGCCAACAGAAATTATTGCAACTGCATGAGAACTAAATTAAAAAGGGAAAATACCTGTAATCATTTATTTCACAAAAAACTGTGCCTGATAATGAAATCCATCTTAATTCATTGATATTAAAGCACAAGAAGAAATAAGGCAAATAAACTGCACACTAGAAAGTAGTGAAACTAAATGACATACCTAAATAACGTACAAATAAAATAATTAGACTATAGTTAATACTTTAAAGTGAAGATACATCCCCAATACTAATTTGATACATCTTTTATTACCAGGAATAATGCAGATATAATGCCATATATTTCTTGATTAATGCACAATTTTCATACTGCATACAAAATTTAGAGTATATTCCTTCCACCAATCTCCAGTATTCATGATAACTATAACTATAACTATATATATATATATATATATATATATATATATATATATATATATATATATATATATATATATATATATATATATATACATACATACCTGTCCTAACAGTTATATTTAGTCAGCAGTCACCCGTTTATAGTGTCCATTCTAAATCCATCGCACCACCCACCAATAAATTTAATACATATATATTTGTGTGTGTGTGTATGTATTTTTCGTAAAGGTCACCTGCCTTTCTCACTAGCAACCAAGTGTTTTACAAACTAAACAATAGTTTCTCCCTGCTTTTAGTTTTTCATAATGCTACTGTAATTATAATTCTATGAGATTATGCTCCATTGTTTTTCTGATTTCTGTTACTCTATGTTAGCATCCTGCCAGGCAAATTAGTTTAATTTTTATATACATGTACATTGTAACAAGTAACTATTTTGGGAGACATATTATTTGTCCTTACAAGCAAATAATCCAGATAATCAGTATTCTGCTAATAAAATGTTTATGTTAAACATTTATATATACCAAATTTAGGAGACAGTAAATGTATATGACTCAGCATCAAAAGCCAATTCAATGGGATCAGTGATTATCTTTGGCAGAAGAATTCATTTATGTCTGTTGACTTGCTCCAGTTTTTACTGACTTGTCAATGTCACCAAATCCTTGGCAAATAATGCACATAGAAAGTTTTCTGTTTATTTCCCCAACTTTCTGTAATTTATATTTCTTATAATAATTAAAGAGATGCTGTGCATCAGGATGTCTCTTAGATCTTTTTATTTATGCTAAGACTTAATAACTTACCTAATCAACCTAATAATAACAGTAGGTTTTAAGTCTGCTTGTTCAGAAATGCAGTCAAGTGAATTAGAGGATAATCTTTTAAAGACATATATATATATATATATATATATATATATATATATATATATATATATATATATATATATATATATATATATATACATACATTAACACTTAATATTTTGTTTTGTTTTAAATGACAATTCTATAAAAATAAGCATCCAAGAATATGCATTTTTTTTAACTAAGCCATGAAATATATACCCACAAATTTAAAATGATTCATAACTTAATCAAAAAAACGTATTACAGGGAAACAAAAGTACACAAAAGATGACTGCTGAATAGAAAACACTGATATGTACAAAAAATATTCTAAAGATAGAGATGATTTTCTCAATAATACTAAAAAAAATGCCCTGATGAAACTGACACTCAACTGAAAGAAAAGAATTTCCAGGAATTCAAGCACGAGACCATTTCTTCTTTTTAACTGCTGAGTGTGGGGACCATCCCTGATATTCTAGTGATAATAACATTTTCAAATTAGCTGCAGAGGTGGACATATTGATGTCAAATTGGCACTATTTTCAGTCAGAACCAAGAAAAAAGATGTCTTATGATAAAAAACCCAAGTTGATATGACTTCATGTTTTAAAGGGGTAGTGATAAAAAGATTTTCATGGTGGCTATATAGGATAACAGATCAACAAAATTTCCATTAATGACCAACTAGACATTGTAAGAAAGTCTTTTGATGAAAGTACAATGCTGATTTGACAAGCCATCAAGAAGTCGCAAAAACAAGATGGACATTATGTCAAATATTTTTATCTACAACCAACTGGACATCATAAAAAGTCTTTCAGTGATGACCCCATGCTGATATGACCATTAGTGATGACCCATGCTGACATGACCATTAGTGATGACCCCATGCTGACATGACCATTAGTGATGACCCCATGCTGACATGACTATCAATTCAGGTGTAATGATAAATTTTTGAGGTCACTACTGTGGTATCCATATTAGCTGTTCCAAGTTGCATCATTTTCATTCAGGATCAATGACTTCTCCATATTTTTTAATTTCCATGACAAGATTCTTTAGTGTTAATGACAAAATGGCCAGAAAGTTGGATCTGTGCACTGATATAATTCTAATACAGATCAACATAAGAGGAAAGACTACCACATTATCATCATTTTTTGGGTGAGATGGCCTTTTCCTTCTCTTACAGTCATTAGATAAATCCAAATTAACATAATTTTTTGTAATTTTCCATGACTTTTCTATCACCTTCTGCAACCAATTTTATTTCCAGGATTTGGAATTACCACAGGAAACCATATCTTGAGATTATAAGAAGTTATTCAGTAAAACCACCATGTTGATATGATTAGCAATAACTAGATTTTCAAGATGGCCCTTGTAGTGGCCAAATGGATTTGCATGCAACACCATTTCATTTGGAACCAACTAGACATCGCAAGATGTCTTTCAGTGAAAATCTCATGTTCATATGACAATCCATACCATCAATAACAAGGCTGTCAAGCTGGCTGCTTTGGTGGCCATACTGGACATCAGAATGGCACAATTTTCACTTACAGCCAACTAGACAATATTACTTTCTGCTTAGAAGGAGTAGCAATAAAGTTTTCAAGACAGCTGCTGACCTGCCAACCAAAACAAGACGTTCTCAGTAAGGCAGATGATTTTTTTCTGTACATAGAATCAGATTTCATTAAGGTGTAACAAAATATCATGTACAGTGGCAGACATATTGAACATCAGATCAGCACCATTTTAATTCACAGCCAACTAGACATCATAAGTCTTTTAGTTAAAATCTCAATTTGATATGACTATCAGAAGTAGTGAAAAAAACAATTTAAAAATGATTGCTATGGTAGCCCTGTTTGATGTCAAACCAGCAATATTTTTATTTAGGATCAACTAGACCATGAAATGTCAAGCTTCATGGCAATCCTCCAGGTAGCATTGGAGGAGAATCGATAACAGACTTGTGCTACTGGATGGATGGACAATGAACAGCACACCATCCCATAGGCTCTCCTGGTCTCTGAGCTAATATTTTGTAAGTGGCAATATGATAGAGAATTACACAAATATGAATAAATACATAACAAGCAATCTACATGCAGTTCATGTATGATCACTCAAATTAAACATTTAGCATCAAAGTACTGAAAAACGTTGGGAGAACAAAATCTGAGCCATTCCAAATTACCATATTTAAAATTTTCTATAAATGTTGTGTACTTCTGGCTCAGTAAAAAATCTTTGGTAACAGTCTGAGTTTATAACATTTTCTGAACCTTTATCCATAGTATTTTCAGTCATTGTTTCAAAGTTTAAAAAAATCCACTGTATCAGACATGGTTAATTTCAAGCGTGAAACAATCTTTTCTATGATGTTTCAATTCCACTATTTCTACAAACTTTCAAGTACAATTCTTCAAGATGTGTCTATCCGAATCATCCTCAGTTTAAAATTATCAGCAAGAACACATGCTGCTTCATTAGATCCACCACAGTAATGCGAGGAGGAAAATACGGTTAGTAGCTTTCCCTGCTGCTGAACCTGAAATCCTGCTTCTTGCACCTCATGGGCACGAATAACATGAGACAGTCCATTCCTGTCCAAAAATGACATCAAAGCGTCACAACTGAAGAAATGAGCCGTCCCCCTTCGAGTGTTAAATGTAAATCCATTATTCTCCTGCAGTTGCTTTAAAGTCTCTGGAGTCAACACTTCTAGGCTGAAAAGAACAAAATGGTATAAAATAAATTTTAAGATCTTGTTGTGCAAAACAATAATATTATTAACACATGTCAAGAATTTTATATTAAGTGAATTCAGATGTAATATTTAGAAGTCAAAATAATAAACTTCTGTGAGTTTTGGTTTGAAGTCTACAAGTACATTTCTATGATTTTTAAGTTATGCTTACACCTTGCAGGACAAGAGGTCATCCTACAATATTACTTATGTAATTAAAAATTCAAGTTAATGGGTTTATGAAACTCCACAGCCATGTATATTATGACACTGATTTTTTAGGCCATGATTTACACTACATTTGCCTCAGGTTGGACTCAAAGGCAAGTATGTACAGTGCTCCAACAAAACTTTCTTATCAAGAGTGTAGGTGAGATGGCACTTTGCCAATAAAGGGGCATTATTTTTTATGAGAACTGGGTGCTTTCATGGAGACTATATGATTTAATCTTCAAAAATACATATCATCACTGCTACTGGTTTATATTCTAATAAAACAAACAAATACTGACAAATGATGCTGAACAAGACACTAAATAGATGGAACATAGAAGGGGTAGTTTGGTGTATATAGTAATCTCCTTCCACAATAAGTATGCCACTCTCTCACTCATATAATGTGTCTCCTTCCCCAATAAGTATGCCACTCTCTCACTCATATAATGTATCTCCTTCCCCAATAAGTATGCCACTCTCTCACTCATATAATGTGTCTCCTTCCCCAATAAGTATACCACTCTCACTCATATAATGTGTCTTTCCCCAATAAGTATGCCACTCTCTCACTCATATAGTGTCTCCTTTCCCAATAAGTATGCCACTCTCTCACTCATATAATGTATCTCCTTTTCCAATAAGTATGCCACTCTCTCACTCATATAATGTGTCTCCTTCCCCAATAAGTATACCACTCTCACTCATATGTGTCTTTTCCCAATAAGTATGCCACTCTCTCACTCATATAGTGTCTCCTTTCCCAATAAGTATGCCACTCTCTCATACATATAATGTATCTCCTTTTCCAATAAGTATGCCACTCTCTCACTCATATAATGTGTCTCCTTCCCCAATAAGTATGCCACTCTCTCACTCATATAATGTATCTCCTTCCCCAATAAGTATGCCACTCTCTCACTCATATAATGTGTCTAACTCATATAATGTGTCTCCTTCCCCAATAAGTATGCCACTCTCTCACTCATATAATGTATCTCCTTCCCCAATAACTATGCCACAAACTCTCACTCATATAATGTCTCCTTCCCCAATAAGTATGCCACACTCTCACTCATATAATGTGTGTCCTTCCCCAATAAGTAGGCCACTCTCACTCATATGTGTGTCCTTCCCCAATAAGTATGCTACTCTCTCACTCATATAATGTGTCTCCTTCCCCAATAAGTATGCCACTCTCTCACTCATATAATGTATCTCCTTCCCCAATAAGTATGCCACTCTCTCACTCATATAATGTATCTCCTTCCCCAATAAGTATGCCACTCTCTCACTCATATAATGTGTCTCCTTCCCCAATAAGTATGCCACTCTCTCACTCATATAATGTATCTCCTTCCCCAATAAGTATGCCACTCTCTCACTCATATTATGTATCTCCTTCCCCAATAAGTATGCCACTCTCACTCATATAATGTGTCTAACTCATATAATGTGTCTCCTTCCCCAATAAGTATGACACTCTCTCACTCATATAATGTATCTCCTTCCCCAATAACTATGCCACAAACTCTCACTCATATAATGTCTCCTTCCCCAATAAATATGCCACACTTTTCTCTCATATAATGTGTGTCCTTCCCCAATAAGTAGGCCACTCTCACTCATATGTGTGTCCTTCCCCAATAAGTAGGCCACTCTCACTCATATGTGTGTCCTTCCCCAATAAGTATGCCACTCTCTCACTCATATAATGTATCTCCTTCCCCAATAAGTATGCCACTCTCTCACTCATATAATGTGTCTCCTTCCCCAATAAGTATGCTGCCCTCTCACTCATATAATGTGTGTGTCACCACAGATTCCTTTAATTGCACTCAGCATTATCACTGCTACTTGAAGCATTTCCCTTCATTTTAATTTTTGGCCAATAACAACCAATGATAATTTAATCTCACATCAATAGATAGCCTATTCTTCTAATACAAATAGGAAACTTTATATACAGCTGTAGGACTGACAGAAATGTTCCTTAAGGTATACATTCTTCACCGACAGTTTCATCTGGGATTCTAGTTCCCCCAATAATTACTGAGTCTGTGCAGTAAGCAGTAGAATAAACACACTCTGATCTGCCAGTGCACTGTGTGATGGCAGATCTTGGATTAAATTGTTTGCAATGGATTCAACTCAGAACAACTATATATAGAATCTGCATTACAATGAGTTTCTAGCACAAATACTTCAAGTCAAAAACATTTTCCAAATCTGTATACAGATCAGCTGGTGTGCACTTATTAATAAAAAACATAATGACCATTCAAAACTTAGACTTGCATTGTGATTTTTAAAAACAAAAACAGTAATCACAATGTTAAAGTGGACTGTATTTTATCTATATACAAATTTTATATCCAAGTTTTTGGTTCTGTATGACACAAACACTGACACTCTACTAGCTGTAAATAATTTCCAGGAATTCATGATAAGACCCGTTTATCCTTTTATAAAAAAAAAAATTTCCTCATGAAAGCCATGGTGGCCACATTTGGGTGTCATCAGTATACAACTGAAGATATATCAGAAAAAGATTAACAGCAATGTTAGGATCAATACACATCTAGAAAACAATCAACATTATCCTGTCTTATTATCATTGTAAATGCGTGGAAAATGAACTTGTCTGACAATTACATTATCCAAGAATGGCATACCATGCATAAAAGAAAGCTAAAAATGTTATGTCATAAGCATCAGTGGCAACATGAACTAAGATGATCATAACAGAATCAAATGGTTGACATAATCCAAGTCAGATCATTACTGTACCTGGCAGGATCACTCCACATGATGTCCCATGCCAACTGACTCTGTGCCTCTGGATCACTCAAATAGACAGGGATCTTATTAATGGCGCTGATGTGACCACCATCTATTTCCTGGGTCGGGATTCCACCATGTACACAGAATATCTGGAAAAATATATACAAATACAATTCATGAACACAACAAATTTAATTGCATTTTATTATAGGGTCAAGCAGATGATGCAGGTGTGCTTCAGTAGGGAAAATCAAACAGTGATAACAGTAGCTATGGAAAATCCATTACAGCAATCACTACAGGAGAGTTCTCATTAATGATTTCAATATATTTTGAAAACGTGTCTTGAATTCCAATCTAACATTCTACACAGAGTTGTGCTCAAATGAAACCTTTCTATATATTTGCACTAGATTTACATTAGAAATTCACACCAACTGACCCTTTGGCAAGTTTGGAATTGACCAATGATGACAAATCATGGAATGCACATTGTAACAAACAGAATTTGGTGACTCAAGCATTTTCCATTAAATTGAATAGCATTACAATCATGAGAAAATGTAGAAAGAGGTTTTCATCATTGACTGAGGAATTTTTAGGTTTATATTGTCTCCTCATATCTGCGAATAATAAACTTTATTTTAACTAAGAATTTACTTTCAGAAATGACATTTTCTGTTGACAAGACACTGGCCACGAGATGGTTTTCTCATCATACCTTAAAAAAAATGACTTAAGATATTGATTTCTGACCAAAAGGATACTTTTGAATCATTTCTATTATATTTCAATTATGTATGACTTTGAAAATCTTTAATTCACGTGCTTCATATTTTCCATCACTTGCCAGTTGTTACAGCTATAAAGGAATCCATCGTTAGTAAAGCAATATATTGTGTCATAAAATTAAATGAGAATCCATCTATAAAAAGTTTATAGAAATCCAAGATAAAACCATTTCTTCTTTCTAACTGCTGACACTTTGATATTCTTGGGTTATAACATGATTTTAAAATTGGCCACTGGTTGCCCTATTCAATGTCAAATTGGCATGATTTTAAAATTGGCCACTGGTTGCCCTATTCAATGTCGAATTGTCACCATTTTCATTAAGAACTAATACATAATCATTTGATGTCTTTTGCTAAACCCCTTGTCAATATGACCATCCATGCTGGCGGTGAATAAATAACAAAATATTCAATATGTCCATTGTGGCAGTCATACTGGCTCTAAGACTGGCACCATATACTTTCAGGACCAACTCCATATTATAAGAAAACTTCAGTGGGAAACCTATGTAAATTTGACTTTCTATGCAGAAGAATTGGTGATAACAAGATTTTCAAAATGACTGCCATAGAAGTCATAATTCTTGTCGTATTGGCACTATTTTCATTTAGGATCAACAAGATATCATAAGAAGACTTTTTGTATAAACCCAATGTCAACATGACTATTTATCTAGGAGAAATAGCAGTAACAATATTTTCAATATGTTTGTGGGTTTATATGTTTCAATATGGCAATCAAGGCAGCCACATTGGAAGTCAGATTGACATTCTAGTTTTTGAACCAACATCACAAGCAATCTTTGTGAAAAAACCTCATGTCAATATGACTACTAATGAAAGAGAGATTGTGGTAACAAAACTGTCAAGATGGCGACAATGAGAAGCATATAAGATGTATGATCAGCACCATTTTCATTTAGACAACATTAGAAGCCTTGCAAATGAAACCCTATGACAATAGGATTTTCCATTCAGAATTCCATTCCATTCAAATTTTCCATTCAGGACAACTAGTGATAACATTTTGAAGACAACTAATGTGGAGGCTACTGAGTGCCTATGTAGCATCATTTTCATTTAGAATCATACGAGGTCTTGTGGAGAAAACCTTCATTTCAATATGACTTTCCATTCAGGTTGGTTGGTTGTTGGTTGGTTGTTGTGGGGCTTAACACCATTTTTCAGCACACGATAGGCTATAGATGGCTGCCAGTATTAATGGTGGAGGAAGAAACCGAGAAATCGTGGAAAGAACCACCAACCCATAAGAAGCTACTGGCAAGCTTTCTCACATATCCACATTCGCCGAATCTTAGACTTGAACCCACGAAGACAGGTGAGATGGCAGTGATCCGTAACGGAGAGCGCTTTAGACCACTCGGGGCCCTCCTTTCCATTCAGGAGAATGAATGATAACAAGTTAATCAAGATGGCCAAACTCTTCGTACGAAGAGCACATTTTCATTTATATTTATATTGGTTTTGTGGATTTAATGTCATATTTCACCACATGAAAGGCTACACATATATTTGTACTTGAAAAATTGGTTTGTTCTACATATACATTACCTGAACACAATGTGCTTGTCCCCATCATCTCAAGACTCTACCTGGGGGGCAAAAAGTGGTACTGAGAGGATGGGGGATTATGTAACAATAAAAACTGAACTATTTAAGCGGTTACTGAAATTTAAGTGATTCAATAAAACTTGAATCAAATGTGCCCCCATTATCATTCCTGAATGCAGGGGCAGAACACTGGATGAAAAGTGATATTGTGATAAGGACTGTGTTAATTTTATACTTCAAATATGAAGTGAATCTGGGTATCAGGTTATCGAAATATAAGTGATGGAAACAAAAATGTAAGTGATGGAAAAAAAATGTTAAGTGATGGAAAAACATATAAGTGATGGCGAAAAAATGTGACAGAAAAAAATGTAAGTGATGGGGAAAAAAATGTAAGTGATGGGAAAAAAATGTAAGTGATGGGGAAAAAAAGTGATGGAAAAAAACCAAATGTGTCTTCAATATAGTTCTTGATATCATGACCTCCTCCAAGGTGTGGGCACAATGGGTACTGAGAGAAGAGAAGTATATGATATTATAATTCATATATGAAGTGAATCATGTTGAGGAGTTTTGTTATTCAAGTGCTGGATAAAAGCTTGAACCAAAACTGTTCACAGACTCACCCACAAACACAGAGACAGACAATGATAATACCAGATGCTCCCATCTCTCTGGCATAATCTTGGAATTTATTGTGGAAAAGTGGGTGGTCTGTCAATCAGGGTCTGAAACACTGCTAAACAATAATGCAGAAGGATAACTACTTCAGCCAAGGTCTCATCAATATGAACTTTTGTATCAAATTTCATCTGAAATACCAAAATTAATTAAAGGTGTTATTTGTGTGGGAATGAAAATGGTTGCATTCAAAATGGGCTGTAACTCTGCTAAACAAGGATGTAGATTGTTTACAATAAAATTCAGAATAGATCTAATCTATATCTAAGTGCATATAAGATTTGGTTTAATCCATTGTAATTACGGAAAGTATCATGTGGAAGCAAAAGTTAGATGGAAAGAAGAACAGAAAATAAAAAGACAGACCCAATTTTAATTTAAAAGTACAAGACAAAAATATAAAAAAAATGTATTTACCCTGTCATCTACAGTAGCTGCTATTGGCATCACATCAAAACAGTCATTTATAGCTTCCCAAATCTGATTTCCTACAGTCTCTCCAAACTTACAAACACATTCACTGAAAAAAGTTGGAAAAAACACTCTAAAACACTGAATATTACTGTATACTTTTAGAGTACTGTCAGGATGAATATTACTGTATACTTTTGGAGTACTGTCATGATGAATATTACTGTATACTTCTGCAGTACTGCCATGATGAATATTACTGTATACTTCTGCAGTACTGCCATGATGAATATTACTGTATACTTTTGGAGTACTGTCATGATGAATATTACTGTATACTTCTGCAGTACTGCCATGATGAATATTACTGTATACTTTTGGAGTACTGTCATGATGAATATTACTGTATACTTCTGCAGTACTGCCATAATGAATTATTACTGTATACTTCTGCAGTACTGCCATGATGAATATTACTGTATACTTTTGGAGTACTGTCATGATGAATATTACTGTACACTTCTAGAGAACTGCCATGATGAATATTACTGCATACTTCTGGAGTACTGCCATGATGAATATTACTGTATACTTCTGCAGTACTGCCATGATGAATATTACTGTATACTTCTGCAGTACTGCCATGATGAATATTACTGTATACTTCTGCAGTACTGCCATGATGAATATTACTGTATACTTCTGCAGTACTGTCATGATGAATATTACTGTATACTTCTGCAGTACTGACATGATGAATATTACTGTATACTTCTGGAGTACTGCATTTTAAAAAATATGTACAAATGTGGGATTACATAACCTTTTCAAAATTGTCATCAGGTGAATGAATTCAACTCATTATCATTGCAAATTTCACTAGGAGTGTCAACATACAATATAGCTGGAAACAAGTGCAAACTTAAAAAAACAATTAGTAGTATTATCATGAAAGATAATGATAGAAAACTGAAATTTTCAAACAGTAAATATTCCATATTTCTCTAATAACAAGCCCATACTTGATAATATGCCCATCCCTATCTAAAATAAAACTTTAGTAAATTTTTATGCAGCATTTTAAATTAATAGGGTCAATCCATGTTCTTTGGTGACAATGACAAGGTGCCCCAAGCCACACCCACTCACCTTAACAAGGAATATTGTAATTACATCTTACTATAAACAAATGACAACATTAATTACAAAAAAATTAAAAAATTGTATTTATTTGAGCATCTTTCTATTGTCATTCAAAAATCAAGTTCTGAGAAAACTTAATAAATCTTAGTTAACAAATGAGATTAGTTTACGGATTTGAAAATTATTTTATCATTATAATATTTGTTAAGTATATGTAATAATTCCTATTAGGTTAAAAAAACTGTATGATAATGCTCATTCTAATTTGATAATATATACCATTATGTATTGCAAACTAATGGATAACAGTCAACGTGGAAGGAACCTGATCTTAAAAACAATTCTTCTTGAATAAGTGAAAACTACTGTTCAAGCAATTAAAGAGACAAGGCTTTTTGAGTATGTAGAACTACAATACAAGCAATAAAGCAATCCTTCATGGGTATGTAAAAACTAATATTCAAACCTTCTTGAATAGGTAAAAAGTACTATTCAATCAATTTAAGAGGCAATCCTTCATGAGTAGGCAAAAATACTACTAAAGCAATTACCTCTTAAAGGAAAACATCTCCTGCACACTTCTCAATTCATGATTGCCTCGAAGAAGGAAAAACTTGTTTGGAGCAAGCAATTTTTGAGCAAACAGATATGACACTACCTGAAATAGAGAAATAAAACTGTCAGTACTGTAGAACACTTGAAAGCTATTCTAACCAGAACTGTAGAACACTTGAAAGCTTTTCTAACCAGTACTGTAGAACACTTGAAAGCTATTCTAACCAGTACTGTAGAACACTTGAAAGCTATTCTAACCAGTACTGTAGAACACTTGAAAGCTATTCTAACCAGTACTGTAGAACACTTGAAAGCTTTTCTAACCAGTACTGTAGCACACTTGAAAGCTATTCTAACCAGTACTGTAGAACACTTGAAAGCTATTCTAACCAGTACTGTAGAACACTTGAAAGCTATTCTAACCAGTACTGTAGAACACTTGAAAGCTATTCTAACCAGTACTGTAGAACACTTGAAAGCTATTCTAACCAGTACTGTAGAACACTTGAAAGCTATTCTAACCAGTACTGTAGAACACTTGAAAGCTATTCTAACCAGAATAACAACCTGCAGCAATCATCCATCCCTCTCAGAGGAGACTTGCTTTGAGCTCAGAGTTAATGTGTTGCTGCTGTTTTTGGACAAGTGACAAAAAATAATTATCATTATGTCTACTTAATTTATAAAGATTTTCAAAAGTAATACTGCATAATTTATTATTGTACATGTGCAAGACAGTTTGTTCAATTAATAGGGTTGATTTCATCAAAACTGGAAATCCCTAATGTTAAGGAACTGAATAACTTTATATTTTATGTAAATAAATACAAGGTTTAACATAATCTTAACAACATAGAATATGCAGTGTATTTTTCAACAGACATATTTCTGGTCCAATAAAATAATGAAAAATAATCAACCCTCAACTTAAAAATTAAAAATCAACATTGATGCTATGTATATTTTATTGACCTAAATAAACATACATGTTGAAATTAGGTTTTAAGTTTTGGAAAAAAAACATTAAACATAAAGTAAAGGAAAAAAGCTGAACATAAAATGTTGATTTTAAACATATGGGTCAATGAATTAACACCTTTAATAAAAAAAGAAAAATAGTTATATATTCTGTTAAATGTTTAGTATAACTGTTGTGTAAGGTACAATCAAATTTGTTATCCATTTGCTCATGAACTGCTCCCTTTAGTGAATTTTTGACTGCTTTCATGTAAAGAAAACATTTAATTAACTAACAAAAATATTGTGTTTGGCTGATAAAGAAGAATGTGTAGACCTGGATTCATGGAATGCATAAAACACATTAATATAAATTGATGTGGACAAACATTATTTCTATAAAGAACATGTCAACATGAATTTAGATAATACATACAACACATAGAAAATGATTTGAAAATTACTGTTTAACAACAATATTTTTATAAAGGGATTATTCTCAGAACCTGATATATACTGGCACAAGAGGTTTAGAAAAGGTTGAAAGGCTGAATTAATTAAGATAGGCCTGTTTTTTCAACAGGATATTGTGTCAGACTGTAACATCTCAAACAATCCCACTGTGTGATAAAAAGATATCCATCACATCTTTTGTCAACATTTTTTCAACAATCCAATAATTTTAGACATTTGAACAATTTATTTTGTTGCATACAATGGATTAATCTTGTATTCAACTTTCTTTGTCTAAATGAAAACAAATGATTCAGTTGGACATTATCATCATATTACATTAATGAAATAAGAAATGGAGACAGCTGTCAAAATGTGTGGCATGGGAAACAGAGATCACATACTTCAGTGTGTGGCACAGATAAGGGAGACCACATGCCTCAATATGTAGCAAAGACAATGAGGATCACATGCTTAATTTTTGTCAATGGTCTTTCACTGAAAAATAGTTTCTAAAAATACCTTGAAAATTTTTTAGGGGGAATTTAATAAATTCCCCCTAAAAAATTTTCAAGGATACAAAACTCACACAGTTGTTTTGCCACAAGTATAAAGAAACCTGTAACATTCCTTAAGAAAACTCAGAATGATTATGTCAGAGATCCAGATCACCTACCATAATCAAGCACCCAATAAATCATTTCTTTTGTGCAAGTCAGCAAAGAAATGCTTTGTTTGATTATCTAGTGTTAAAAAGCAGTTTACCAACTGCACTTGGCAAGGCTGTATAATGCCAGACAAAGTTTTTGGCACTGGATGATGATTTATTTGCTGCTGCATGTAGTTCAAATGACTGTGATAGAGTACCACTGACATAATGCTTCATGTAGTTCAAATGACTATGATACAGTACCACTGTCATAATGCTGCATATGTTCAAATGACTGTGATACAGTACCAATGTCATAATGCTGCATATAGTTCAAACGACTGTGATACAGTACCAATGTCATAATGCTGCATGTAGTTCAAATGACTATGATACAGTACCACTGTCGTATTGGTGCATATAGTTCAAATGACTGTGATACAGTACCAATGTTGTAATGCTGCATATAGTTCAAACGACTGTGATACAGTAACAATGTGATAATGCTGCATGTAGTTCAAATGACTATGATACAGTACCACTGTTGTAATGCTGCATGTAGTTCAAACGATTGTGATACAGTACCAATGTCATAATCCTGCATGTAGTTCAAATGACTATGATACAGTAACACTGTTGTAATACTGCATGTAGTTCAAATGACTGTGATACAGTACCAATGTCATAATGCTGCATGTAGTTCAAATGCCTGTGATACAGTACCATTGTCATAATGCTGCATGCAGTTCAAACAACTGTGATACAGTACCACTGTCATAATGCTGTATGTAGTTCAAACGACTGTGATACAGTACCACTGTCATAATGCTGTATGTAGTTCAAAAGACTGTGATACAGTACCACTGTCATAATGCTGCATATAGTTCAAATGACTGTGATAAAAGTTCCACTTTCGTAATGCTGCATGTAGTTCAAACGACTGTGATACAGTACTACTGTCATAATGCTGCATGTAGTTCAAACGACTGTGATACAGTACCAATGTCATAATGCTACATGTAGTTCAAATGACTGATACTATACCACTGTCATTATGCTGCATGTAGTTCAAACGACTGTGATACAGTACCACTGTCATAACAGACTAAAAGAAAGATGGACAGGCCCATTCTAATATTTCCCGTTTGGGGATCTGCCATAGTTCAGTGGTTAGCTTGCTGGACTCACAACCAAAAGGATCCAGGTTCGAATCTGACCATCAGACCAGCCTGGTTCAGCTATTGTAGTGTGTCCCTGGGCATGGCACTTTACTTCTATTGTCTCAGCACTAAATAACCTATTTGTGCTGCTGTGCCATAAAGCAACAAACCAAACCACCAAATATCCCATTTTCAACAAAAGGAGGGAGACAACAATTTTGCAAAACTAAATCACAATGAATCTAAAATGCTTCATTTGCCTTTTTCCACATCTGTTTCATGGACCTATCAAAAGATTTACAGCTATAAAAAGCTGTGAAATGTAGGGCTGTCATCGGGTACCCGGTTACCCGGGTACCCTACCATATAGAAAAACCCAAATATTGAAAAGTAAACGTGGGTACCCGTAAAAAAAAAATAAAAAAATCGCCACTTTCGCCAACCACTTCAAACAGGTGTGACAGCTATGGCTATAATTAGAAAGCAGATCTCTGCTTAATATAAATAAACAATAGGTCCAACCATCTGTTTGGATTAATAAAATTCACTGGTGTTGTGCAACCGGACAAACCATTAACCCCGAGGCATTATATACCAAGGTTAAAACATTTATTCTACAGGTAATAAACCTCTTTGTAGACGATAACTATTGAATGTGGGTGCTAAATGATTGGTACATTGTGTGCTCTTTTAATGAAATCCAGACGGATACCTTTGATTTCCGAACAAACATGTCAAAGAAATCCCACAATTTATATTATGAACAATTATCACCTAGACACCTTGAAATCTTTGAAATGCCTCAAAGTAATCTTTGCTCGTTGTTCTTCTAGTCGACTAGCTCTGCAAATTTCGTAAGTTAGCCATCCTACATATACCGATATTTCTATTTTCGATACTACTATGTTTTTACCATAACTATTTTAACAATTATAATTACAAAACAATAACACTTATGTGACAGAGTTGTCACATGGTATAACTGGGGCACACATGCGTGGGTAATTCAAATCTGCGGTCAAAAGCAGATGAATAAACGTGGTCTGTTCTAACAAGGACATATACTTTAAAAAATGTGAGTGTTCTAAAGCTTTTAACACACAGTGATCATTAAAAGTTGGATTATACCTACCATCTGTGTGGAATTCTAAATAAATTTATTAATTAACAGCGTGCGGTCAGAAATTCGCAGCTACGTCGGTGTGGACGACTCGGACCGAGTAGTACACGGTTAGCCTCTATCGCCATAAAAAAAATATTAAAGAAATGGAGATAACAATTAGTTTGGTGTACAGTTGTATATGTCATTCATATGCTAACGGGTACCCAGGTACCCGTTAAAATTTGCAACGGGTACCCGGGTTGGTTTTTTCGTGATTTTTGACAGCCCTAGTGAAATGCCAAGACTGGAATAAAATAGTGTGTGGGGGTTGGTTGGCTGGCTGATAATTTTACCATTTTTATAAGTCTTTAGCATGACTTGGCTGGGGTTCAAACCAGCAACCTTCCACATCTGAGGTGGAAGCTTTAACCATTTAAGCCACTATAGTGGTCACACAGGATGTAAGGTATGCTGATACATGAATGAATGAAGCAGTTTCATACATACTTCAACTCCAAATTCACCCCTGTCTACATAGTCCCCTAAAAACAGAAAACTAGCTGGAGTGAGCAGAGGTCCCATTCTCCACAGGGCCTTCTCAAAACTGACAAGATCTCCATAATTCCCATGAATATCACCTGTGAATGAAGAAAATGTGTTTCTAAAATAAAACAAGGTTCTAGTAAAAATTTGTCTAAAATTTTTGAATACTTATAACTCTAACTTGCAGAAAGCATAAATCCAGAATGAAAAACTTATTATATCAACTTATTTATTATCAATCTAAGCATTCACATCCATACATCCCTAATCCCTAAATACAACACATACATCTCAAGTAAAAACTGAGAAACAGTGCAGTTCCAATAACCTCAAATAATCATACCTAAATGTTTTACTACATAAAGAATTATGTAACAAATAGATCAAGCTAAATTCAATGCTAAAATGTACAATATTCCAGTAAGATTGACAAATCTCAAAACAAAAGGCATGAAAGAAAGTGATAATGTGTCAAGAAAACCATTACCTCATGCATCTGATGAACAGGGCTTTGACTAACAAACCTAATGCTCAAACATATGTACCTAATGCTCTAATATATATACCTAATTCTCTAATGTATGTACCTAATGTTCTAATATATGTACCTAATGCTAACATACACACCTAATGCTCTAACATACATAATTATCTATGTTATGTACCTAATGCTCTAATGTACATGCTAATTCTATAATGTACCTAATGCTCTAATGTACATACCTATTGCTCTAACATAATACCTTATTCTTTAACATAAACACCTAATGTTCTAATGTATGCACTTTATTATCTAACATACATACCTAATATCCTAACATAAATACCTAATGCTCTAATGTATGCACCTAATTCTCTAACACACATACCTAATTGTTTGATTTTAACATATGTACCTAATGCTTTGTCTAACATACCTAATATATAGGTGGGAGACTTCAGTCTCAGCAACCTTGTTTCCTCTTTCAACACTTCCTTGACTTGCCTACACACTGTCACCAAACATTTTGCAAGTGCATTCATGTCAACTTGGCCCCAATTGAAAGCAGTCTGAAAAAATATTACAAGAACATTATACAGATCCTAAAACAGGTAATTTGACCAAATCTGCACACCAACAAATATACAGTAACCAAAACTATCATCACAACTTCTAAAAGTATAAAATATAGCTTGACTATTTTTATTTCTTGTTTCGATTGTTCAAATAAAGATTGTTTTGATACAACCACTGAAAGTGACCTTATCAATGACAAAAAACAAAAAGAATCTGATCCTGGACTATCAAGCAAAAGGGATTGTGATTAGGACTAATCCATTTTCAAATCCATTCCTAAAATGCAATCTCATTCCATTTTCATGTATCATCCATCAATCTGCATTCTGCATTTGCACCCTGCTTTGTTCAAAATGCCTTTTGCTTGCATTGGTTCCACATTCCATTTTATTTCACTGAAAAATTACCTGCTTCAGAGTCAGTCACAACGACAAAACAATCCATGTGCATATTGTCAAGATAATTTGATAACTATCTTGTCTACAAATAGTTTTAATATAACTTCCTGTAAATAACTTTCAGAAATTTTAACATAAAGCAATTACATTGATGATATCAACAACACTGACAGTGCATAAAAGTAACACCCTTGACTTGATATCTATTGATGCCATAAAATAATCAAGGATCTATAAAATTATTGGAACTGCAGATTTTTTTAATCAGAACTACGTTATTATTAAAAAGTAAATAATCTATTTTGGGAACTGCAGAGTTGTTCAATTAAAGATGTTTTACAGTAAAACCTGACTTGAAGTATCACAGCTATGGATGACCACCTGACTAGAAACAGATTCTAAATGCAAATAATCTGCAATATAGTTTGATGGTGCTATCTGAGAGTAATAGATCACTTGTTTGAAGAAACTTCTTTATGTTGGCATAGGGCTTCAAGTCAGACAGGGTTGGCCATCAGCAGTTATGTGGCAAAACAGGTGTTTTAGTGAACTTTTGGAAATAACTGGTTTCTATACTTCTTATGCTACACTTTGCTTCAATGACAACATAAAAAGTAATTAATGTGAAAATTTTATATATGAAAAGACACCTCTATACAACCTGACAGAACAATTTTGAAGTTATGCTCCAGAAATTAACATGTTTACATTTTGAACATACAGATTATGGTAAGACTGACAGAAATAGCAATAGCTATGTCCCAACATCCTCCCCATACATGCCAATCCTTGGCGAGAAAAAAGGGTAATCCAAGTGGAGAAAAGGAGTAATCTGAGCAGAAAAAGCGTAATCTATATATAACATAATAAAATTCAATGCACATATGTACAAAACACATGCATATTTTCCGCAATTTTGGCGTCAGGAAGCAACCGTTTGAACAAAGGACCAAATTTGTATTCTACCACTAGTTGTAGTCAGTATTCTATTAAGAGCTTGGTAAATAATGCCCCTGCATTTATAAAATTCATTTCAACAATTTAGTTCTGCAGTAAAAAAGAAGTTACCTTAGTATTGGAGTTAGCAAAATGAGCCAATTCCAGGTGTCTTTGTTTTACACTATGACCAATATTAAAATCCTTTCCACACAGCCTGCAATGGGTGTGAAGCTACCCTAGAATGGCACTGTATTGTGTTATTCATGTATTCATCTCTGAGTCGTTATTTTCTGATTTTTTTTTTTCTAATCCATCTAAGAAATCATTTGAGAAACATTTTTGCTATAACATACACACTGACTAGAATAGGATGACCTTTACTGCCAAATTCCTACAGAATAGTTCTGTACCTCACATTCTCACATTATTTTTAAAGAATATGTAAACAAAGATTAAAAAATAGAAAACCAGTCTATTCTGTCCTAAGCCAGACAGCTGCTATAAATAGAAACAGAGGTCTTCTTGGAAATAGGGCAGCTGCTATAAATAGAAGATAACACTTACAAAAGCCACCACTAGTCTACAGATAAGTGTTATTTTATATCATAGTTACACAGAAGCCATCTTTTTGAGAATATGTTCTGTGTGATTAGTGGGATGTTAATAAAAATGAGAAAACAAATTATTGATTTCTTTTGGGAGGGGGATATACCAAAAAAGCGTAATCTAAATACATTTATGTGTAATGCGTAATTAAGTGCAAAAAGCATAATAATTAAGCCAAAAGCATAATGGTTGGCATGTATGCCTCCCTATTACATACAGATTGAGAATAAAAAGAAAATCAACGTGAGAAAAAAAAACAATGCTAACATCACAACCAGTATAGTAACTATCATCACAACAACTTCCACTACCACTACTACTACTGCCACTGCTGCTCCTAATGGTGATGCCAGCTACTAAGCTGTACATGAGTTAAAGATCATACCTTTGAAATGTTGCCATTGTCTCCCTTGATAGGTCTTTCAAAATAGCGTAGTCCTGTTAACATCTCATTTGAGTGTGATCTTTGGTTAAAAGAGTCAATAGAGGACATCCTCTGGAAGCGGTTTATTTCCCCTTCAAGATGACTGACTGTGGTATTTGTTATAGCACCAGTTCCTGTTGTGCGAACAGAAATAAATCAATTATTTCTCAAAATTAGCAAACACTGCATTGAAAACATTTACTCAGCTATTGTATGGTGAAAAACTATGCTCATGTTATCCATCAAAATTAATCAAATATATGGAACAATCCATGTAAATAAAAAGCTGGCTGCATAAAAAACACCCAGCTGGTTGGGTTAATAAATGACAGAAGCACACTGACAAACAGAATATGTACTTCTGCTGAAACAAAACATATTTTTAATGTTTTAAACTAGAAAACATCATGATGTTGAAAAATACAAACTACACATAAAGGTTATTAACCACAGAAAAGGGGGCAACATAAATGAAAAGAAATTATTTACTAGATTACAATATAATAATATAATATTACTACAAGCCTATGTGTTCGAAATTTGCTCAAATAATTGTTACATAATAATATGGATGGGAAACCCCAGGTGTATTGTTGGAGTCATCAATGTTGGGGTGGGGTGGGGATGGGAATCTTCAATTATAAATCTCATTTTAGATTTAACTCCGTAAATGTAAAGTCATAATTGCATAAGATTAGAATGCAAAGTACTATCAACAATAAAGTCTAGCACTATACATAAATCAAAATACAATATCACGAAATATAATCCTGCCAACAAGTGAAGCTTATGTATGCAACAGAACTAAATGAATTTAGTTGAAAATCCAAAGTTAGCTAACAGAAATAGTATGAAGATGTCATTAAAAAGAATCTTGAAAATGCATATCAGAGAAGCTGAAGCCCACTTGTACCTTGAATTCCCTGTCTGAGAGAAAGTTTGATATGAACGAGGGCAGACGGTCTTTTAGACCCAGATCGTGCAGGTCATTTAGTATTCCATACTTCCATGTTGTATCATATGCCTTTTCCAAATCAGAGAAAACCGCTACTAAGTATTCCTTCTTGATAAATGCATTGCAAATAAATGTTTCCAGTCGAACCAGATGATAATAACAAAAGCCAATTTGGAAAGAAAATATTAAATTGTTAGTTTCCAAGTACCATACAAGCTGAGAATTGATCAATCATTCCATCGTTTTGCAAAACACAGCTCATCAGTGCAATGGGTCAATAGCTAGTAGGATCTGCGCAATCTTTACCTGGTTTGGGAACTGGTATTACTGTTGCTTCTTTCCAAATCTTAGGTACATTACCAGGAATCCATAAATCACTTAAGATTCAAAAGGTGTCCCACAACTTACTACCTGAAAATACAATGTGTCCCAGAACATACAAAGAACAAATTACTTTACAAATTTACTTATGGTGTCCCAAGAAATATGATGTCCCAACATATATAGTAAATACGGTTATTTTGAGAGAAAATTTTTTTGCAAGAAATAACCTTTATATTAAAAAATATTCTGTCTGCATATTTCTCAACACCAAAATATACCTTGCATAACAGAAAATAATACTACTTCATGCTTTTCTCAAACAAACCCTGATAACCTAAACATAAAATCAATAGGAGTGCAGCTGGGGAAATAACTGCCTGAAATAAAACAAATTACAACCTTGTAGATCCCAGATGGCCATTACATCAGTGAGAACGCCTGTTCTGCGCACCTTTACTGTATGTGTGGCTAATTCATACTTCGGGTTGTTTTTACTGCATAATGGTCTTCGCTCTGGCTGTTTGAAAGCATCAAACTGTTCACCAGTGGCTGTATTGAGAGCTACATCAGGATCTGATGTTCCTAGGATGCAGAGAAATTTGGTTTTAGATGGAACTTTAAACATATCAATTATGCTAATGCATACATGTATGCATTAAAAATGTTGAATTCTGAATAATGCTGTGACTACTTGCTTCCAAGGGATGGGATCCATGCACCTGATATAGTCACCAAAGCAAGAAAACGAACTCTGGAGAAATGGGTGAGCAGGGGCTATAACTCTTCTAAAGGTTGAAGTGAAATGCTAGAAATTAAATTACCATTTCTACCGGATGTATTCAGATAATAAAAAAAACATTAAAAAACATTTTTATGTTTTAAAAATTTAGTGTCAAAGCAATTAAATCCCAACAAAACTGTCAAAAATTACATTTGTCATGATGGTTGGTCAGCTGATTAACAATTCTGTAATCCTGGAAAATAACAAAGTTAACTTTCAACAAAAATTGTTATTATACAGAATGATGAAATAAAAAAATCTCTGTAATCTTTTATGTAAATATTGTTCTTAATAAATGAGAAAATAACAACATCAAAACAGCACTTTCCAAAAAAGATGAAGTTCAATTTTTTTAGATCTGCCACACATAATCATCTCACTGTGTATAGGGTTTTATAACAGCTGGCACACTTTGCTGACAGTGTGTGGAGTTTAATATTTTTTATAATATACATGTGAACATATCACTTTATGTCATTCTGATTGGTCCAAAAAAGCCCATGAAATTATTATGCAGTATACCGTTTGCTGATTGGCTGGGAAAACTTTTTTAACCCCACCTTCTGGAACTGTTTGTTTTCATTAAACATTTTTGGCACTTTATTTTGATTCAACTCATGAATGGAAATAGGGGAAAAATGACCTCATCTGTTTCAATACTGTAAATTTACCACCAAATGGGTTTGTTATGTATAACATATCATAATATGAAAAATGGCAAAACCCTAAGATAAGAACAATAACAAGTAAAATTATGGGTATTGCTCAGATGATAGTGAGGGTGGGTGTGAATGGACGGTATTTGTAGCATGGAATCCACCCTATATGCAAACTTGGTTTAAATGTGAATGTCTTTAAGTAAACAAATTCAGATTTGTCATTTGTTCACAGAAGAATGTAGACATAAACCGGTTTCCAACTGACAGAATTGTATCTAACCACAGCATATTTATGCAGCAAATATGTTATGCAAGTCTGACTCAAAAAGAGATTTGTTTACATCTATACAATCTAATGTTCCAAAATCAAATACTGCAAATATCTGGTCACATTACAGTTATATTTTCCACAAAAAATATTGCAACAATGAAATGCTTAGTTGTAGTGTGGAATTTCAACGTAAACACTGACATTGTGATGTGTAGTCCAACCTAAACCAGTACTTTGCACCATATTAAACAATGTCACATCACATGCATTGAACATTTTGTGTTGACAAATGTTTTGTCTGTTGTAAAATGTTCTGTTTATTAGGATGGACACTTATCCTTTGATCAATAGTTAGAAAAACTATATCATATACTTTTACTATTTCAACTTTGTTTAGGACTAATTTTTATCTAAATAGTTTCTACTGAAATAAAACTATGTGACAAAAAAAATATTAAATGGGTAATGGTTTAATATTGAATTTATGAAACCTAAATAATGTCCAGCTTTTGCTCACCAATATTCATAAATTCAGTATTAAATCTGTAACCATTTGAGATGCTCTCTAAGTTTGAGTTTATCTAGGAGACTAAACAGAGACTGTCAAAGCCTTCATGAAAAACATCTAAGAAGAATAACTTTCCTCATTCAGTTTTCCTCGGTTGTATTCCAAAGTATGGCCAATGGCAATCCCATTTTTATGCAGACTGTCTGTAAACAACTAGCCCATCAGCATTTGCACCATAATGGACCACTAATACAGCAGCACACACTGTCAACATGAAGTGCAAGTTTTATTGCCATGTGATATTTCTACATATCAATGACAATAACTGCTTCTAGATTTCTCCAGTTTTAGTATCGTCAATCATACAGTGGGGCCCCGGCTTATGAACCCAATCAGTTCCTGGACACCGTTCATAAACCGGGGTGTTAGTAATCTGGAATACAATTCCCATAGGGTCCCTTTGTTAAATTTTTAATCCATTCCTGAACTCAAAAAAAAAAAATTGCCAAAAATTACTGCTTCATTAAAAAAGGTGAATTATGAAACAAAGGAAGAAAAACACTACATGCACTGTACAAACACAACACATACATAGCAATAAAACACAAACACACTCAAAACCCACAAAAACTATATAAACATGACACAAAAATAACACAAGAACAGCACAGATTCCTTTTCTCACCTTTTTTCACTCTGTTTGAGTAGAGGCAGCCGTATGTAAGCATGCGTGTTCGAAATTTTGTGTGCAAACAAATGGCAGTTTGGTTCGTAACTCAAGTCACTGTTTGTAACCCAAGTCATTTTTTGGCCAGCCTGGTGTTTGTAACCCAGATCATTCATAACCCAGGGTGTTTATAAGCAAGGGCCCCACTGTATTTGACAGCACATCAGTATCATCTATCCCAAAGTAAAACATACTATGCAAAAATGTGGTTTGTTAAAGTAGGTCCAACTTTCTTCATCAGTTTGGGGGGCTTGAGAAGGGGTGGTTGAAAAAGTTGTTTATATGTTTTTCTACTTTTAGTAGCTGGTTAGCATCACTTATACAAATCTTAAATAGGGGCCCCGAGTGGCCGAAAGCGCTGTCCGTTACAGATCACTGCCATCTCACCTCTGTCTGCGTTGGTTCGAGTCTAGGATTCGGCGAATGTGGATATGTGAGAAAGCTTGCCAGTAGCTTCTCATGGGTCGGTGGTTCTTTCCAGTGATTTCCCGGTTTCTTCCTCCACTGTTAATACTGGTCGCCATGAATAGCCTATCGTGTGCTGAAAATGGCGTTAAGCCCAACAACAAACAAACAAACAAACAAATCTTAAAGTTCTATATACCAGGATGCTGTCTGTAATGTTTTGTCACCTCTTCCTAAGCAGTTTTTTTTAAAGAAGTGATTTAACTTTTTCTGTTTTAGGCAACAGTGGCCATATCTGATGTCAAAATTAAAAGCCCTCAATACCAGGACAATTTCATTCAGATTTGGTCAGATTCATTTTAGCAGCTTTTGTGAAGAAGTCATTTAAAGGTTGTACTATATTTAGTAATGGTGGCCATGTTTGATGGTGGATATGCATCAGCTGAAATTGGAAGACCTCTGCCACTGTGCTTTTCAGAAAAAGCTGCTTACAAATTTTCCATTTTTAGTGCCAGTGGCTCTATGTAATGGTAGACTACCATATTTGGTACAAATTTTAAGTGTTCATCCTAGGAAGATTTCTATCAAGTTTTGTCAAATTCCAAACAGTGGTTTTAGTGAAAATGTAGCTTTTCTTTTTAATTTTGTAATGGCACCATATCTGATGGTGGATTTGAACCATCATCTGAAAGTCATGTTAGGATGCTGTCTGTTAGAATGCTGTCTTTCAGAATTTGGTCCGATTCTATTCTGCAGTTTTGATGTAGAAGTAATTTACATGTTTTTTTTTTAATTTTAGCAAACATGGCTCTATGAGAGAGAGAGAGAGAGAGAGAGAGAGAGAGAGAGAGAGAGAGAGAGAGAGAGAGAGAGAGAGAGAGAGAGAGAGAGAGAGCAGTAGCCAAATTTGATGTCAGATTGGCATAACTTGTAAAAATTTGGAAGGTCCTCATGTCAGAATGCTTTCTGTAATATATAAAGATATTCAGTTTTTCTGGTTTTAGTAATGGTGTCCATATTTGCTACCACAACAGAATCAGTCATGAACACTGTCAAAGTCCAAGATGCATTCTGTCAAATGGTTAAATAGTACTGAGTGGTTTACAGAAAAAAATCATTTAAAGGTATTTCTCTTTCAAATAAGAATCACCATATCTGATGGTGGATTGGTATCATCTGCATAAACCCGAAATGTATCCAAGACAGTATGCATTCTGTCAAGACTGGTCATTTTCTATTCAATGGCTTTGGAGAATACATCTGTCTGGTGTGCTTAATTTTATTCCGTGGTTTTGGAGAAGCTTGGTAACAATGACTTTTCTATTTTTAGTAATGAATGCCATTATTTGAAAGCATATCAAAATCATTTATAAAAAATATGAAGGGTCATCCATTCAGAATGCTTTGTGACAGATTTGATCAAATTGTGTTAGTGGTTTTTGAGAAGAATCCATTCAAAGGTATTTTACTACTCTTAGTAATGGTGAAGATATATCATGCCAAATGGGCATTATCTCTATGCTCTTGAAATAAGTAACAGAAAAGAATGAAAATCAAAGAGCTTTGTAAAATTCAACAAATAATTTATTTCCCTAGAATACAAAATCAAAATAAGAAAAAAGAACTTAATGTATAACAAATAAAATCCCAAAATAATCCAAGCATTGCAGACAAAAGTCCAAGTAATTTAAAGTCCTTAACAGAATTCAAAAGAAGTCCTGAATAAATCCAAAAATTGAAGGTGATGATATGTCTGTGGTAGTTTATAGCATATAGTGTTGATGTGTCAACAGTCTTTTGTTGAATAACTCCAGGTCTGAATTCATTATAAATTCCAGTGAATGTCTCTATCCAAGAATTTTATCAGAGCAACTTCTGTATTTCCAAAGAAAATAATCACTTGAATTTAATAATTTGAAAAAATAAAATTTCCAGTTTATAAATTAATTACTGGACACAACATTAATACAACTTGACAGTGCTAGATCTTAAAGCACAAAAATCCTTTCAGTTACAAGATTATATAGCTCTCTAATTGACCTCAGGTCACAATTAACATTTTCTAAAACAAAAACCCAACTTTTACCTAATGGAAAATAACCTTCCAGAATGATCCTGATGTTTACAAAATAAAAACCAGAACCTGGTCTATGTAAAATACACTTAGGAAATTCCAAAACCTAGACCTAGATCGAAATAAATATATCTACTTCTATTAATAATAATACTGATAATAATACTGATTTTAAACCTATATACATTAGAGAATAATTTACCAATCTATTAGTTGTTTACAGAATAAAGTCAATTCAAGTCAAGTGGAAATGAACTGAGTTTTGAACAAAGTCAAGTCCAACATACAATGTTAAATTACAATAGCATGTAATGAAACAAAAAAAACTTCCAACTAAATAACAAATAATGCAAATTAAATATACATAACAATATCTTTTTGTGATCTTGACCTTTGATATTTTGAACCCCAAATCAACTACCTTCTTACTTATTCCAAGTGCACACCATGTATCATAAAGAACTAATGTTATTGTGATAAAACCATTTTCTATTCTGTCAATCACAGAAACATTGATCTTTGTCCTTTAGCCACCAATATCAATAAAGCTCTTCCTTACATTAAGTGCAAACCATCCAGAAACTATGGTAATCAAGGATGATAGAGAACTCCTGTAATTGGAAATAAACCAATTTTCTTCTTTCAAAGAACCCTTGATCTTTGACCATTTGAGCCCAAGTTCAAAAGGGCTTTTCCTTAACCCCTGGGCAAGTCATATACAAAGATCAGTGGTTGTTGGTGAGTTGACAACTAAAATTTCTAAGCAGAATGACTGGTAACCTTCAGTGGACTAAAAAAATCATGATATAATACTCTCTGCCTTTTGATGGGCTTCTACAAACGGGGTAATTCCTAATTAAATTTTTAATTAGAGTCCTGTATGGATATTAAAACTGCCATCAGAAGAATGGATGACCTCCCCAACCAAATCACAAATCTAAAATTAACACCATGTAACTATACTGTAGACTAAAAAGTCAAAGCACCAAAATGTCAAACAAGAGAATAATATGACATACTGCTCCGATGAAAATGAGAATCTAATCAGGTCATTCACAAATGCATGAAACATGCATACAAATTTCATTTAAATCAATGACATTAATCAGACAAAAACTCCAAATGTGCCACAAAAATTATAATAGCCCTAAAATCTAGTCAAATCATGTGTTCATTGGTCATTTATTTATCAGTGTTGAGTAGTTTTTGCACGTTCTGAGACAGCTGAAATGGCATAAAAACTATGCAAAGACAACTGTCATTGAACTTTGTTAAATAAAAGCTGAAGCAGACAAAAAGGTGAGAAATCTACGTAAATCTTAATATGATGGTTTCAATACTAACAAACACTTGATAATGTGTGCTTGTTTGTACCTAATATACACCAGATGCTTGAATTTACTACAATTCAAAGCTCTGAAAATAAACCAAGCAGAGTGCACAAGAAAATCAATTTTTTTAACATAAAACTGAATGTACTGTTACTACAAATGATGGTTACCCTTACTAAAGAAAGATGGATTCAATGAAAGTAAAAGATAAGTTTATACAATTAGGTCCCAAAGAGCCAAAATTAATAAAATATTGAGCAAAGTTTTTTTCTTCCAATATCATTCCAATGAATAAGTACAAAATGAGGACTGCAGCCATCAGTTACTTACCCTGCATACTTGTTGGATCAATTTTTTTAGATGCATTTTCCCTAAGTGGATCTGTAATTTTTGGTCGGCTTTTCTTAGAGGGTGGTTCTGTTTCTTCTGAAATAAGGGCTTTGACAGCTTCCAAACTGTTCTGAAGGCTGAAAGAATTAAAACCAAGATATAAAGACCTCCTAAAGGGTATGGTTTGTTTGCTCTACAACTGAATGATTTTTTAAAACCTAAAATAGCCACTACAGCCAAAAATATAGGTCAATAGTTTTAGTGGGTGTAACTGAATATTTGTTTCAAAAAAAATAGCTGTTAAGTCTGATGAAATGCAAGAACAATGCTGCTTAATGCAAATACTTCAAGCACTAGTGCATTTAAAATAAACTTTTGCTAATAAAGCACCCATCAAACTTAATGACTGTAAATGCAAGTTTCATAAAAAAGAAAGTTTATTGCAAGAGACTGACATGCTTGTTGTTGTTGTTGTTGTTGTTGTTGTTGTTGGGCTTAATGCCATTTTTCAGCACACGATAGGCTATTCATGGCGGCCAGTATTAATGGTGGAGGAAGAAACCGAGAAAGAACCACCAACCCACGAGAAGCTAATGGCAAGCTTTCTCTCATATCCACATTCACTGAATCCCAGACTCGAACACAGGAACACACGAAGACAGAGGTGAGATGGCAGTGATCTGTAACGAACAGCGCTTTAGACCACTCGGCCACTCGGGGCCCCAGACTGACATGCAACCTACAGCTAAATGACAATAACATCAATGCTCTCAGAAAAAAAATTAAAAATACCCACATAAGGGTACAAAATCACAATACAGCGACAATAGCATAATACACTGAACTGCAGAATGTGGTAATAATCAATCCTGTGTTATATAACAGTGTTTTAAAACAGAAATAAAGATAAAGCACTAGCCTTTGTGTTGCTTTCTTTCAACCCAGACTGTTACATAAGGATATGATTCTGTTCATGGTTTCCATAGTGATATTGCATTTTATCTAGAACCGCATCATAATAAGGCACATTATAACAAGGGAAAACTGTAGGATTACTGTACTAATGTTGGATACAGAAAATGATATAGGAGATATGACTTTCACAAGCTTGAACAACAAAAATCTTAACACTGTTGATAATGATGCTGCTGTTGCCATTGTCACTGGTATGTCTGCTCAAAAAGTATAATATATATCTTTTCATTCACAGATGTGACAAACATGACAAGATTGTGATAATGAACAATAAAATGAAATATATCTTATACAAATTATTTAGAAAAAAAAGAACAAAAACTGTACTCACTGTTTTAATGAGGTCATACATGATTGTGGTAGTCTAAGTAATACTGAAGTTCCACGAAATTTAAGTTGTCCTACAGCACTCAAAAAGTCAGCTAGTGGTAGCTTGTCTTTACTCTCTGACCCAAACAACCTGGCAAATGAAATTAATCGTGTAACAAGGTAACTGTTCTTCATGGTATTAATCATCACAGTTATAACACAAAAAAGAAATATCTCAATTTAATGCTCATATTATGTACACAAAAATCAAAACTAACCTTAGGTAATTATTTCTTTGCTTCTTAAAATCATATTTTGAATCTCCATAACTTGATCTCTAAATACATTTTGACAGTTATCTCATTTATTACACTTCAGATACCAAAACTTTTCTGTGAAAAAATATCTAATACTAAAATCCATAAGTAACACTGAATAACAACAACTCATTTTTGCACAACAACAAATATGTATATTCACCAAAATGGATTCACAGTAACACAAAGAAATACAAATCCAATTGTTCCTACTATAAAGCCTAGTGGTACACCTGCATAAATAGTCAATTATCTGTTACATACTGAATTTTTCCCACTATAAAACTTGTGTGCCAGCTACATAAATAACCAATGATTTGTTACATACTCAATTTTTCCCCACTACAAAACTTGTGTGCCAGTTACATAAATAACAAATGATTTGTTACATACTAAATTGTTCCCACTATAAAACTTGTGTCAGCTAAATAAATAATCAATGATTTGTTACATAATTAATTATTTCCATTATAAAACTTGTGTGCCAACTGAATAAATAATCAATGATTTGTTACATACTGAATTTTTCCCCACTACAAAACTTGTGTGCCAGTTACATAAATAACCAATGATTTGTTACATACTCAATTTTTCCCCACTACAAAACTTGTGTCAGCTGAGTAAATAAGCAATGATTTGTTACATAATTAATTATTCCCATTATAAAACTTGTGTGCCAACTGAATAAATAACCAATGATTTGTTACATACTGAATTTTTCCCACAATAAAACTTGTGTGCCAGCTACATAAATAACCAATGATTTATTACATACTCAATTTTTCCCCACTACAAAACTTGTGTGCCAGTTACATAAATAACCAATGATTTGTTACATATTGAATTTTTTCCACTAAAAAACTTGTGCCAGCTACATAAATAACCAATGATTTGTTACATACTGAATTTTTCCCACTATAAAACTTGTCAGCTGAATAAACAACCAATGATTTGTTACATAATTAATTGTTCCCACTATAAAACTTTTGTCAGCTGAATAAACAACCAATGATTTTTTACATAATTAATTGTTCCCACTACAGCCTTTTGGGCCAGCTGAGTAAATATCCAATGATTTGTTACATAATTGTTCCCCCCTATAAGCCTAGTAGGCAAGCTGCTTAAAAAGCCTTAGCCTAGTAGGCAAGCTGCTTAAAAAGCCTTAGATTTGTTACCTACTGAATTGTTCCCTTGTGTGCCTACTACATATATAGCCAATGATTTGTTACATACTGAAATTTTTATAAGCCTAGTGTGCTAACTAGATATATAACCAATAATTTGTTACATACTAAATTGTTCTCACTATAAGCCTGGTGGGCCACCAGCTTCATAAACTCACTGCAAAGTGAGTTTATCAATGTGAAGGTGGGTTTATCAATGTGAAGGTGGGTTTATCAATGGTTATTGCTTTCTAACATAAACAAGTTTAATATAAGTTATAAAAGTAGGAACAGGTGGGTGGGTGAGTCATGGTATCATCAAGTACGGTCATATCATTGGAAAAGTACAGTTAACGATATTATCAAGCAACATAATGGTAACCAATCCAGGCTGATCTGATGGAAAGACTGAAATATGCATCCTTTTGGTTGTATGTTCAATTCCCTAACTATTATAGCTGGGGGCATGAGTCATATTCTATATCCCTGACCCCACAGGGGAAGATTAACAAAAAAAATTATCACTAACCAAGATTAATATGAACAGTACATTATATTTGCTCCAGTGTCTAATAGTCTCTGCAAATACTAATATGACATGTTTGACATAGTCCTCTATGTAAACATTAATAGGGCATGTTGGACTTAGTCCTCTATGTAAACACTTATTGGACATGTTTGACTTAGTCCTCTATGTAAACATTTATTGGACATGTTTGACTTTGTCCTATGTAAATACTTATTGGACATGTTTGACTTTGTCCTCTATGTAAACACTTATTGGACATGTTTGACTTAGTCTTCTATGTAAACACTTATTGGACATGTTTGACTTAGTCCTCTAAGTAAACATTTATTGGACATGATTGACTTAGTCCTCTATGTAAACACTTATTGGACATGTTTGACAAAGGATATTATTAACCAATGGGTCTTGATCTCCCATTTAGAAAACTTATTTAGGGACTTATAAAGACTAAATAAAGAAGGGTCCAATGGATAGGCATTAAATATAGAATGAGAATAGTACATGTACTCTTCTAAATGTACAGACATGACCTATAAATGCCTCAATGCTATAGAAACAAATGTGCTGTCTGTTTTGATGATGGATGAATTACTTGTGAAACAAGATACCAAAACTTGAAATTACTGAAAAGCCACTTCCAGCATGTATAAAAATATAATGTCATTGTAGAAGTAGTCAACATATGAAAGTTGGTATACTTTTTTTGTATATGAAAAAATTCTTCTGTCTATTGGACCTTGCCATTTATTGATCTAGAGAAGTCTGTAAAAAGGAATCAGAATAAAAACCTGACAGCATTGTATGGAATGAATTACAGCATGGTCTGGTACAGTAGTTTAGGCTGCCTATCTTGTCATGTACTCAGATTCCAGTGTGAAATAAGGTTTACGGAAAGTACAAATATATAAATAATACAAGCATGCAAGTAATTTGACAAGTTCTAAGTGTTTGGGGTTAAAACTATATTATTAGCTGCCATTAAGTGAATTTTCCAAAGAGTAAGAGTAGAAGCCAATCACCAAAACTGTGTTAACAAAACTCCTCAATTTCAGTGTCACCTCATTAAAAGAAACAAAATCATCACATGCAAACAAGTTAATTGGTTACATTTTGATGAACACTGTCTTTCAATATGAGTACTTTATGAAAACTTTTGTCAACATGCATCAAAGCATATTTGAGGAGTCTTACACTCAAGCTGATGAATTCTGTCCATATGCAGCCAGAGCCCTGTGTTAGCAAGTCATTGTTTTATAAACATACAGTGTCTGATCCTGGATTTTTACTTTTAAAAGTTGAATGTACAGGTTTAGGATAATGGGTCTACAGAGTTCAGACAAATGCTGTACTTTATTTCCATTTTTAAAAGCCTACAAAGAGCTCTGTTCTACACTTTCTAAGAGCATATAATTTCCATTAGAAAACATCCATACTTCTTTTCATTCAAGGAAGCTATTTCGGTTTAAAGTGCAACATTTATTCAATAATAATAATAATAATAATAATAATAATAATAATAATAATAATAATAATAATAATAATAATAATAATCATATTCTTGAAAATAAAAATTTCCAAAAAAATATATTTTGTTTACTGCACTGGAAAAGTCCTTTGTTCTCTTACTTAAAACAAGTTGGAGATAAAATTGGCAAGAGAAAAATTAAAATCAATCATTTAAAATTTTAATCTGCAAAAATAAACATGAAGTAAATACCATACATCCATTCATTCATACATCCATCTATCCATGCATATAAATACATCCTTTAAGACATGAAAATATGGCGGCACTTATCAAAAGTGGTACAAGTTCACATCTAAAGCAGTCCAACGATTACAGAATTTATATGTAATAAGGCATGCATGCATTGGGAAGATCCCTAATTATCACAAGTTAAATGTATAGGTGGTATACAATTGATTCATCTATTACCTTAAGTGTACAGATATGTATGTTTGCATGTATTTGAATGTGGCCAGCAAATATTGGTGTTTATACTAGCAAGATGAACCATGTGGGCTAGAGATCACTCATGACTGACATATGTTACAGTCAAACACAAGAGCAGTTACTCTTGAAGTCTGTGTCATTAGGATGCTTTTTATACAAATTTAACATTCATATGCTTTTGATCGCAAATGTTATGAAAATAATTGTTCAAGATTTTTCTATTGTTTGTATTTTCATCCATATTCAATGGCACATCTTGCTTTGTCCAATACTGAATGACCACGATTACAAAATTCTTTCTGTCAAATACAGTCAGATTCTGTTCACTGGTTTACTTGAGATAGAGTTGTTTTATTTTATTTTAGTAAAAGTAGAAATATCTGATGGCATATTGGCATGATTTAGGCAAATCTGAAATGTTTTCAAAAGCTCAGCCACTTTCTGTCAAATCTGGACTAAATCTGATGAACAGTTTTTCTGGAAAAAGTGTTAAAGATTTTACTGTCTTTAGTAACAGCAGCCATGGTGGAGAGCATCATTTGTACATACATAGCCTTCATGACTAGATGCTTTTCAGTGATCTGGTTGAAACTGGTCAAAAAGTTTTTGAGGAAACTGGTCAAAAGGTTTTCGAGGAAACTGGTCAAAAGGTTTTCGAGGAGAAGTTGAAAAGTCAAATGTTGATGGACAACAGAATAATATACAATGGATGACAAGCTCAACTGGACTTTTTACCAGGTGAGCTAAAAGAAATTTCAATAAACCTGATTTTAAATTTAAAAGATGTGTAATTGTTTAAATTTTTTAACCCAAACTATCAACAATTTCATTAAATGAATGACATTCTACCCATCCCAAGAATTTGGAATTGTTTTTGTAGATAATTTAGGTTAATTTATGGCATTAGAAGGTACAGTGTCTTTTTAGAGAATACAAAAAAGTGATAGTTCAAAGTTTTTTTAATTAACTCTTTCAATTTGCTATTCAAAGGATTTGTAACACTTAACTTTGCATGCTTATAAAGAACTTCTACATCCAAATTTTAAAGTAACGCCAATAATTATAAACATAAAAAGGTAAATTTATGTTTTGGCCAGTAATGGTATTGCTGCACCCCCTAGTCACTCAAAATACTAAAACCCAAGACCTTGACATCTGACCTTACAACTCACTTAAAAAAGGTCAAAAAAATAAAATGAATTCCAAAACCAGCTCCCTTGTTTAATATATAATAAAGGCAGTTATTACAATTAGTAATATGCAACTTTATTTGGTTGTTTTTTTAAAAGAAGAAGCAATACCTAACAATTAGTTATATTTTTGTTACATACAAATGAATGATGATTCAGTTAGATCATAGCAAATTTTTTAAGTATAAGCATTAGGAGTACAGAAAACTTTTCTATGAATATTCACAAATAGATATGTTTATAGTTGAACATCTTCTTAAGTGTAAAGAAGTTTATATAAGAAAGTAGAGTTGTTAGTGAGCAAGAGCTGAAGATACCCATATTTCTATGGCATGAATCAGCATCTTAAACAATACCCACATTCCCATGGCATCAATCAGTATCTTAAACAATACCCACATTTCTATGGCATCAATCGGTATTTTAAACAATACCCACAATTATATGGCATCAATCAGTATCTTAAACAATACCCACATTTCCATGGCATCAATCAGTATCTCAAACAATACCCACATTTCTATGGCATCAATCAGTATCTTAAACGATACCCACATTTCTATGGCATCAATCAGTATATCAAACAATACCCACAATTATATGGCATCAATCAGTATCTTAAATAATACCCATACTTCTATGGTATGAATCAGCATCTTAAACAAAACCCACATTTCCATGGCATGAATCAGTATCTTAAATGATACCCACACTTCTATGGCATCAATCAGTATCTTAAACAATAACCACATTTCCATGGCATGAATCAGTATCTTAAACGATACCCACACTTCTATGGCATCAATCAGTATCTTAAACAATACCCACACTTTTATGGCATCAATCAGTATCTTAAACAAAACCCACATTTCCATGGCATGAATCAGTATCTTAAACGATACCCACACTTCTATGGCATCAATCAGTATCTTAAATGATACCCACATTTCTATGGTATGAATCAGTATTTCAAACAATACCCACATTTCCATAGCATCAATCAGTATCTCAAAACAATACCCACATTTCTATGGCATCAATTGGTATCTTAAACAATACCCACATTTCCATGGCATCAATCAGTATCTTAAAGATACCCACACTTCTATGGCATCAATCAGTATCTAAATGATACCCACATTTCCATGGCTATAACCAGTATCTTAAACGATACCCACACTTCTATGGCATGAATCACCATCTTAAACGATACCCACACTTCTATGGCATCAATCAGTATCTTAAAGACTTTTCAATTAACATGCTACATCTGGATCAAAATAAAAAAGAAAGATAAGGACAACGCAAATTTTAAAATACAATCCAATGAGATGTCTGCACTTTTCATGTGCTGTAATCAGCTGAGTCGATCTGCTATGTATCTTGCATCAATGTGCCAAAGGACCGTTAGGTTTCTAACATGCTGTCAATATGAATCCAGTTTAGCTTTGTAGAGTATACACTTAATTAGGTTTTCACTGCCTGCTTAATTGCCCCTTTTTCCTTTTGAGTAGAAGAGGTTATATCAAATTTATGATGATTACACTGAAACTAAATTTTTAAAAAAAATTAAAACACAAATTTCACTTGACAAGATTTCTCTAATGGTATTTCTTAGTGCTGACACATTAGGAATTTCCCCACATTTTCAATTCAATATTTCGTCAGATATTGTATTTTTTATACAAATATTTGTTTTAACAAAAATAGAGATTTCAAGATGTCAATTCTAAACTTTCAATGCAGTAAATGCCAATCTCAAGAAAACAAGCAATATAACATACTAAACTTTTATTTACCAATTCTTATCCCAAATTTTTAATGTTAAGCAAATAGAGCCTATTCTTTTTTGCTTTCACAAAAAAAAAAGAAAAAAATGGATCCAATCCTGCTTCTGCAGTAAGGAGGGGTTTTGCAAGAAATGGGGATACACCAAAGCTTGGGAATGGTGTATTATTCTGTACATATAGTAAGAATGAAAGAAAATATTTAATCCAAAAAAATAATTTATTACTTATTACTGATGAAAATTCTGAACAGCTGAATTGGAATTTAAGTTCTGATAATCTTTTGTCTTAATTTCTTCATTATAAAAAAATACTGGTGATTTTTTTTTTATTCCTGTCACAAGAATAAGTATTATGAAGTCAATAGAGTGAATTTTTATACAACATGCATTCATGTTGGAATCATTTCTCACAAGATTTTGACTGATATTCAGTTGATTCCTTATTTATGGTTAATGATCAATGTCCATTCAAAATCTTCAGCATATCTTCTTCAGGCATACTGCTGGTTTTGGGAATAAAAATTCAGCAAATCTTGATCTCTTTAGTTGATCCTGCACACATTATTGGTCATCTTGGCATGTGAAAGACAGTGATCCACTTTCTTACAAACTAAACTGTTGTAAGTACCTAATCTACTCATGTTACATGGTATTTTGATTAAGTGTTTCACTGATATAGATGCTCTATAAGTAATTATACCTTTCAAAACAGAGTTGTGGCTCATTCCAATGTTGATAGTGCATCACTTGCAGTTTGTATGAACCATCATGTGGCAGCAATATTTTTCTAAGAGGCAAAAACATGCTCAAGATTTAACTGGTGTAGCTTAGTCTCTAGATTCATCTACCATGCTCTCTAGATTCATCTACCATGCATGACTTGTGGCAAAAAACTTGATGATGTTTGAATTAGAGCACTGACTTCATCTTTAGGTAATATTCAAAAATATGGAACAGGTCACAGTGACCCAGTTTTGATGTGTGAAATGATTTAATTCAGAATGCACTCTTAGTATAAACATAGATCAGTAGGTAAATAGATAACAGAACTGTAACCATATTTTATTAAAAGGTCACTGCAACCCAAATTTTTGGTGTATGGTACATATTCATACCACGATACAATACAAGTTTCACGTTAATAGGCGTAATAGTTCAGACAAGACTGTCTTAAGCAGTCACCTCTGGGAAGAAGCCTCAGAAGACTGGTTTTTCTAACAGAGGTTCATTTCATTAATATTCTGGTCAACTAGCTCTTGAAAAAAAGTCTGTTTAAGATGGATTGTTTGCAAAAGTTAATTTCTTCCAAATTTTGCTTAAGGAAATTTTGATAAATTGGCTAACAGCTTCATACAGGTGACTCTTAAGGAAGATTTCTGAATTACAGTCGTGACAGGAAGGATGGATGCAATTTTTAAGAAGTTTGGGATTAATCCTTAAAAGCATTCAAAATGACCAAATTCAACACACATCTGTTTTAAGCAGGACCTTTAGTGCAAGTTGGTAGCAACTGCCAAAAGTAAATTAAATTATTGTCCCCCATCCCCCAGTTATTTTTAACCAATTTGTCATGCACACTGGAAAATATGGTCACATGTTCATTCCATGGAAGATGAATACACAGTGTAAATTAGATTTAAAAGGCACAGTTTTATTACATTACAATTTGGACAGGAAAGATGGACACAATTTTGAGAAAATTTTAATAAATCATGGAAAGAAAGTCAAAGTGACCCATTGTTTTCCAGCACAAAATATATCCATCCTAAAGTGCACCATCTGTATAGATTTTGCAGCAAGAGGCAAAACAGTACCAAAATTGGATCAAGATAACAATATTTAACCAATTTTTCATGTAAAACAGTGACCTAGTTTGTGGAAAATCACATTCATTCATCCCAAAAGATTCACCTACACAGTGCAAGTCTAAGGTTCACAGGTCCACTGCAAAACCTGTCTTGTGAGATCTGATTCTCAATGTATGGAATTATTGTTTATATGCAGCATTATGAATGGTCATGAAAGTCCATTATAAAGTGTTGGTTCGTCAAGACAGGTTCTAGTGTATTAGTATAGGAGTTACAGCCTTGACTGGAAGAATGAACACATCTTCTTTTAAAGGAACTTCTTAAAAAAAAAACAATGAGTGTGAGTGTGTGTATGATTTGGATTTTTAACATAGCTTTGAAAATTTTTCAGTCATATCGCTATGATGTCTGCAGTATGGTAATTTATAGTGATGTTTAGCACTGGGGCATCATGCCGCATATATGTAGCATGATGTCCCACCTAGTCACATTATCCTGACACCAGGCCAACCAGTCCTAACACTAACCTCTTAATGCTGAGCGCCAAGTGAGGCAGCTATTAGTACCATTTTTAAAGTCTTTGGTATGACTCTGCTGGGCATCAAACCCATGACCTTCTGCATCCGAGGTGAACACTCTAACCACTAGGCCACCTGAGCAGTCTCTGCCACCAAAGTCAGTTGCACAACACATATCTATCACTAAAATATAACTTTTTTTTAATAGTTTGGTTGCAATAGGTGTCAAAACAATGCAGAGATAGAACAAAGTGAATGCTATAAATACCACCTGATTCTTGAAGCAGGGGTATAATGAAAGCAGCAAGGTTATATCAAGATAAGGCAACTGGAGAAAGGTATGATTCAAAAACCTGTACCCTTCTGGTCACAAGTCCCACATGCTAACCACTGTGCCAAAGAAGCAATATCAAATGAAACACATGTTCAAAGTGTGTACCTAAAAAATTTTTGGATCTTAATCATTTTTTAATTATAACAGTATCAATAAATGGATTACACCACTGAAACTTCTTATATAACCTACCACACATGACTAGTATATTTGATCATAGAGGATGAATAAAGACATGTGGACTACAGGATCATTTGCACTAAATTCTGTGCTTTGTTACTTAAAAGAGTGCTTAATTCTTTTTATAAATCAAAGTTCCTAAAACCAATTTTCTCTGTGCATTTGATTTTTAATGTTTCTATTACATGCAAATACATGAGGAACATCTTTCCTACCTGTTTATTGTTAAAAAAATAATTCAAAAATAGTGTTTTCTTGAACAAAAATAGTCAACAAACATATATGCTGCAAGTACAAAATCACCCAGTGGCACTGAAAAAGAATGCAATAAATTGCATATCAATTTTTTCAAGACTTATATGAAGTAAAGCAGAGAAAGGCCCATCCAAACCTGCATCGATCTGACACTTTCAGGTAATAGATCAACAATGTGATTATCATTATAGTACTCACAAATCGGAGGGATCATTGGTATCACTGAATGTCCTGAAAATTGTGCAATAAATCAGTGTGATAACAGGTAGGTTTTTTTGGGAGGGGGATGTAAAACTAATTTTAATGATGTAATATTTACCTGTTTCATAGCTGGTACTTTTATGGGAAGAAAATATCCCAACCATATCACAAAAATTTCTACTCATATCAGAGTGAACCAGAAGATTCCAGAACACCCACACAATCTTGCCCATATATACTGTCCCTTCACTCTTTTTGAAGGAGCAACCTAACTTAGTGAGACATCAGTGCAGGCTGGGAGGTGGGAATCTGACAACAGGTAAATATTAAGTTATTAAAATTACTTTTAACACTCCTCCAGCAAATAACTAGATTTTAATATCAGTAATACACTACCTGTTGCTATTGCACAGCTGAATTTGTCAGTTTAGTGTTAGGGTAATGATCCCACAACTGGCAAAAGACATGGAATACTCACCCTAATTGCAGAGTAGGATATTAATGCAAGATGGAATGAACATGGGTCACTTTCCAAATGAAAATGATTGGACCAGTAAGAAAAGGCCTTCACCTTCATAGGCCAGTGAGCAAAGCAAAAGGGGTTAGAATGTAGCTTATCGAAATGTAGCCTTAATCGCGTCCTATAAAGATGAATGAGTTAGGCCCATGAGGCAGCCATGGCTTGAATATTATTATGTGGTTTAATTTGACATGAAACTAATAGCAGAAACTGAGCAATGTTGTTTTATGAAAAGGAAGAGAAACAAATCAATGTGTTAACAAAGGAGCAGCTTCCTGCATACCAAATCATTATAAAGGTAATGCAAATTATAGGATTCTGAAATGAACAACAAAATGGATAAAGACATGACTGTAAAATGCACTACATGCAAGACACAGAAATTTAAACAAGATATCTATCCTTAGCTATAAAAATGCTCAGCCATAAAATTCTCAATGCTAATAACTCTCAAGACGGCTTAAATTAACAGAGATATACTAAATCAGGGGTACAATCCTAATGATGATGTCCAATATGCACAGTAAATCACTTACTAATGCATAAAATGACAGCAAATCTTTGTTAACATAAACAACATAGACATTACAGCATAACAGAGAAATACAGAAGGGGCAGCACACATGGGCAAGAATTTGTGGTGTGTCCCAGAATCGAACAAGTGTTCTGGAATCTTCTGGTTCACCCTATTTCCTCCTGGAAAAGTACCAGCAATGCAATAGCAACAGGTATGGCATTGCTTATATTAAAACTTAAGACTATGTTTCTTTATTAAGTTTTGGACTAAAAGTTCTTTCGATTATACTTATGTAATCATAACATCTTAGAATAATATCTACATTGCAAATCAAACTGTTTCAAATGACAAAATATATTACACAAGTCTTTTGGATTGTTTCAGCAATAAAAGTGCTAAAACCTCATCTGCTTTTCAAGATGAGAGTGACCTTGGGTAGAGGAATTGGTGTCAAATCCTGAATAGTTATTTACTCCTGGAGTTAAAAATGCATGCTCTTCCAGGTAAGAAACTGTGATGAGCATGGGAGGAATGACAGTAGTATAACTGAGTATCATCTAAGAAAATTTAACCCTGCAAAAATTGGTTTCTTCTTTAGATACAATACCTGATCAAAGCACGTCAGGAAAATAGGTAGCAATGGCCGAGTTACATCCCCTTACCCCACAACTGGGCCTGGCTCCACCTAACAAATCAGCTTTGATTCTCAAGTGAAAAACAGAATATGTTTACCACTGATCAATCAATGTTGATAGTTCTGAGGTAATATTTTTCTTACCATCCACTTACAAAAGTGTCTGGGATCATAAACCTGTTGTGCTAGTGAATAGATCACACCAGGTCAGATTTAGCTCTTTGGGGAAAAAGGTTTCTGAGCTAGAAACTGGAGTATGAGTTGATATGAATAACAAACTTATCAGTCTGGGGTTAATTTCACATAGGCTAAACAGAAAATCCAACATCTCAGAGGAAAAAAGCCTGAGTGTAAGTACTGCCTCTTCCATCTTTGAGAGTAAGAACAAGCAATATCTTGCTCTTCTGTCAGGCTCAGTTTGTGTCAAGTACCACTTCAATGTCCTCAAGGGTCCTGAAGATGCAGTAGGTAAAAAAGGTTCAAAGAAGACATTGGTTTCAAGATGAATGATTAATTTCTCTTCAGTATTCTAAGACATGAAAGAAGGGGAGGTCAGGAATTCAAACACAACATCATTGGTCAACCAATACAATTTGAACTTCATTGATTCTGCATGATAAAGCTAGAGTATGTAGGAAGCAGGTCTTCTACAAAGATGAGTCAGGGAAGTTCAAACCGTACCTTGTTCAACCAGGTCAGAACCCTTGTAGGTTCCATTTTGAAATACGGAGTAGTAATCTGGGAACTGCATACCAAGGAATACATCAACAAAATGGAGATAGTCCAGTGCAGAGCAGCACAGTTCATCACTGGAGATCAACACAGAACTGGCAGTGTTACAGCTATGCTACAACAGCTACGGTTGCCCACTCTCAATGAGAGAAAAGCATAACCTAGGTCTGGATTGTCCACGAACTTGTTGATGTACCATTAACATACCTAATACCAACACAATCTATGTGCGGCCACAGACAGTAATACTTGGTCTCATTTGCAAGGACAAACATTTACAAACACTCCTTCCCAGATGGTATTCAACTCTGGAATGCACCGATATAGACTGCAACTAATTGTGCCTCAAAGGACATCATCAAATTGCAGGTGCAGGCCATCCAACTGCGCTAAGCACTCAAGTCCTGTTTTAACTACACTATACATAGATTCTTTAAATCAGTACACAATATTCTTGTTATGAGCACACTATGGAAACACACCAGAGTGTGGTATTGTACCTAACTGAAAACAAAGAAGGAAAACCCAACATATCTTTGGGGGTTTTTTTGCCTAAGTTGTCCTATCCACAATGGTTAAATTTAAGTCATGGAAACATAGCCCGTGATCATTATCACGTCTAACTTCTCAGAAAGCCATGAAATGAAGTTAGGTAAATTTGGTATCTGTGAATCAAAACTATATTTTCCCTCACAGACTTTCAAAGTGGGTGAGACTCTACCTGAGCAATTCTGTCTTATACTTATTTGCAAAAATGTTCCTCTTTGAGGACTTGTTTGATATGAGCCTGGCATGAAGGTCAGCATTTCATAATTGTGATGGAACACCTGCATGCACAGGTGTTTCAGCAGGTCAGAAGAAAGGACTTTCATGAGAATCTCTGAAACAAGATTCTGGAATCAATGATCTGAGGGAAGTAGTCATGATTAGACTGGAATTCCATCTTATTACCAATAAGCAGTCATGATTAGACTGGAATTCCATCTTATTACCAAGAAGCAGTCATGATTAGACTGGAATTCCAACTTATTACCAAGAAGCAGTCATGATTAAACTGCACATGGAATTCCATCTTATTACCAAGAAGCAGTCATGATCAGACTGCACATGAAATTCCATCTTATTACAAAGAAGCAGTCATTATTAGACTGCACATGGAATTCCATCTTATTACAAAGAAGCAGTCATGATCAGACTGCATATTAAATTCCATCTTATTACCAAGAAGCGGTCATGATTAAACTGCACATGGAATTCCATCTTATTACCAAGAAGCAGTCATAATCAGACTGCACATGGAATTCCATCTTATTACCAGGAAGCAGTCATGATTAGACTGCACATGGAATTTCATATTATTACCGAGAAGCAGTCATGATCAGACTGCACATGGAATTCCATCTTATTACCAAGAAGCAGTCATGATCAGACTGCATATTAAATTCCATCTTATTACCAAGAAGCGGTCATGATTAGACTGCACATGGAATTCCATCTTATTACAAAGAAACAGTCATTATTAGACTGAACATGGAATTCCATCTTATTACCAAGAAGCAGCCATGATTAGACTGCACATGGAATTCCATATTATTACCAAGAAGCAGTCATGATTAGACTGCACATGGAATTTCATATTATTACCAAGAAGCAGTCATGATCAGACTGCACATGGAATTCCATCTTATTACCAAGCAGCAGTCATGATCAGACTGCACATGGAATTCTATCTTATTACCAAGAAGCAGTCATGATTAGACTGCACATGGAATTCCATCTTATTACAAAGAAGCAGTCATGATCAGACTGCACATGGAATTCCATCTTATTACCAAGAAGCAGTCATGATCAGACTGGAATTCGATCTTATTACCAAGAAGCAGTCATGATTAGACTGCACATGAAATTCCATCTTATTACCAGGAAGCAGTCATGATTAGACTGCACATGGAATTTCATATTATTACCGAGAAGCAGTCATGATCAGACTGCACATGGAATTCCATATTATTACCAAGAAGCAGTCATGATCAGACTGCACATGGAATTCCATCTTATTACCAAGAAGCAGTCATGATCAGATTGCATATTAAATTCCATCTTATTACCAAGAAGCGGTCATGATTAGACTGCACATGGAATTCCATCTTATTACAAAGAAACAGTCATTATTAGACTGAACATGGAATTCCATCTTATTACCAAGAAGCAGCCATGATTAGACTGCACATGGAATTTCATATTATTACCAAGAAGCAGTCATGATCAGACTGCACATGGAATTCCATCTTATTACCAAGAAGCAGTCATGATCAGACTGCACATGGAATTCTATCTTATTACCAAGAAGCAGTCATGATTAGACTGCACATGAAATTCCATCTTATTACCAAGAAGCAGTCATGATCAGACTGCACATGGAATTCCATCTTATTACCAAGAAGCAGTCATGATCAGACTGCACATGGAATTCCATCTTATTACCAAGAAGCAGTCATGATCAGACTGCACATGGAATTCCATCTTATTACCAAGAAACAGTCATGATCAGACTGCACATGGAATTCCATCTTATTACCAAGAAGCCATCATGATCAGACTGCACATGGAATTCCATCTTATTACCAAGAAGCAGTCATGATCAGACTGCACATGGAATTCCATCTTATTACCAGGAAGCAGTCATGATTAGACTGCACATGGAATTCCATCTTATTACCAAGAAGCAGTCATGATCAGACTGCACATGGAATTCCATCTTATTACCAAGAAACAGTCATGATTAGACTGCATATTAAATTCCATCTTATTACCAAGAAGCGGTCATGATTAGACTGCACATGGAATTCCATCTTATTACCAAGAAGCAGCCATGATTAGACTGCACATGGAATTTCATATTATTACCAAGAAGCAGTCATGATCAGACTGCACATGGAATTCCATCTTATTACCAAGCAGCAGTCATGATCAGACTGCACATGGAATTCTATCTTATTACCAAGAAGCAGTCATGATTAGACTGCACATGAAATTCCATCTTATTACCAAGAAGCAGTCATGATCAGACTGCACATGAAATTCCATCTTATTACCAAGAAGCAGTCATGATTAGACTGCACATGGAATTCCATCTTATTACAAAGAAGCAGTCATGATCAGACTGCACATGGAATTCCATCTTATTACCAAGAAGCAGTCATGATCAGACTGGAATTCGATCTTATTACCAAGAAGCAGTCATGATTAGACTGCACATGGAATTCCATCTTATTACCAAGAAGCAGTCATGATCAGACTGCACATGGAATTCCATCTTATTACCAAGAAACAGTCATGATCAGACTGCACATGGAATTCCATCTTATTACCAAGAAGCCCTCATGATCAGACTGCATATGGAATTCCATCTTATTCCCAAGCAGCAGTCATGATTAGACTGCATATGGAATTCCATCTTATTACCAAGCAGCAGTCATGATCAGACTGCACATGGAATTCCATCTTATTACCAAGAAACAGTCATGATCAGACTGCATATTAAATTCCATCTTATTACCAAGAAACAGTCATGATCAGACTGCATATTAAATTCCATCTTATTACCAAGAAGCGGTCATGATTAGACTGCACATGGAATTCCATCTTATTACCAAGAAGCAGTCATGATTAGACTGCACATGGAATTCCATCTTATTACCAAGAAGCAGTCATGATCAGACTGCACATGGAATTCCATCTTATTTCCAATAAGCAGTCATGATTAGACTGCACATGGAATTCCATCTTATTACCAAGAAGCAGTCATGATCAGACTGCACATGGAATTCCATCTTATTACCAAGAAGCAGTCATGATCAGACTGCATATTAAATTCCATCTTATTCCCAAGCAGCAGTCATGATTAGACTGCATATGGAATTCCATCTTATTCCCAAGCAGCAGTCATGATTAGACTGCATATGGAATTCCATCTTATTACCAAGAAGCAGTCATGATCAGACTGCACATGGAATTCCATCTTATTACCAAGAAACAGTCATGATTGGACTGCATATGGAATTCCATCTTATTCCCAAGCAGCAGTCATGATCAGACTGCACATGGAATTCCATCTTATTACCAAGAAGCAGTCATGATCAGACTGCACATGGAATTCCATCTTATTACCAAGAAGTCTACAAGGGGTAGACCACAATGGGCACAGATTCAACATAATTTAGGAATGAATGGACCATTTGGTGTCAATCTATTCATTCAGTCTGGACAGAATCTACTTGGATGTTAACCCTATCTGGTATTTAATTGACTTAAATCTGTCAACAATGACAGCACCTGACAAAATCCCAAACAAAAAAAAAAGATGGCAGGAGATGAAATGGGCACTTCAGCCAGTCATTCTGGTACATGAACAGATTATGGTTCCCTCCAGTTGATCCAGCAGTGGGATGTCCACTAGAATTTGAGAGAGGTCTGCCCATTTATTGAGACTGATGATTCTCTAATCCAAAATTTGGAACAAATGGTCATGGTCAAATGAGAAAATGCTTCGGCCGCAAATTGAATAGGAAAAATATCTGCAAACAGTCTCATGAACTGAGAATATCTGTAGTGACATTGTGAAGACTCAAGAGGTTAATAAATACACAGGCAGTGCAGAAAGATTAATTGTGTCTACAATCTATGTAGACTGCTTCCTGTCTCTCACAGCCAAAGACAGCATTTTGGCAGACACCGATGCCCAACTGACCTCCATATACTGAGCAAAAATGAGCACCAAGAGATAGAATAAATGTCTGTGAAAATTGCATAAAGAATCTCAATAAAATGTGATAAAGGCTGAGTACCAAGATGAATTGTAATTATGGGATCAGAACTGAAGTTTAAGAATGGACCATTGAGCCTTAAAATGAATATAATTCTAATCATTTTTCTCTATAGTAATTTTATATTTGTCATTTCCCCTCCTATGCCACTACTTCTAAACCAAAAACTGCAACTTCTTGTTGACGTAAGATAGGGATCAAACTATCGTGGAATCGGCAGGAAGTTGCTGCATGGGGGAAAAAACATGTGGGAAAAATAAGAGCTAGTTTTGATCACTTTAACAGACTTCAGAATGAATCTTCCACCTTCCTGATTTATCAATTTATTGCTCTACTCATTAAATGTAAGCACAACTGATGGTGCTGGTTGGCTTATTGTATGTCAAAATAGACAGGTGGCAAATAACAAAATTTGGTGCCATACCCTCTATTCAAAGGTAGACCAATCTCATCTTTCTTCTGTCTTTACAGGCAGATGATATTTTGGCACTTTTATTACTAAAACAGGCCACAAGATTTGGCAAACATCTTTCCTCACTTGGAAGAGCTGGATTTGTGAGGTATTGGATGGTATCCTAATACACTATGATCTAGAAATGTGTCTGATGAAGAATCCAGGAAATCTGTAGCGGAAGCCTAGGAAACATTCACCTGTTTAGCAAAAACAGCAGAATACATGCTTCTGTGCTGCAACAAAATTGTTCATATGATAAAAAATATTTACCACAGCAAAAAGTGTATTTATAAACAAAGATTCAACATAAAAATTGTACATATATCACATACAGCAGAAGAAACATATTTAGAAATATTGCTCCTTTATTGAATGATTGCCAAGGGATGTTTGTTTGCTGAGCATAACATTCATAGCTTTGTCAATGTGTCAAGAATGTATAATAAATCAGTGCTACAAAACACACCACTCATAAATCTAGTCAATTACCATCATTCCTACAATAACTAATGTGTGCATGTTCACATAGCTTGTACAACATAAACATTTTGCTTACTTGGCACTTTGTAGAGCATCTTCTGTCACAGAGGCATCATCTGTTTCAAGGCCTTTACTTATTCGGATGTCTAGGACAAGCTTTCTAAAGAGATATAAGTGTTAAAGCATTAGTATCTTAATAAAGATTACAAATTCATTGATACAGAGGTTGAAATCATTGGAAAAGAAATAAAGAAATAATCTAACCTAAAACAAGAACATGCCCGCCAATCTAATCTATTGGTACATCAACACATGACTGATGTATACTTTCATGCAAAATCATTAAAATAACACCAAAGAAAACAGAAAGTTGTACTAGTTATATCAAGCATTGATCAGTACAGGTAAGTAATCAGTAGTTGACATCTATACAAAACTAACACCTGATGGACAGAAAACAGAAAATATATTTGCTTTACATCTTAGTCGACTTAAGTGCCATAAGCAAAGCCAGTAATAATTCTCTGCAAATACATTTATAAACTAAGACTTAATTATTACAACACATATGTCCATATAGGAGCGAAATCAACATTCATTAAAAAAAAACAATTAAATGCAAAAAAATATTTATAAACTGTGTAAAGAAATTTTGTTTCTTTATTAAATACTACACAATTAATGTTAACCTGCAATAGTAACTTTCTCTAATGATACTGATATTTTAATCTACTTCTTCATCTATACATGACAAATTATTCATTTAAAATTTGTGCATCTTGTATTCTAATTTGCTTTAATCAAAAGTGGATTAAAAACATGACATCAAGAGAAGTAATAAGATGGAAGATGGATACATGGTCATTTTTGAAAATCTCAAAGCTAAAAAATAGAATAAAGAGTATATTTTTTTCCGAAATGCCTATTTACACAAACTCAAAGAAAAATTTGGTAAGAAAAGTAGCTTATATCTTTCTGAATATGAGATGACTCAGAAAAGATATGAAGCTTCAAAGAAAACAATGCCTCAAACCTTGAATCAACCATCCTTCTTACCTTAAATGTGACTGATTTAGAGTATTCAGAATGGTATCTTGTTCTGTCTTGCCTTTTACAATTTTATTTCTTAGATCTCTTTTCAAGAGTCTTGCTCTGCACCATTCCATTCCATTTTGACAACAAAAAAAACTCTTACTAAGATATTTACTAACTAGTAAATCATTATGAAATATTTTGTATTAAAATTCCATTTCCACCACAAACCCCCAAAATATGACACCATCTTCTGTCAAGTATTCTCATCAAATCTGTGTAAAAACTATTGATGGAATTGACAATGACTATAAGATTCTAATTCAATAATTTTTCCCATCTGGTACAAACAGTAAGGCTTCAAACCCTGCCATTTCAACATTTACACTAAGAAAATTAAAACTGGTGAAAGAAAAGTACCACCCATAATGCTAATTCTGTCAAATATGTTTCCCCATTGTACTATTAAATTTCCTGATGAAAGTATGCTACAATGAAATAGATTCTATATCATGCCAAATATTACTTTCTGAAAGTAAGAAAGGGAAATTATCTGTAAATGACATGCAAGTAACACACATACTTTTAACAAAACAATGAGGTGGAAACTGCACGATATTAACATATATTTCATGTGAACAGAACATTAGTAACATGTTTGCTGTGCACCTCAGTGATCCTCACTTTCAATCTCTATGCCTGTAATTCAAGGTCAGAATGTTTGGGTTTTTCCTCATAGATTCCCAAGTACCTATATATTTATGCCATCTTACATAAATGTGATAATAAATGGACAAACATGTTTAAAACTTAAGTTTCTTACTTGAATTCCTCAAACTGCAAAAAACCATCAGAGTTTTCATCATAATATCTGAAGATGTATCTACACCTCATTTCTGCTGGCATTCCACCATGCTGTGTACATGGCTCCATTGCTGCAAGCCCCAGCAAAACATCTTTACTAGTAAGAACTTTCCTTTTGTGAACGTCAAATGCCCTATAAAAGAATTATTTACATTTTCAGACTCTGATACAATGAATTCTCAACCTGAACAGGTACAAAGTATGTCTAAAAATACAACATACAGATGAATGTTAGAGCATATATATAAAATCAAGCAAACTGAGAGATGTTTACTTGGTTGGGGGAGGTTTTAAAGATTTAGCTAAATGAATGCATGGTGCAGATATATCAAATGAGTCTGAATGTAATGTCTAATAGATCAACAATGAACAGTTTCTAGTACATGTACTAACAAATCGACATAAAAATGTATCTAGGATGTTAATATTTAAGTATCTGAGTACAGAATGACAAAAATGTACTCAACAAAGCCAATCTCTAAATTTTCAGTATTTTACAACAAAAGTAAGTACTCACTAACACTAATCCAGACTCACACAACTCCTCAACTAGAGTATACAATTAAATAAAGTTTATGTAGCTTATGTAACATTAATCACATTTTTTACAAAATCAATGTCAATGGTTAAGATATTTTTCAAATAAACAGATAAAAAATTTTAATCATTTCTTCACATCATTGTTCATTAGTGAACATTAAATTTTCAAATCAAGAGTGCTTCAAATTTGAGAAATTTCACAATGATATGGTCAGGCCATAGTGTGCATTTCCTACTTGACAAACAAGCAAAGAATCGATAGCATTTTTATCTTGCATTTATTTGATATATTATTAAGTGAATATTATATATGTATTATAGTCCTTTGTAAATGTCCTTTCTGTTCTCAAGTTAGATGCCTATAACAAAAATTACAGTTTTCTACAAAATTATGTACCAGAATTTTGCATGTCTATTCCACATGATAAATGGTATCATGACGTCCCTAGTGATACAAACTTTGTAGGGGTGTAATAGATGAAATTGAGAAGTATTTGGGCTAATCTGACAAGAAGTTGGATAGAAACACATAAAATCTGTATCATGAATGCTTCCTGAGATACATAAGGCAGAAGAAGAGAATGATGTATTCTATGTTAGGACTGCTTGTCATGCTTAGATGTCAAAATCAGTTACATATAAAATTGATATAACTTTTGATAAGCAGTGATTAATTAAGGAATCACAATGTGAATGCACAGCAGGAATGGGTCCTCATGCCCACTGCAAACATGTTGGTGCTGTACTTGCTGATCTGTCATTTCAAGGACATTGCTTAGTTGAAGAAACTTGTACTCAGAGATTACAACCATTTCATCAAAGAAAACCTCACAAATGATCACCTATCAAAATTAGAAACTTGAATATACCAGGTGCTGATGACAAATCATGACTTTGATCCATGCCCTAAAAATATCAAAACAAGGGACTTCTTCCAAAATACTTGTTTGAACGTGGAAGGAATTTCAACAATGCCTATTTTTCAACTTTTTGAACCCACTACTGTTATTGCAGCTGCCCATGACCATGATTACTTTGAATTAACTCACGATGACTTTTTCTTAAGGTAAACAATTTAATGTACATAGACTTGGAGACAGCTATGACAATTAAAAGAAACACCTGCAATCAGAGTAAAAGTGAAACATGGAAGGGAGACAGGTGTAAAAGACTGTGTTCATCAAATTTTGAGTGCATGTGTAAACTGACAGAGAAGGCAGACAAAATTGCATTGGCTAATACATTTATAGAAGATGCAAATTTACGGGTACCAGCAATACTTCATGGAAAAAAATTTGAAGGTATCACTGTCAGAAACTATATGAAGGTTACAAAATGAATTGTGAACAGATGTGGAAAAATCCTTTTCTAGCTGCCTCACCTGCTGAACTATAGTGAAATGCCTTTTCTCAACTAAAAAATAAACCTGACTTTGAGAAGGCAGTGCCTTATTTGAAAGTTCTTTGTGTTTACACTTCTGCAAAGAGAGTTATCAAAATGTAATATAATTTAGAAAACTAAACTGGATTTGAAGTAATAAAAAAATCTGCTGGAATATTTAAACTGTCTTCACCTTTGCTGTGCATAATTTTCACTGTCTTATAAAGAGTGAATAAAAATATTAAAGCACTTTTTATGTCTATTTATCAATTTATTCTTCCACGTACTGAACTGTAAAATACAGCATGTCATTTTCAGCTATTGTCTACATTTTCACTAAACAGCAGATCAGGAAAAAAGTTACTAAAACTAAACTAAAAACAGATGAACAATTACAATTTCAATGAATTCTAGTGATAATGTAGTGCATCATTTTATCCACCGAAAACTCAAGATAATTGTCCAATTATACACTCTATATGCACAAGTTTACTTGCAGTTTTTCTGTCCTTCATAATAGCTTCTCCAGTCATTTGAGTTTTCTTTCAGAGGACAGTCAAAATGTTTAATGTGACATCTTGTCTAGCAATCAGATCTTGTACATTAAATCCCTTGTCTGACAATATTGAAACTTTTGGATTGCACACATTAACCAGACTGCAACAAATTGCCTGTCACTTGTTGACCCTCCATAGGGACACATAGGTTATCAATCTGCATGGTATGGCTCCAATTAATGCTCTTAATGTATTTCTGTTTTTGTAAGTTGAAAAGGCAGCCTGCTGCCTTAGTTCTATTTTCAGGACAAAATTGTCCAAGTGTAGGATGTTGTTGTTTGAAGTCAGATGAGGTATAATAATGTACCAGTTCTTTTGAAAGCTAAACTTTTCTCCTTTGTGTTGATATGAATATTATCCAACAATGTTAGTTATGGCTAATTCAGACACCCAAAATAAATGGGAGAGTTCAGCATTTCTTATGTGTGTCTGCAGCTTTATCAAAACTATGAAAAACTGATCCATTACACTGAAATTCACTACTCTGTTGTGCATATAATTGAGGCTCAATTTTACACCTCTGGGGGATACACTCTAATAGTTACTTATATGAGATGCCAAACTGAACTATATTCGACAGAAATGAACAAAAACCAAGCAAAAATAGCTTACCATCAAAGGTTTCTTGAATGTAATTGTTAGCTGTAAAGTGCAATTGACAGACTACACTCAACAATGATAGTATACTCTCTTTAAACATGTCCTTGCATCTTTGTATCTATTGTGACATCCAGTTACACAGCAATACGTCCCCAGCATAATAATAATTTAATGCTTTTGGCTTCTAACAGTCAGTTGTTTCTGAATCACAAAAAAATTGCCTTGGCAACCAATAAAATCTGAGGGTTTTCCCATTATTAAGACCAGGTTTTTCTGTGGCAGATAACTGCCTATGATCCCTCATTTGATTAGGTTGGTTGGTTGGTTGGTTGATTGGTTGGTTGGTTGGTTGAGTTTTTACGGCACACCAGCACAAAGAGGCCATTTAGCACCATTTGAAAGGTTACATCTTTCATTATGTACAAATGGTAAAAAGTTTCTCTATCGACCAGTGATTAAAAACCAAATAGCTAAAGGTAAAACGATAAAAATAGTAACGCTGATAAAAAAAAATAAAGTTTCCTGATAAACGGGGATTGCAAATAATGTATGACAACGAAAACATATGAAAGGTAATTAAAATCTAGCGACCGTACATGTATAGCACATAAAAAGGTTTAAGATGATAACATCAAAGTTATAACTTATAATATATGTTTACTTCCTTAAGGAAGTGTATAAGATAAGATATGCTAACTGTATCAAAGAGCTCCCTCATGTCTTGCACATTGTAATATTGATTACGTGTAGGTTGGAAGTCGAAACACTCCAGCATACAGTGCTTAACAGTGAATAATGGTTCAATGCAAGCTGTGCACTCGGGTGGGTCTTCTCCTTTTAGTATGTAGGAGTGGGTTAAACAAGTATGGCCGATGCAAATTCTTGCAATGACAACCTCTTCCCTACGGACAGCTCTGTAGGAAGGAGTCCATTCTCCTAAAGTTAGTTTGATGGCATGAAGTTTGTTATTCATGGCATCATTCCATGTTGCCTGCCATTTATGACGTAAACAGTCTTTGATACAACATTTAAAATCAGTATAGTAAATTCCTACATGGCTGGGTTACCAACAGTATACTATATTGTGTGAGGCACTCAGCTCAGTATGTTTAAGGAGAATATTAGCTAATAATGGATTCTCCAGTTTTCTATTATGTAGTGACTGAAGTACTGATAGTGAATCGGAGAAGATGATGTTTAAAATACGCTTGCTTACAATGTATTGCAAAGCAAGGTCTATTGCTCTGATTTCGGCTGAAAAAATTGACGTACTATTTGGCAAGTGAACTTTGGTTGTGTGTTTTCCACTTACAAAAGCTGAAGCAGCCTTTTCCTAATAATTTGATCCATCGGTATATATTTTTGTATAATTTTCAAATTGGGTGAGGAGTTCATGGTAAGAGTTGTGGAAAATGGAAGGTTTTGTCTCTGATTTTTTTCCATCATGTAACGTGAAAAATACCCTTGGTTGCTGAAGTAGCCATGGGAGTGTTTTGGATACGGTCGTTTTCAGAATTTTTGAAAGATCAATTTGGGTACTTTCAAGGAATTGTGATATTCTAATGCCAAAGGTAGGTGTAACGTTTGGGTTGTTTGTCATATAAGGTTTTATATTTTGGTTGAAAAACAGCCGAAAAAGCTGGGTTCAGAGGGTTGGATTTTAATTTGAGAGCATACTGTGCAAAAACCATTTCTCTTCGTTGTGATATAAAGATGGTTCATTCGCTTCAACGAGTAGGCTTTCACACAGGGATGTCTTATATGCTCCCAGGGCAAGTCTTATTCCCCGATGATGGATTGGGTCAAGCATCTTCAAATAGGACATCCTTGCTGAACCATAGACAACGCAATTATAGTCTAATTTCGAGCGGATAAACGTTTTGTATAAACTGAGTATGATTCTCCTGACAGCACCCCAGTCAGTGTGCAATGTAATAAGGATACTTTTTCAAATGATGTTTCTGTAAGACTTGGAATATTAATGGGCTGTCAAATTTAGGGTTTTGCAAGGCTTCTAGTGTGGAAAAATAATCCCAAAAGATGATGAAATTTGGTTCCTATAAAGTTTCAGTGCAGTTTGATGATCTGTGCATGGATTAATTTTTGCCACGAAAACAATAAAAGGTTTTTCTCAAGATGGTACCATGTGTTTTTGCAATGGCAGCTACCTTTCCATCTTTCATATCATCTGTATAGAGGCCATGACAGAAGGCTCTAATATCACAGAATTTACTTAGAAAAATGAGTGCCTCTGTTGCAGACATTTTGAATTGTAGAAGAATGCATATCATTCTTTTTTTTAAAGACAGAAATTTCAGTGTAAATGAAGTCATCTTTGCCAATGATTTTTTTTATAACAGATTCCATACTGATGTAAGAGAGGAGTAAGAGTTCAATCTAGATATATAAGATCTCTTTGTCTTCTTACAGCTCTCTCTAATGGTAAGACAAACTCAATTTAAACTGTATTTATTCCAATTTTTAGTGGCCGGATTGCCACAGAAATCTATAATGATTTTATTCCATTATGCGAGGATGTCTTTGTATGCATCAACAAACCAAGGTTTGTTGACACAATTGAGATCAGGTACTGTATTCTCAGCAATATCAAAGAGTATGTTCATAAAAAAATGGTATCTGAGCTGCTATATTTTAAATGATCAATTGTCAAATTTGATACACTCAGGGAATGAAACATTTCCCAATCTGCCTTGTCTAATTTTTATCTTTGCCCATGCCTTTGAGATTTGGGAGTATATTTCCCCTTATGGATATTGGAAAGTGGTCACTACCGCAAAAGTCATCACCACTTAAGAAAAGTCAAAGAAATTAGGTCGACTGCAGATTTCAATCTAAGAGCAAGCAATATGCAAGTACATGTACGATTTATTATCAAAAAGAACGTGTTTTGAAACAAAGTCTTCAATCTCTGATCAATATCTGTACAGCCACAAAAGTCTGGAAATTGACCAAAAAGGATTCGTGACTGTTCAATAAGATGGTCAAGAACAGATTCATTGATTAGTTTATAATTCTAACATGAAACAGTTCAACTTAAACAGTAGTGGTCTAATACTGTTTAGGATGTCAGTTCAGTTCAAATTTGATCAAAGAAATGATCAAAAGTAATGCCTCACACTTTACCACATTTTGTTTTGTTTCTCTGAAGCTATATCTTGTACTTTAGCAACAGAATGAATTAAATCAATGATGAGAGAATGTTATACAACTGCAGAAAAATGTTATATAACTGCAGTAAAAGACAATATCCGAAAGTCAATGAATTTTTTCAACAGTTACTGTGAATCATGTAATTTTCATACAATACTGCAGTAAACACCTGTCTTAAGCCACATGGAGTACAACATTTGTAAGCACAAAATGTGTGTAATCATTAATGCAGTAAAAACTGAGATATAGCATATCCTCTCTGGTCATACAAACAAGTACATAACGAGTTAAAAAGTGTACTACCTGAAAAGATGATCTGTTACTTCAGCTTTAGCTCCTTTTTCTTTTATATACTCTGTAAAGACTTTCTTGTTCATGCTTTGACTAGGGTGACTCCACTCCATGAAGTCTTCAAACAACAATATCTGTTCTGCAATAACAATATTTTTTTCTGAACAGGGAAGTTATATCAATGATTATATCAGATATTTTGTGATGCAAAATTTAAACTCTTTACACATTTATTTTGAAGCTAAATGGTTCTGCTTCAGAAATTTTATTAAAGATGTACCACAACTCAGTATTCCTGAATATTCAAAAATAGTACTGCATTTGATATAATACCAACACAGACACGTCTTTTTTTTATCGAAAACTCACAAAATGACACAGTGATACATTCCTGTATGTCAACATTCCTTATGAGAATACAAATTAGATGCTAACACCCACCTGAAACTTAGAACTATCCATGTGTAACATTTTGTTACTATTGAACTTTATGCTCAACAAATGTTACTTTATATGTCTTCCATGTTAATGGTTACATATTTCACTTTCTGAATCTGAAATTGTCTTCTTCCTTGTCCCCGAGTGGCAGAGTGGCCTAAAGCACTTACCATAATGGATCACTGCCATCTCACATCTCTCTGTGTGTGTTCAAGCCTTGGTTTCAGCCAATGTGGGTATGTGAGAAAGCTTGCCAGTAGCTTCTAGCAGGTCAGTGGTTCTTTCTGGAGTTTTCCCAAGTGCTTTCTCCACCACAGATACTGGCTGCCATGTATAGCCTATCTTGTGCTAAAAAATGGCATTAAACCCTACAACAACTTCCTAAATGCAAACCAAGCACAAAACATGCTCACAGTATAGGACACAGAACTCAAACTATACTGCTGAAGCCATTTTTCTTCTTTCTCAACTTCTGGTAAGGTGATATCATCAATGACATGTAGGTGGTGACAACTCCCAACATGTTTCCCTGTTACAATAGTTTTTCTTATAATCATTTTTATTTTTTTTTCAGGGAAAAGAAACTAGAACTGTCAAAAATAGTGAGCAATGTAAGTGCGAGTTTTTCAATCATCAATTTATATTCCTAGGTTGTATAAGAAAGTTAATTGCTGACATTAAAAATAGTGCCATTCTGTTGTTTACAACCAGCCATTGGCATTTTTAAAAGATGCCATCCAATTTGTGACATTTTGCAAAAGTATGGTCACCTCGGGTGTACCACAAGTCTTCAGAATTCATGAAGCTGCTATGCAGTGAAAAATTATGCTGATAATGATAAGTGCATTTCTGAGCCATACAATTCTTAATTAGCTGATATCAGCGACATCTTATCTCAGCTCCCCAGCCATCTGAGTAGATCAGGATAAACTAAGCCAAGAGTTCTGTCAAAACAGTTTTGCAGCCCTCATGAAAACTCCATTCCAGATCTTGAAAACAAATGAAAGGAAGTGGAATTTATTGGTGCAGTAATACTACACCCAGATTATGAAGATATAGATAAAACTAATGTGAATGAGTTCTTTCAGCAAAAATTAAAAATCCCCAAGGAAAAAGTAGCCACTTTCCACTATCAAGCCATTCAGAGGCTGAAGTCAGATGACAGATAAAGTCACTATCATCATCAGATTCTTGAGGCTCTCCAACCATGATCTGGTTCTGTAGAATGTATTGTGCTGTCGAAGATCTGCTCTTGGTTGTCACAGGAGAAAACTTGTACAGGAGAGATTACTCATATTAGAAGATGAAAGGAAAAAATATAAAATTGTCTACAAAAAGGTGACACCAGTTCTGGTCTTAGTAAGAAAACATAAATAAGGGCAAAATTGTGTCCTAATTTAGTAACCTGGTACTTCTTTATATTTACACCATACATTATAGCAAAACATTGATATACTTCCTATTTAGTATAAAAGGCACTTCTTTTTATTCTTCAAGCCACATAAGCTCACTATGGAATAACATGTATTGTTAATTTTTGTAAGAATAAGTTATTTTTTGCTTTATCTTTTTTTTATCCTTGATGTTTAGAACCTAACAATAGTAACTTAATGTTTCAAAAACATCTACAACTTCAGATCAGCCCAACCCCCCTTTGTTTTACATGAGAAAACTTTGATTGCACTAATGAAAAGTGGAAATTTGTTTTAAAGATCTTGAATGACTATCAGATTATTAATATTTATCCCCATATATGCCCCATACCCTTATGAAGATTGTCTCATCATCACAATTTTATTTAAAGCTGTACACTACGTCTACAAATGAAAGGCATTTGTTTCTAATGATTTGTCACCTGGATTTATTGAAAAGCATAACTGATGTCCCAAAATAATCCATAAGCAGCATTAATCATTTAATATTTATGTAGTAATTAAAAGTGAATGAAAAATACATATTGTCCAGGAAATGCATCTAAAGCCACTTTTTCACATGATTGCCACTATAACTGGTGGGAAAATAAACTGGCAAAAACCCTGGTATGAACCACCATCACACGGACAGCTACTGGTAAATTTCATACACCCACATTGGCCAAGCACAAGTCTCAAACCCATATTTTATTTTTTTTTAAATTATTTTCTAAAATTACTTTTGTTTTGATACAATGGTGTCACATTTTTCAGGCAAACTCAAATCTCCCAAAGGCAAGTTAAATTTTCAGCTTAGCTAGTCTTCAGGCAAGGTGTCATTTATTTAATTTGTCCAGCAATGAAGCCATCTACAAAGTTTGGTTGTGGTATCTAAAGTATCATTGTATTTATTGTATGGAAAGATTTCCTTCTTTCAATCATTGTGAACCTGAATTTTGGCCATTTAAGCCTAAAATTGACAAACTTCATCCCTACCCCAAATGCAATCTACTTAAAAACATTGGTAAATGCAGATGGTGTGTATTTCAAGTTACTGTACAGAAATGGAAATGTGGACTGCTGGACAGATAAATACAGATATGCTTTATTAAGAGAAGAGAATCACCAAACAGTTTAGAATGATTGGCCAGGGGGTAAATTATATACTAAAGTAACAGCTACATTTTATATGCATGCTCTTCTTCCTGGTTATTTACAGTGGTACTAAGAATGCATCATTTTATATTAAATATCTCCAGTTCTGTACAATATAGGTTCTTTATAAGATTGAAAAAAATGGTTTTGTAGGAATTTATACATTATATGTAACTCTAAACAAATTACAGAATGCCAATCTTTATACTCATTTAGTTTCTTCATTATATTGTGCAAGTCTGAATAAATATATATAAATGATTATGAAAGTTTTTTTAACAGCAGGTGGCTTCAAAGGTGAAAGGATATTTATTTTCATAGCTCCAGTGGCTTAGTGGTTAGAGCGTCCGCCTCGGATGTGGGAGGTCGCGTGTTTGAACCCCAGCTGAGTCATACCAAAGACTTTAAAAATGGTACTAACAGCTGCCTCGCTTGGCACTCAGCATGAAGAGGTTAGTGTTAGGACTGGTTGGTCTGGTGTCAGGATAATGTGATAATGACTTGACCGGGGATCGAACCCACAATCTCCTGCATCCGAGGCAGGAGCTCTAACCATTAGGCCACCGGAGCGGTTGTCTTTATGTCTAAATCACTAAATCACTTGAATTTGATCAATCATAAAAATTCAGTGATGCCAACATCAATATCAGAGCAATTAACTATGTTTTTGAAACTTTAAGTCATGATTCTATTTGTGCAAACTCCAGAAAGTACTGGATGAAATCTACGGCCTATGTTACTTTAAATAGAAGATTATGACTAGAACTTAAACAGGGACCATAATCATCATTCACATTAATGAATGTAGTATTTAATAAAGTGTTTTCCCTAAGGTGGCGCTATGAAAACCAGCTCAAAATGGCTTTTATTTACAGTGGGCTTCTAAATACGCTTCCATGAGAATGGTGTAGAAGTGTCAAAATTCAGAGATATCCAAATGGATAACATGAAGTAAAGGGTCAATGTAAGGAGTCTGAGCATCCCAAATTTACCAAAATAATATTTTGCATAATGCAATTATTACATCAAATATGGAAGCAGAAATTCTGCGATATTACTATAAACTACACGCAATTATTCATAACGGCTGATTGGAATACAGTCTATTATTATCAATCTGGCACAAACCCTTAGTGTTATGGACATGTGCATTGTACTAATTAGCAACCAACTCATTATTTTCTACTATTTCACATCTTAACACTGTAGCCATCTACTTTTCCAACAAGGTAACATATTGTGCTATGTCAGTTCTGAAACTGTACACTGCAACTTTAACAGAAGACTGCAAATGACAAACAAGATTGACAAAAATGTTTAATTTTATAAAATTTTACCAAAATAAGAACCTAAGGCAGTGTCAGGTTCTGATGCAGTTGGATTAGCAATCAAGTTAGAATGAACTTTTGATTAGTCAATCAAAATATTAATGAAAACTCTATCAATAAAATTTACATTCATATAATTTCATGACAGAAATCCTATGCTTATGGCAAAAATAAACTGAAAAGGTAAACAGAACAGAGAATGTAGTTGGCTGGAAAATTTACTTAGCACTGAGGTTGTTTGGAAAAAATATTCAATCCATGTTTATGATTATCATTGTGCTAATCAACATTGCAATGCATCTGATGTTTACACTCACGGTCACACAGACACTTGAATTTCATGACTTGTAGCAAAAACATGCTGTTTAGATAAACTGGATTAAATTATTGAGCAGAGAGAACTCTGGCATGTTAAATAACTGTGGATCAAAAAATTAAAGATTTTAATCAGGTTAAATTTTAAATGATTTTCAATACTATTCCTATGCATAAAGCTGTATTCAAGTGAAAGCTACTTAATTTTAAGTTGGAAAAATATGATAAAACTAATATATACACAACAAAGATATAATAAAACTAATATATACATGACAAAAGTACCTTTTCTGCCTAGCTTTGAAGACTTGACAATGAATTCTTGGGGAGACATCTGTGAAGAATCTATATGTCCATGAGTTTCCACAAGTTCAGGTCCAATTTCAAACACTGCATTTTGAATACTTTCTCCTTAGGAGCCAGGAAATAAATAAGATAAGAAAAGAAAAGAAATGTATTACGCTGTGCACCCACTCCCATTTTTGTTAACTGATCAAAATATCATAATAAATCTTGTTAATACGGTAAAATATGCATCGTACCATTTTCAATGCTTTACTTCCAAAGCAAGAACAAAGTTACATAGAATCCTGCAAAATTCACAGTGGTAAAGTTATTTTTAATAAGGCATGATGAGTATTTCCTCAACCTTGACTAAGGCTGGAGATCTATTTAAACCCTATTTATATTACAACTTCTAAAATCCTAGATTTTTTGTATTTGTTTTATTTTTAATTCTGATTTCTTTCCATCCTCCTCACCTTTTTTTCCTAGTCTGGCATAAGAGCTAGGTCCTATTTCCATATTTTGTTTTAATCTTGAATAACCTACTTTAACAAAGGTGGCAAAGTGGCATAAGCAAGGAACATGCTGAAATTCAGGGAGAAAAAGTCTAATTTTTGTCTTCCTTATCAGGCCTTGAAAGTATTTATGTAATACTTATCCTGCAGGGCAAGTGACCCAATTGTTACAATATTTCTTGCATTTTGTTAAAAAAAATGATGTTCATATTTCTCCATGCTCAGGACAAATAGATGATTTTTTTTGCTAACCCTGACAACTGACAATTACAAAATAACTGAGAAAGTTTTATCATGCACAGAGAGAAGGAGATAGAGAGAACTTATTAGGCATAAATCATTTTTCTTCTCTCAAAGTAACACTGAGTTTGTGTGACCCAAAATCAATATGCTTCTATTTTGCCCAATAAAAAAACCATTGACAATGGTTGGTCTAGGTCTGTGATGTACAAATAATGTTATTGTGCAAAAACCATTTTTTTTCCCTGTCAAAAACAGAGACTGTGACCTTTGACATTTTTATCTTAAAATTAATCCTTCTCGGAAGTGCTAACTGTCACAAAGTTTAGCCGAGGCCTGTTATTCAAAACTAATGTTGCTTTGCAAGCGTCATTTCTCTTTTTTCGTTTGCAATGACTTTGAATTCTGAGTTCTTAACCCCCACATCACCTGGCTTTTTCCTTGTTCCAAGTGAAAGTCAGCTGCAAACTTTGGTATATGTATGTGATGCTAATCAAATGTTCTGTACTGAAACCATTTCTTCTTTCTGGCACAGTGATCTTGACCTTTATGTACATTAAAAACAGAACACCTGACTTCAGAAAATGCATTTCCACGTCATTCTAAATGAGAAAAACATGGAAATGTTGGATAGAAGTGAAAAATTCAAAATATGAATGCCCTTCTTAGATCAAACATAATAATTGATATGATAATAGACTAAATACAAACATGAATGCAAAAGTTAAATCGAATGCAATCAGAATGCAAATAAAATTAATTCTGAATACATATCAAATGCAAATAAAAAGTGCAAATGACATGCAAACAAAATAGATTCTTGGTAAAATTACCCACTTTTTTTACCTTCTTCTGAAAGCTGCTGTACAAAACGAATTGGTTCTAATCCTAGGAGATATGGCATTATCAGTGACAAGTGCTGCTCCATCTCAGATTCATTCAACCAAAATGCTTCATTGCTACACTGAAAATGAAGAAGCACTTAGGTAGAATACTTGGAAAGACTTGATTGTACAATGCATATAAGCAAGCTTACATAATGCAGTCCTGAAAAATGCTTCTATATTTTATTTCTGTATTACAACACAGCATTTTAAAGAAAATAATTTTCAGAAACAAGGATTGCATTAGTCATGATTTCCATTAAATAAATGCCAGTTTTTGTTGCAAAAAGCTTTCTTTATGATTACAAAAGAAAGAATACCTTATCTACCATATATCTTGGGACAAGGTCAAATAATGGAGTTTTCTAACTTATGGTTCAAGTTTTTGTTTCCTAGATCATATGTCCCAGAACTTACAGATATGAAAAAAATTGTGTTGAATTTACAGCTTCACCTCACCTAAAGTAGGTAAATAGAATGCTTATTTGATAACACACTGAAAGAAAATAACCATATACTGATCTTATTTCTTTTCAGTTTTTGTTCTTCATAAGTAATTTATGTTCAAAATAAACATACCCACTAAAGAAATTGTATACTGTGATGTAGCATACATATCCATAGTGTGTATCACATATGTTGAGTAAAAATATTGACTAAAGATACATTGAATTACTCCATAATGCACTTTTCTTTCAAGTAATTTTACTACTCTCTACTGCACTGAAGTCATTTCTAAGAAATCAGTAGAAAAACTCCTTAAAGTACATAAATTCTGCAAATTATGCATCCATAATTCCAAAATGTAAAATTAAATTTGATTTGGCACTGATTTCTTTACCCTAATATGGTTAAGCTTGTAGATTAACACAATGGTATTATATGTACCTATCGATAACACAGTGAACTAGGGCATGACAATTATATTTTTGATGGAAAATAGAAATCTCTTTTGTGCCCATTTCATTTACGTACAGAATTATTTCTCCAAATTATTATCTTCATTTTGTTAAAATTCTGTTACTATATCTCATATGATAACATGTTCTGCTACCATTTTTTGTAAATGGCCAATCGTAGATATTTGTGTCACATACTATCTTTACTGTCCTTAAAAAATGAAATTTTCATCCCTGATTCATGCCATTTAAATCCTGGTGAGACAAACTGTTCATACAAGTAATGTGGTTCAATATTGCAAACTCAGATGTGTGTATAAATTACACTAGAGTTATAAACAAAAAAAAAGAGTCCCAGAAAAATTTTTCCATGAATTCAAGTCAGGACAATTTGAAACCACCTCTAATATTCTTTATCAACAAAAGAATTTACAAATCCCTTGCTACAGGTGGCAGATTGACAACATTTTCATTTGGGACCAACAAGACATCAAGAGAAGTCTTCTGGTGGAAACATTATGCTGATATGACTTTTCATTTGAAGAAGCACTGATAACAATGTTTACAAAATGACTGACATTGTGTCATATAGGATTGACACCATCTCTGTTTAGGGCTTATTACACACAAGAAATCTTTTCCATAAATAATATAATCAATATGACCTCTAGAAGTAGCCATAAAAAGATTTTCAAGATAGTCATTGTGGTAGCCTTATTAGAAGTCATATTAGCACCATGTTCATTTAAAATATATTAGACATCATAAGAAGTCTTTAAGTGAAAACCCCATGTTGATATAACCATTCATTTAGAAGAAGTAATAACAAGATTTTCAAAATGGCTATTATGGCAGCTATACTGAATGTCAGAGCAGCACAAGTTCAATTAGGACCAATTAGACATCATACAATGTGTGAAAACTTCATGTTGATATGACATACAGTCAAACAAGAAGCAGTAACAAGAGTTTCAAGATGGCATGTCAAAGTGGCACCATTTTCATTTTAAGACCAACTAGATCATAAGATAAATGTCTGTCTAAAGTTTCATAGCAATCATCAAAGTAGACTACAGATGTAGCAATAACAACTCTGTGCTAATTGACAGTCAGACAATGCACAAAAGACCATCTCATACATACACTAGTATGATATAGTTGTAATCTTCAAAACAAAAATAGTTAAATTATGATTGTAGTTCCTTTTTAAAAAAAATTAATACAGTACAAATAATACTAAGAATTGGCCAAAACAAACTGAACATGCAAACATAACTTTTCAAGTTTTGTTTGTAAACTCATAAAAAATTGCAAGTAGTAAAAGGGTGGTATCGAAGCCCTGCAGATACTTCAATATAATGGACACCTATCCACAGCATACACTTTTCAACATTCTCAATACAAATCCTTCCACAAATATCATTTTTATACACAACAGACTTAATATGAATAACACGATAATTTTACAAAAGTAATTTTACATTTAGATTTCATTCAAAATTATTTTTGTGAATACAACCAACTTATGATCCTTAGATGATTCTGTGTTAAAATCAACTTCTTTTATTTTAATTTAAAAACTATTTTTGATGACAAGGATTAAAAAGTCAATGTGCATATCAGTGCATTAACATTTTCAGTACATTTCTTACTTAATTTTATCTTGTTTTGGATTGTTTAGATTCACTACTACTGTATTCTGCCAATTTCAGTGCTGGATTATCATTCTTATGCAGTAAACCTATTATCCCTACAATTTTGGGGGGCATTTTTTGATGGCTTCATAAATGTATGAACTGTAAAGCAGATCAATGTACTAACCATGTATATAAAGGATACCTGTCAATAAATTTTAATTCTGTCATATCCTTTGACTGTCCTTTAAATATAGGTTTCATTACTTACTTTTTCTAATGCTGTTATTGGCTGAGCAAGGTAAATGAAATGAATTTTCGTAGAAACTGAGTATCGAATGAGCTGAGTCCTCAATATTCCTTTCATTAAAACTTTCTGGCCTGTTATCTGTAATTAAAATACAAATCAATAACTCATTTAAAAATTCAAATTGAAAGTGATTCAAGTTTTGAAGTCATGGTTAAATGCCATTGAAATATTCAATTCCTGTCTTCAAAATAATTGCCAATAAGTAGTAAAACAAATAACTGATACTTCTTAATCTATCAGAAATACATAAAAACATATTATAAAAATTAATGATTCATCCAAACCAATATCCTACAATAAAAAATTTTAGTTTTCAAAATATCTGCAATTATTTATTAATTAAAACTTTTTGGAAACAAAATAAACTGATGACAATATTGACATATGGTTTTAACCAATATACATTTTATGATGTCCACAAAACAGCTCAAATGAGAAAAAAATTGTCGACATAAGTGGTTGTCGAGATTGGTGGGGATGGGTGGAAAAAAATACAAGTCAAACCAGAGGAATCTGCAGTTTTATTAAAAAAGCATGACAAAATTTCTGACAACATGAAATCACCTTAATGGTATTGTAATACCATTAAGATTTCATATTGTCAGAAATTTTGTCCAGCATTATTGATAAAACTTCCGACTCCTGTTGTTAAATTCACAGAGGGGAGATGGCAGTGATCCGTAACCATGAGCGTTTTAGACCACTCTGTCACTGTACATGAAGACAAAACAAGTGTGAAAGACACTTGTATATTGACAAATTACATTTTGGTTACCTTTGTGTAATAAAATCCACAATAAAATATTGCATCAGTTACATTCTGATATGAAAAGCATTATGATATTCAATGTCTGCATTATCACAGTTATTTACATGCTTCAAGTACATGGACTTGTATTTGGCCTAGATATTGGCCTGTCTGTTCCCATCTTATTGATGCTACAAAAGTGATGGGGCTATTCACAGGGAAATGAAAACCTGTCAACAAGTCATATTTAAATAATGAAATTTACATAAAAGAGAACAAGAGATATGCAGCTGGCATGATTAATGAAGGCAAATTGAATGTTCTGATTAATTATGGATACAAATTGTCTTGCTGTGATTTATGCATTTAAACCTGTAGCCAATAAGAATATAAATATCTTATAGCCAAATTTCCTCTAAAATGTTAACATTTTTATAGTTTACAATGAAAAAGAATGAACATCACTTTTTTGTAAAATGCATGCAATTACGTTGATCATCATATACAAAACTTCAGTCAAACTTGCTATACCTGAATTGATTTAATATACCAAATATATTCAGTGAATCACCTGATGTTTGATGATTATAGGTCAAACATGTCATTACAAGGTTAAGGTTGCATTTTGATTTTATGGTAGCCATTATGGATCCAAACTGACAAAACATTGCCAATCACCTAGTCCAAGTTTCCTCTGACCCATTACACCCCATTTTTGATATTTGTTTTTTTTTATGTTGGGGTGCTGGGTCAGAGTTCATTTCCTATATAAAAAAGTTGGAATTCACTGACACCATTTAGCATTGGCACAGGGTACTCACCTACTATCAAATTTAAATGACCTTTCATTGACCCATACTTACATTAAATCAATAGTGAATTCATTTACCTTTACAGAAATTATAAGCATAACACCTATTTTGTCTTTAATCCATTAACAGACAGACAAAACAACAGCATTGATGAATTTTGACCTCATTTGCTCCATTTGCATTGCTAATCACATGACTAATCAAATCTCTTGGCCAAGATGCATAAACATCATAAGTCAAATAGTCATTATAATAGGCCTGATAGGTGAATTCCAACTTTTCGATAGGGAATGGCCTCCGACCCAACACCCCAACAAACAAACAAAAAATGGTGTGTCACGGGTCAGAGGAAACTCGGAATACCAATCTGCCTACTTATTCTACATAAATAGGAAAGCAACTTTAAAAATAAGTAATATTTCAGTAATAATAATATTAATTATATATCTATTTGTTTATAGATTTCCCTGCCCACATTGCGTTTAATCCAGACAAAGTAATACATATTTTTTTATATTTGATTTCTACTGGTGTTACCATGGATTTCAATTTAGCTGATATTAATGTATTAAATTTAGTCATTGGATCCTTTTGGTGGAAATATTCAGCCAGTGAAAACGTGAACGTTGCATATTATCACCAAGTTGAAATTAGTGTTTATTATAATGTGTGCGTGCGACCACACACAATTTAAGTAAATTCCGCAATAATGTAGAGTTGCCCCATAATATAGTTCCCCCCCCCCCCGTGGTACGGTAATCTAGGTCAGCCGACATATGCGATTTTATTGAGATTAAAGCGATTGGATTGACCATGAGTTTTTATCGAAATAGAAAAAAAAGGAAACTCAGAGAAACTTTACAGTTTGTAAAAATGCAGCAATAACAGATCGGTTTTATTTTGTACCGATAACAACATTATGTACGACGATAATTCTGTGTTCCAGGCTAAACACCCTGAAAATTGTGTCTATCTTTTAATATTTTTTATATATATCTTAACAAAATATAGAAATAAAATAACTTCAAGGCCCTGTGGTTGCTACTATGGTATGCTTGCCTTTTCGGCGAGTTTTGATGCTGTTGACTTTAAATTCTCGTCTCCTTCCCGTTGACATGTTGGTAACCATAAACCTTTTCCCTCTATGTCTACTAACAAATATCTAGTATCTACAACTCTCGGGATCAATACGCTAACAAATTCATTCGTCATTATGAACGAATTCGCCGGATTTAATAAAGTGTCATCCACAGATTTCAAAGCATTTCCTTTCGTTTTCCGAAATCGTCTGTATCCTCCATTATGTGCGGGACAGTTTTAACATGATGTACAGCATACAAATTTATAGAAGAAAATCTTAAAAATTCTTAGAAAATAAGTCTGCAAAAAAAAACTTAAAATATATATATTTTATTTAGCTATAAATCATACTCTTTAAATAAATGTTTTTAAATCCATCAATATATATACATATTTTTTTTTATAAAAAGAAATAGCATCTAAGCATCACGTTACACATGTTGAAAGCTAGTTTTCGCTGCAATACCATCTGTGCACGGATAATTATTTCAGTGTTATTGGCCTGAAAAGACACGACCCATAAGGTTTTTTTTTTAAAAAATCGAGTTTCAGGTGTAACAAAAGGTGCTTCTAACAGAAATTGTCTTGTTTTCATTGAATGTACCTCATAGGTTGATGTCGAAACTTAGTCCTACAACGTATAGATATTTTTCTTCTGGTTGGGTGATTGACACCAAAATCACAGGTGTCTGCAGTTTTATCAGTAAAGCACGACGAAATTTCTGACTACATGAAATCACCTTAATAATACCGTTAAGGTGATATCATGTAGACATAAATTTCGTCGTGCTTTATTGATAAAACTGCAGACTCCTGTGCCAAAATATAAACGAACAAGTGCTGTCTTACATTGTAGAACTAGTCGAAACCAAGACTTACAATGTGGTAAGACATAGCACGTTGTTTTTGTTTAAGTGTTGTGTCTTACTACCCAAATAACGGCCTTGTGTGTTCTGATGTCGATTGACATCAGAATTAGTAGTCAAAGTTTCATGAATATCTCACAAGCTTGGCAGCCTATATCAACACTCTTTACTAATTTATGTGTAATTAATTGCTGGGGCTGGTAACGTTGCTTAAAATTTACATGTCATGCATGCACTATACAATAATTACAAGGGAGAACACTTGTCTCCTTTCACATGCAACCTATTTAAGCATACATGATATTTCAAGCTACATGTTGCGTAGCATAATAAATATAGTAATGATGTTTAGCTCAGATATTTGACTTTGTATGCAAATTGAAAGTTTGGCTTACTAACATATCTTTAAGGAAAGCCAGACCATTTCCCATGCTACTGCTCGATATGACCCTGATCGTGTCCACTTAGCAAACTGAAGATAAGTTATAAATAAATGCAGGAAATCATTTTATTTTAACCAATGTGATGACAGTATTCCATTCAGCAAGTTTTTACTTACATATTTAGGAGGTACGATCAGGGCAATGTGGAGCAGTAGCATGGGAAAATTGACATTCCTTCAAGGTGTGATATTAAGTCAAACTTTTGATAGGGATACACAGTTGATAGGGATACAGTTGAATGCCAGAGCTAATATGGGTACCATATTTATTAAACTTTGCAAAGCATAGCTTGAAATATCAGAGTTCATTCTTAAATAGGTCACATGAAAAAGGAGACAAGTGTCCTCCCTTGGAGTTATTATATAATACATGTATGATAGGGTAAATTGTAAGCAGTTAATAATGTACTTACTATGCAGTCTTTATCCTGGAATCAAAATATAAGATGCATTTTTATATTCCATTGACATTCATTTGAATTTTTTACAGTGTGACGGCAGGTGAGGTACACCGAAGGATATTCATGTAGGTTCATATGGGAGATATGTTTCTTGAATGAAACAAAATGTTGCTTACAATTCTAATAGGGATAATATATTTTTATTTGTTTTGTTAAAGAATAATATTTTGACTTAACCCAATTTCGGCATTCCCGGCTTTCATTGCTTTCCAGCCAATTGAAATGTAGGCCAACAAAACTTTGAAAACAGATCCATTTCTTTTGTGAGAATTTGATTGTATTAGAGAAAAGTCATCAAGGTAAGTAAAGTCTGACAAAAAACATTGTAATTTTGTAGAAATGTGTCATTATTGGTTGCTTATGTGTTATTCCTGAAAATTTGACTTTCGTTACTCTGTTAGTTGACATCAAAACATGCTACACAGTGCCATTAGTTAGGCAGTAGGACCCATCACCCACCAGAATAAAATACAGGGTGATATGTCTTATGTTGTATGACTACTTTTCACCACAACACAAGAGTCTGATGTTTTATCAATAAAGTACGATGAAATCTCTCACATAACGAAATCACCTTATCCGTACTATAAATTAACAGTTGTGTTTTCATGTTGTCAGATATATCGTCATACTCAATTGACATAAGAGCATCATACATTAATTTCCTTCAACTCCATAAATGTTCATGTCAGCACCATTAAATATAGCTAAAAGTATTGAATTTGTTTTGAATATTTCAAATCCTACCACATAGCATTGTCCCATATATTACTCATATTAAAAAGTTATTTATAGCCTACATCTTCCTACCCATAATATTTATACTCTACTTTACTCTCTATGGATGGTATATTTTCATTGTGTGCCCAATCAATTATGAAAACATAGTCATGATGAGGTACTTCCTAGAAACATAAGTATGCACCATAATTATATTGACATGTTCATTTAGTTTCAAACAGATTTTTATGAAGAAAATAATGCAAGCATACAGTTACAATCTTCAATAAATATATCTCGAAAGTACTTTTACTGGATTTTGTTTTTAAACACAAATTGTTGTTTAAATATTGCTGTTTCAAGTTTTGAAACATAAGCCAGTAATTTTCTGTCACCAAATGATCAAACGTTTAATGGTCAATCAACTATTAAAATGCACATGAATGTGCAAAAGTTTGCTTTATTGGCATCTATTACATCAAAACATGATTATTTTAAATTTTACCTACGGCTTACCTGAGTTGCTAGAGTGGGTTGAGTAAGCAATTCAAAAGCCATACACTATTATCATTCAATTTACATTAAAAAGCAAAATAAAATGTAGAGCGAAGTCATTGTCACATTCCTAGTTAAAAAAGTCCAAGTCTGCATTTTTTCAATGAATTTGTTGTTAACATGACCTGTGATGTAGTGCTTTTATTTCCCTCAGCTGTGTGTTCTATTTCTAATCATGTTCATTTTTTACTTTTTTCATGTGTTTGTTTACTTGTATATACAATTCTCCTATTCTTGCAGGTTTCCCAATTAACAGTATCAACAAATAAATCACTGCACTATCTACTAGTCATTTATTGTGGCTCTTTTGTTATTAGAAGCGTTGGATCATAATTAGCAATAAAGTCATTCCACTCTGGATATAAAAATCAAAATAATGAATCAACTGAAATCTACATAAAGATCTACCCAGTATTTTCATTTCAAATATAACGGCAGGATTCTCGTTTAAAAAAAATCAGGTAAATATATTAAAAAAATATGCAATGCATATGTGTAAGTGTGTGTGATCTGGACTTCAAAAGTGTCAACAGTGTGGCAGTTTAGTTTATAGTGATGTCTAACACTGGGGCATTATGCTGCCAGATAAGAAGCATGATCTCGCACCGGGTCTCATTATCCCGACACCAGGCAGCCCAGGCTTAACACTAACCTGTTAATGTTGAACTCCTATCGATGCAGCTGTTAGTACCATTTATATAAGACTCTGGTATGACTCAGCCCAGGCTTGAGACAGATGCTCTAACCACTAGGCCACCCGAGCAGTCTGCAATGCATATTATATTTTAAAGCCATATAATAATTTCTTCCTTAAATCCCTCCCATATTCAGAAATTTTTTTTATAACTGAATTATTTATACATTCTGTATAAATAAGATTATAAACAAATAAAAAAGTTTTAATGACATTACAAAATTTATGAGAAAATGAATATAGAGCAGGGTAAATGGTACATGCATAAGGGTGGTATAAAGGGTGACTTCTACAGCATTTATTCTTCGTCTTAATTATAACAGAAGCTTGTTTTGTACCACAACCAATTAGTTTTTGTTGTTCATTTTTCATGGAATTATTTGGGACAGTTTTTCTGAAAACTAATAAGAACATGCTTTCAGAATAGTATACCACATTCACTTCAACTGAAGTAAAAATGCCAAGCAGTTAAAAAAAACAAAACAAATTAGACTATATTATCATTTTTGAGTACATTTCAATTGGAAAATGGCTTGGTTTAGTCACAAAGGCTGGTATTTTATTATTCATGTCACAAGCGTACAACAGTTCATTTCATACAGCATTGTACATTTTTCCCCATATGTGATTCTGGAAATTTTGAAAAGTGCTGAAAGATTAGTGCTGTTTTCTTTAAAGACACATTTTTTGAAAATACACAAAATAGTAGCAAAGTCAGAGCTTGACAGGAAGAAGTGAGAGTCGGACAGGGAGAAGTGCAAGCAAAGCATAAAATGTACATCTGTATGTGTGTGATTTGCATTTTTGTATTTTAACAGTGTTCTTTACAGTGTTCTTTATTTCTTGTTATGTAGAATCATTGCATTTAACAGTGTTTTTAAGCAATACTTTATTTGTAAGTATAACATACTCTCGTATGTATCGTAAACACATATTGTCGCTGTAAGAATGTATGGTATTCGTATGCATTGTATTTGAATTAGAGGTCTTGGAAATGCTTAATCACACATAATTGGATGCAATATTTTATCTGGGATGCAGAAAATTATTTAAACACAAGTCCTGTCTATGCACACATTTTTGCCGAACAGCAATTACATGAGCTTGCCAGTCCTGCTGCATGAGAAAATGTGTTGATCAAATGATCATTTTAGCTGTGCTGATATTTACAGTGAGAAAGTTCAATGTCTGACAAATTTCCAGATGTACATGTTGTCATTGTAAGAGTACATCTGAAGAACATTACCCAGTAGATGTAGAGTCAGTGGTGGGAAAATGTAGATATTTACATTGACTGAATACAAAGGTAGAAAGACCCAGTGATGTAATTATGTATAAGAGTACATCAAACAACTTTAGCTTTCATTATTGTGCTTGATTCAGTGTAGCCGAATAAGTAGTGCATGTGACCTAAAAATCAAGACATGTTGAGAGTTAGACAAAATGCTGTATGCAGATTTGGATAAGTATTTTGGGGACAAATTGATGAAGATTCAGCAAAGTGCTAGATCTGATATTTCACATGGAACACTATCTGTGATGCCTAGCATAGTGCTTGGAATAAGACTTTTCCTTGACCTGACATAATTCATTCTCACTCTCTCTAACAGACAAACAAGAGCTATATATCAGTGGTGTAAAGAAGTTGGAAAATTAAACTCAGTGTCAACCAGTGGTTCTTCTCATCTGGATATTTAGCCACTTTAGCCCAATATGCTTTTGGTAGTGAACTGCAAATTTTGCTGGTGGGAACTTTAATATGATCAATCAATAATTATCAAAGGTTAAAAACATAAGGTTTATATCTTCATTGATCATAAACGTGTTAGGACACATCAGAGCATAGTTCTACATTTTATATATTTTCTCACTTCTTGCCACTTTCTCAAGCCTTTCATTAAAAAAAATCAAATTCATTTATGTTTGGCCTACCCTCTGACATTCTCATTCAATGTAGTTTCACTACGTTTTGTGCGGTACTTTCTTTTGATTCTGTCCTGGGTTGAAAAGCCAAATTCACAATGAACAGTTGTTACTGGAAGTATAACACAGCACTTGAGTAACTAACCATATTTGGAAGCGTATCCATGTATTTCCTGTTGATGATAGATGTACATTATATTAATGAAGATGTTTGGTATGTTCCAACCACAAGTCTGAAGTAAAATTGATAATCACTCCATGAATTTCACAATTACTCAATAAGGATGATTTCAAACAAAATTCATGGAAGTACTGGACATACATGAGGAGTCTCTTTGAGTTTCCTATGCCTGTACTTTCATCTACCTAAGCAGGCAGACTCGTGAAACCTTCATGAACTTTTTCCTTGCAGTTGTCATTTGAAATTTTGTTACACGTTGAAGGCTAGTGTATGAAGTCTCGCTTTTGTGTAGTATAATGCCCAGGGATTCTGCCAAGTCCACAATACAAAGAAAATTATCCTTAGGCCACTTACATTTGGATAAAAGGTATGCACCTTATCGTAAAGCCTACAACTACCTTGTCATTGTTTAAAAAATTTTTGCTAAGATTTTCTTCATTGGTTGCTGATGCTTTAATTTATTTTTGAGATTGGCACTCATGTGGTTCCCTGCTGCAGTGAAAGATATGATGGTAATTACAACCCAAAAAAAATAAAAACAAGCATAATTGAAATTTAAGACATTCACCACCACCACCCTTATAAGCTCTTTTTATTCTAGTCTGAAAGGCACACAGCATCTCAATAATCACACACATATACACAGCATGTTACAATTTACATCTATATAGCCCTACTGCTGTGGACCAGAAAGTGGAACAGAACCATTTAAGGTCCAGGGGTGGAAAGATTTGATACGATAATCAAACAGTTCTGTCTAAAAAAATTACTTTATGCTACAACTGATCAGGTTTATATTTTTGTATAGATGACTACTTTACGTTACAAGACAACTACAGTTATAAATGTCTTTCTAATATCAAAAAACTCTTTCTAATGAATTCCCTGTATACTGAACTGTTATAAATTGTGTTGTTTTTTTTTTAAATTCTTAAACATGTTATAATGTCGAGTTTACTCATCCTTAAGATGTGGTTGAGTCACAACTGTTTTGAAATGTTTTAAAAATTGTGATATTTTTTTTAATATGCCAGATTTAATGTATTCCTTCCAAAGGGTGGTTTTAAGCTTTAAACAAAGATACAGAATTGTGTAATAATAACTAAACTTACATGCTGCATGTTGAGAATGATTTGTTATTTTAGCTGGGCTTTCATGAATATGCATTATCAATCCTAGTTTAACATTGCAAGTGTTTTGAAAAATTGCCAACCAATTATCAAGCCCATGTATTTAACTGTCAATCAGTTAATAAAGCACACAACTGTGAATGTGTAGGGTTTCCTTTGTTGGCAACATTAGGTAAGACTGCACTGTCAATAGTTACAGTAACTGAGTCGAGTAGAATGAGGGAAGGGAGCATTGAAAAAGGAGAAAAACTCAAGCATTGAGAATAAGAAAAATGACAGGGCAAAGTCATTTTTGCCTTTCGTAGAGTAAAAGGCAAAATTTATGTTCATTATGTGACTTAGTCTCTCACTTCGCCTGGTGACCCATGTAACCAGCGCATATTATTATGAGATAATAGACAAATATTAAGAACAAAAATTTGCAAACCTATCTGTGGATTGTTGCATCGATGCTACAAAGTGTAAGAGGTATATAAAAATATGGTATATGTTTGCTCTTTACTGTGTGTCATGACTGGAAATTTGAAGCTCAGTTAAAAACTACTTTTTTCTTGTTCATTACTCTTACATTGCCCTTGTAGGCAGAAAATGTCAGTTGTCAAGTTTGATTGACACAGTTTGGTGCTTAAACGAATGTGGAAAAATTATTAAATAGTATCCTTCATTAAATTCAACAGTACCATCATGAGTATTAACATACAAACTAATTAATCATATCCTTTAGCCAAAATTAAAGAATTGTCCCATTTTACTTCAATAATTGACTGTTTACTATTAGTCTTGTGTATTTGAGTTCTTATAAATGTGTGTGTGTGTGTGTGTGTATATATATATATATTTATATATATGTATGTGTGTATACATACATACATACATCAGGCAAACAGAGTTTACATAGAAAAATATTATTAACATCATGCAAAATTGTATTTTTGATGAAGTTACCAATCTTTTTTCGACATGTTTTATTCCTAGGAAACCAGAAAAATGATCAAAGAAGTGAAGTGTGAAGTTTGCAGAGAAGTGTTATCGAAGTACAAGTGCCCGCAGTGTCTTGTCAGATAGTAAGTATATTGTAATTGATTCAGCAGGGTCTTTAGTTAGAGTTTAATGTATTTCTGTTGAACATTGTTCTAATTATGCAGATATAATGAAGATGTGTATTATGCATTGTGATAAATGAATATTTGGAAAAAAAATAAAAAATTTTCAACTGTTATTTTTTAATCAAATTTCAACCTTATGGTCCCCGGTTTGTGTACATTTTTTTTAATGCATTGCCTTAAAATCTTGCTTCATTGTTGCAAACATAATAGAAGAGTGCATGATGGATTGTGAAGAAACTGAAAGAACTTTGTAAAAAGAATTTTAAAAACATGTACCATGTGTTTAATTTCTTTTCAAGCAGTAGGGGCCCCGAGTGGTCTAAAGCGCTGTCCGTTACGGATCACTGCCATCTCACCTCTGTCTGCGTGGGTTGGAGTCTAGGATTCGGCGAATGTGGATATGTGAGAAAGCTTGCCAGTAGCTTCTCGTGGGTCGGTGGTTCTTTCCGGTGATTTCCCGGTTTCTTCCTCCACCATTAATACTGGCCGCCATGAATAGCCTACCGTGTGCTGAAAAATGGCGTTAAGCACAACAACTACAACTACTTTTCAAGCAGTGATTCCATCATATTCTGATTTCAAGTTTGGTCATAGTATTTACCATTATCCTAAATACAGAACTGCAGTCATAATCCCTGTAGAAGCATGTTATACATCACAGGTAGTGTGTACTTCATTATAAAATCATCAAAGCACAACTCTGCAATGTGAGACTTAAAAAAAAAAACTTTTGGAAAAGTATATTGTTTTACTGAAAGTCAATCAATAAAATGAATGACAACTAAGATATTGACCGTCAGAGTATTTATATTGAAGTTGATGATTCCAATGATAATCAAACTTTAAATAATGGATTAGAACTTAATGAAGTTGACCAACGTGATGATGCATGGCTTATGCTCTGTTCAGTAGTGATTTTGACAACAATATGGTTGAAGGATGAATTTTCATGATTTTTAGTAAATATGAAAGCTGCTTTTGTCTCATGCTTAGTTTTACCCACTAATTAGAATCATATCTCAGTTTTCATACAGTGCCATTGAAGGATTGCCCTGACAGTTTACAAACATTTGTTCCTAATTATATTTGGTCTTGAATGAAAATTGTGCCATTGGACATCAAATATAGCATCATTGGTGGACATTTTGAAAAATTTTTGAACTCCCTCCTGGACAGATGGTGATAGAGGTATGAGGTTTTATTAAAAGACTTGTTATGATGTCTAAATGAAATTGTACTCCTAGGACAAACTATGGCCACCATGAAAATCTTGTTATTCCATCGGAATGAATGGTTTTCACTCAGATTTAGTTGACCTTTAAAACAGTTGTATTGATCTGACATTCATTGTGACCACCATGGTAGCCATCATAAAAAAAAAAACTTTTTATTACTACTTCTCCTGAACAGGTAGATATCAGGGTTTTCAATAGACGTGTACCCTTTGGTTTTGATGTGTAGAATTTAAACATGACCCAGTTTTATGCACAGAAATTTCAACTTGTGCATCTTTTTGATGCACATAGATTTTGGCTGGAATGTCAATCATAATTACCCTTGATTCACTTCCAGCTTAGTTTCTTACTAAGTTTCTGCTTTCCATATGTAATTTTTTGTCGGAAACACTGATTGACATCTGGTCAACAACAGTCTAGACCTTGACAGCCAGTAATATTGCACAAATGGAAGATATACATGAACTGGGCAGAGCTAACAGTTCACTGATGTCAGGAATCAAATGGCTTAGGTTCCATTGTTTTAAGAATACGTCTAAAGTTTATGATAGAGGAAGAGGAAACAATTATAACATGAATAGACTGTCTTTTGATTAAATATCAGCATTAGAATGTTTGGACAACAAATTATAATCAGCTGGTCAGAACTGGAGTATATCATTAAGGCGGCTCATGAAGCCAGTTGTCAAAGTAAGTGGACCAACTTTGTTTTATTGGCAAGTTGCATCATTTAGCAAGATTTTTAAAAGTTTGGAATCAGTTATGACTTTGATTTATTTCTGATCAAATATCAGCATTTGTTCGATTGAGCTTTAAATTATAATGAGTTTTTAACAGAACCTGTTCAAGCCTTGTTTAGACACAATATACTGAATATTCATAAAAAACAGCTGTTCTCTGTAAGTAGCGATCTTGTGTGTTTTCTTTTTCAGTTGCTCCCTGGGATGTTACAAGGATCATAAAGGTACCTGAATACTTACACTACCTTCCTTCTAAGAGTTAGGACATTTAACCCAAACTATATGGGAAGGCATGTAAACATTTCCATCAGTCTCCATTCCATTTGTCAGTTCTCTATACACAATTTTGACATTTCATACAAAGTGAGCTTGCGAAACTAGATATGGATTAGAAGCCTGTGAAAATACATTGTAAGTAGAAGCCTGTGAAACTAAATAGGGATAGAAGCCCGTGAAACTAAATAGGGAATAGAAGCCTGTGAAACTAAATAGGGGAATATAAGCCCATGAAACTAAATAGGGAATAGAAGCCTGTGAAACTAAATAGGGGAATATAAGCCCATGAAACTAAATTGGGAATAGAAGCCTATGAAACTAAATAGGGAATAGAAGCCTGTGAAACTAAATAGGGAGTAGAAGCCTGTGAAAATAAATAGGGAATAAAGCCTGTGAAACTAAATAGGGAATAGAAGCCTGTGAAACTAAATAGGGGAATATAAGCCCATGAAACTAAATTGGGAATAGAAGCCCATGAAACTAAATAGGGAATAGAAGCCTGTGAAACTAAATAGGGAGTAGAAGCCTGTGAAAATAAATAGGGAATAGAAGCCTGTGAAACTAAATAGGGAATAGAAGCCCGTGAAACTAAATAGGGAATAGAAGCCTGTGAAACTAAATAGGGAGTAGAAGCCTGTAAAACTAAATAGGGAATAGAAGCCCGTGAAACTAAATAGGGAATAGAAGCCCGTGAAACTAAAGAGGGAATAGAAGCCTGTGAAACTAAATAGGGAGTAGAAGCCTGTGAAACTAAATAGGGAGTAGAAGCCTGTGAAATTAAATAAAGAATAGAAGCCTGTGAAACTAAATAGGGAATAGAAGCCTGTGAAACTAAATAGGGAATAGAAGCCTGTGAAACTAAATAGGGAATAGAAGCCTGTGAAACTAAATAGGGAATAGAAGCCTGTGAAACTAAATAGGGAGTAGAAGCCTGTAAAACTAAATAGGGCATAGAAGCCTGTGAAACTAAATAGGGAATAGAAGCTTGTGAAACTAAATATGGAGTAGAATTCTCTGAAACTAAATAGGGAGTGGAAGCCTGTGAAACTAAATAGGGAAAAGAAGCCTGTGAAACTAAATAGGGGAATAGAAGCCTATGAAACTAAATAGGGAATAATAGCCTGTGAAACTAAATAGGGAGTAGAAGCCTGTAAAAATAAATAGGGAGTAGAAGCCTGTGAAACTAAATAGGGAATAGAAGCCGGTGAAACTAAATAGTAAATAGAAGTCTGTGAAACTAAATAGGGAGTAGAAGCCTGTGAAACTAAATAGGGCATAGAAGCCTGTGAAACTAAATAGGGAATAGAAGCTTATGAAACTAAATATGGAGTAGAATTCTGTGAAACTAAATAGGGAGTAGAACCCTGTGAAACTAAAAAGGGAGTAGAAGCCTGTGAAACTAAATAGGGAGTAGAAGCCTGTGAAACTAAATAGGGAGTAGAAGCCTGTGAAACTAAATAGGGAGTAGAAGCCTGTGAAACTAAATAGGGAGTAGAAGCCTGTGAAACTAAATAGGGAATAGAAGCCTGTGAAACTAAATAGCACCAGCACTAAGCCAGCAGTTGATAGCTGTGTCTGGGTTAAAGTCCTCAAGGTCTGGTCCATTTGCAGAAATGTTTCATCTTTGTGAATTTCCTATGTGTGCCAGTTTTGGATATTATTTGCAGTAACTGCAAAACATCATTCCTTCTGAGTCAATATAAGCCAGGGATAACAATCAACCCAATGCGGCTGAAAATTTCTGTCATATTTGACATTTTTTGCCATCACGGATTGTTGCTTATGTCTCTTTGGAGAAAAAGCTACAGCACACTCAGTGTCCGTCTTATGATATATCCATCCATTTTCAAACAAATTTACCTTCTCAAAATTGCTGTTATTACCTTCCTTACGAAAATAGTTTAGCAGACTCATTTTATCCACAGAGTGTCTATCAGCTTGCTTGATAATTACTTCTAAAGTGATCATAACATCAATTTTCTCTTTTAAATACAAACTGAAACTGCTCATTAATTATCGTACTTGTTTCTCTTCAAACACAATGTAGCATGTGGAAGTTAATCATCTGTATAATCAATTATAAATTAAAGAATTGTTACTGTCATTTAATGTTTATTAAGGAAATCGACACTGATGTCGGTAAAATACCTATGGTAATTTTAATGGACACTGACTTGCTGGATTAAAATCATAGTGAGTCGCTCGTTATGATCTAGTCTGAGTTTCCTCTGACCCTTGCCACCCCATTTTTCATATTTGGACATTTATGTTGGGGTGTAGGATCTGAGTTCAACTTAAACGATCTTTCATCGAGAAATATACCTGCATGAAATTGATAGGAATATGCTTTATTTTCTCATAAATAGCAAGTGTAGCATTCGTTATATCTTTAATCTGCTGAAAGACGTAATGCAACTATAGTGTTGATGAAATTTGACCCAAATTTACATTCCGAGTCACATGACTACACAAATCTCACAACTTACATGTCAATGTCATCAGAAGTCCAATAGTCACATGCTATCAACAATAAACCATTTTGAATGTTGTTGTACATAGAATTTGAAAATATTAATTAAAAGTCACATAATACTTGATCACACATATAATACACACTTAATTCTCAGCATGCTTATTCTGAGAACAACGACTAGAAACTTGTTGGTATCGCAGCAAAGCATGTGTCAGCGATGTATTTTGTTGGTTTCATGTGACTCCCACGTTGACCTTCTCACTTGTTGACTTGTTTGTTTTTTTCAAGTGCTGCAACATTTTCAGATATCTGGTTGTTTCCAGAATAAATATTTTGTTTAAAAGTTTATGTTCTTTTATTTTTCTATAAATATTTTGTGACTTTCATTTATATGTTCAATTTGTTTTCCCACAGCAACATTAGAAATGGTTAATTGTTGATATCACGTGACACTTTGAACCCTGAAGTCATTGACATATGGGTTGCAAGACTTGTGTAATCATGTGACTGGGAAAGCGAATGTAGAGTTCCATATAAAATTTCATCAATGCTATTGTTTCAGCTAGTTTGTCAGCGGATTAAATAAGTGCTATACTCGCAATATCTGAGAAAATAAATCATATTTCTATCCATTTCAAGCAGGTATATATCGATGAAAGTCGTTAAAGTTTGCTAGGCCAGTTAGTAAGTGGCTACCCTATGCCGACACTAAATGGTCTCAGCAAATTCGAACTTTTCGATAGGGAATAGACTTGGACTCTGAAACTACACCCAAACATCTTTTATCTTTTTTTATTACATGCTATTGTAATGTAACATTGTATGTAGGACTTGACCTTGTCCAAAATTGAGTTCATTTGTGTTTGACTCAAATCAAACAACTCATACATAGCTAAATGATTCTCTGTGTGTATGGGATTAAAATCAGTATCATTAATAATAGAAGTAAATATGTTTGTTTGGGTCTTGGTCTTGGTTTTGGAATTTCCATAGTGCATTTTACATAGTCCAGGTTATGTTTTGTTGTTTTTTTTAGTACAAATCAGGATCATTTGCAAAGGTTATTTTCCATTAGGCAATTTTTTTTTTAGAAAATGCTAATCGTGACCTGAGATCAAGTGGAGAACCAATTAATCTTGTAAATGAGAGGGGGTTTTTATGTTGTGCTTTAAGACCTAGCACTTTTATTTTGTGTCTAGTATTTCATTTTTGGGCTGTAAATTATTATCTTTCAAATTATTGAATTTAAGTGATTATTTTTCCTGTAAATACGCAAGTACTCTGATACATTTCATGGATAGAGACATTCACTTGAATTTATAGTGAAGTCAAACCTGGAATTATATTACTATGATTCAACAAAAGACTGTTGACATATCAACACTTTACAAGCTAACACGGACGAATCATCGTGATCAGTTTTTGGATTTCTACAAAATTTTATTGAGGACTTTAGGGATGTGTCTGTAATTCATGGAATATTTTGGGATTTAATTCACAAGTCCATTCTTTTTTTCTTATTTTCACTTTGTATTCTAGAGAAGTAAATTATTTGTTTAATTTTACAAAGCTAGTTGCCTTTCACTCTTTTCTGTTACTTATTTGAACCGCATAGACTCATAACAATCCAAGCAGACACTTCCTTCCATTTGCATTGAAAAATCTTGAATGTCATGATATTTCTTTGCTATGTAGTTTATTTTGCATGTCATTGGCACTTTTATTTACTCTTGTTCAAAACAAATATTAACACCATGTTTGTTTGCTGGGGGGGTGGATTTTGCTGGTTTCTATTTATAGACAACTATAAGTCATGTGATCTTGTTGCTGAAGTTAAAGGCTTAACTCACACCAAGCGAATAAAACTAAACAATTTATGCATTGCATGGAAAGACTAACTATTTATGTTACAAGTGAACTGTGAACCAAAGTTGTTAATTTTGTGTGGATTAAGTTGGTGACTGATTGACAATATTTGGAATGGGATTACAGTATAGTTTGCCCCATACAGCATCACAAATGTTATTGCTTCTGTAAATTTTCAGGTCATTGTCATGAAGGTAGCCAAATGTACATAATTTGAATTGTTCATGTGAAATTAATTAACTACATTTAATGATGCTGACCTGAAAATTGACTGATATAGATAAGATACAATTTGTGATGCTTTGTGGAACGAACTATTGTGTCATGGTGTTGGTTTGTGACACTGTTAATTATGTGAAGGTCAGATACTCAATCATGTCATTATTTTTTCTTCCTAAAGCATCGTTAACAACATAATTATTTCCACTTTGTTCACATGATAAATCATGCATTGATAAGATTAGTTCATCAACATTTTGTTCTGGTAAAATTTGGACTTGTACCAACTTTTTCCATCCTTGCCAGTACAAGGTACCAGTAGTAGCACAACACATTGGTGTGCCCAAGGCAGAATTCTAGATCTTATTCTTTACCATTACCCAGTTTAAGGGTTCCTTCAGACTCACTAGGAAATCTGGTTTCAAACTGTAACTCATCTTTCAATATAAAACTTCGGAATCTAACTTTGAATGCATGTGCTTGCACATCAAAATAAGGTTGCTATGACTCGACCCTTTTGCCACTAATTTGCCACTTACCCACATTAGCCGAGTCTGGACTCGAACTCACGCAGATAGAGGTGAGATGGCAGTGATCCGTTATGGTCAGCGCTTTAGACCACTTGGCCACTCAGGGCCCCAAATAAGAAATAAAGGTTGAGCTTGAAAATATGAATGATTTTTTGCACATTCCTTACAATTTTGAGCATGATTTTCATCCCAGAATAGACCCTGATGCTTATTAAAACCAAAATAAAAACCACTCTGACCTAATTTCTGGTTTATTCAGAATTGGTGAAAAAGACTGACTCAGTTTATGTATTTTGTTTGCAGCCAAGTCTTGCCAACCTATCCGGAAAACAGATATACAGACAATGAGAAACATCCCTGATGGTCATCAGCCACTGCAAGATGGTATTTTGAGTAAAATCATTAAATAATAGTAATTTTAATTTTTGCATAGTAATATGAAACACCAATTGATTTTTGGTTGCATCAAGACCCATTGCTTTGGTCGATATAGTTTTTCTGGGTTGCTAAATGCTTGTAGCATCCAAATTAGAAAAACTGTAATTTTCTTACTGTTAATTAGACAGCACTTGTTAAATTTTTGAATAATTAACTAACATTTTTACTCAATTACATGTCACCCACCCATCCTCTTTGTTTTAAATCTGCAAAAGCACGATTCTCTTTCACTCTTCTTATAAGTCATGGTGTATTTTGCATGTCTGATCTGTCGGGATGGGTGACTTGTCTTCAGTTAGTCAGAGTTGCACTTACGAAGAATAACCAAGCTAGAATTTTTTTTCATTTTTGGATCTAAGGTGAATGCCATAGCTATGGTGATAAAATGAATATAAATGTCGTAGGTAATGGTTATGATCAGTATAATTAAAAATAAAATATTGGTTTATGCATTGTACCATTATCACATACTTTGACCAAAGGTCTAGGTCATTGAGTTGACCATTGGTCTGAATTTATTTTTTGCATGATAGTTAATGTTTGCAGTGTGGTAAACCCGTCCTCAACTTATTTGAGGAGGGTTAAGTCCTTAATTATATATTGATAACTCCTGACTTTGGCTGAACCAATCCATACATTATGGCTTTTTAAACGCTGCCATTTCCCATAAATCTAGTTAATCATACATGTGTCTAGCTAAATGTTTCCTACAGAGATGAACAATAACAAAACCTAAAAATTTGGTCTGTTTTACAGTGGTTACTGGAGACTGCTGTTAGGTTTGCTTAGGTGAGCTGTGCAAGCATTGATTTTTTGTGCGTTTTTACCTTGGTACTGATAGAATTACTGTTACATGGAGAAAATGTCTGTTTGTAAAAAATTCTGGTTTGATTTTCTGCTTATGATCCTGTTGTCATGAATAGGTAAAAATCAACTGTGGCAAGTAAAGCGTTACTACTTGCTTGTCCAGGAAGATGGAGATTTGTATTTTGAGAATATATTTGTTTTATTGTATACCTTTACAATGAACAATTGTTCAGTTATTTCTTAACACCTAGCATGTGTCATTTATCAATTAGAAGGTTTTAAAAAAAATGAAGATAAAAGAAATTGATACAGCAATGACTTAATTGTGTTTTCAATTATAATTTCTTTTTCTTTTTGCTAAAAACTTGTGCAATATTTAAAATCTTTCTTGCAAATGTAAATTTTCTCATTTGAACTTGTGCAAAATTTTAAAGAATCTTATGAAAAAAAATTGTTTGAAGCTGTATCTATGAAGAAATATATATTTAATTAATTGTGATATTTAAGGATAGATGGTTTATGAATAATTAGAGGGGATGAAAAATTATGTATTATAGTCAAAATACTTTTTGAAATTTGTTTCATTTTGATGACTATCCAGATAGAAAGAAATTAGTTTTTCTTTAATATCTGTATAATTAGGCCAATGATAGTAATTGTAGTAAGTGTTGTTGAGAAGTGCACTGAATTGTGCAGAATAATGACAAAACATTTTACAAATTAAAAAAACAATCCTCATTTAATTTCACCAGTTAAGGTTAATTAGGATTATATTATTAGAATTTAATGACAACAATTATGTCTTGCAAATTAACTTTGTCAAATGATTTCCAGTAATGGCTGTGATTTCAGAATTCATGTTTAGTAATTAGACACTATTTAATCTGATAAATATAATAAAAATTATTTTCACAGGTACCAATATGTGCAGTTGTTCCACTAATGATGAAAAATAACCAAAGGAGTAAAACATTCATGGCCCTTGTGAAATTAAAATAAGATTCGTCTTGCTAAACATTACTGTAGATTCTCTTTTTTTTTTGTTGAAAACAATTATTTCTTATTTTGTGATTGCTGCAATGTGCAAGTTTAATGTCTAAATAAGTAAGGCTCCTTTTGGCAAAAGAGTAGAAAGAGTCAGACACTTTACCCAAATCCAAGCATTTAATATCAAATTAAATGTTTTTTGCAAAATTGTCAAAATCAATATCATGAAAATTAATGAATGCACAGCTCATACTTCATTATTTGAGCCAACATTAATCTGACATCACATAATGTGTGGGCATATCAGGGTCAACAGATTACTACTAACAAGATGAATAGACATATATCTGCTGGTACATTATGCAGTGGGAAATCGGGGTCTTTGCAGTTGCATTTAACTTACAAGCAAGTTTGTGTGGTACTTATTACCCATCTTGTACTTGTGTGTGTGTGAGTGAGTGAGTAAACCAAGGACATTCATGAGATTACACACCAACACACCGAGGACACACCTCCTCAATTGTAAAATCTTGCTTCTATCAAAAATTTGTCTCTAGAATAACGTATAATCATGATTTGTAGGTAGGTCCCCACATACTTGGTGCTTGTTCGCGATTTTGGAGTATATCTTTCTTCCGAAGCTGACAATACACACGCCCAAAACCAAGTCCTCAATTGCCCAGTGGAAAACTTGTAGAGGGATCTCTACTATCAAATTACATGCTGCAAAAATGTATTATCTCCCTTTAGATCCAAGCCTTAAATACCAACTACTTAGCTAAACTATAAGATGAAAAGCTGGTGCACATAACAGTCCCTGGTATTTTTTAATATTACATGCATGTGAGATAATAGTGTTGGGAAACTCACAATACATTCATGCCATAAGCATCCAATAAATAAAAAAAAATCTACGACATGTATGAAAGTACCGCAGAATGCTGTTGGAAATATGCATGAATTCATTGTAGAGTTGTACCGAGATCACCTAATTATCCAACTCATCTGTAAAGTTAAATTTCTGTAATATTTTATGATGTTATTGTTGTAAGGTTAAATGCCACTTTCCAGTGCACAATAAGCTATATTTGGCATCCAATATAACTGGTTGACAAAGAACCCAAGAAAACCCTGTGAAGGAACATGACCCTCTGGAAGTTACTTGCAAACATTTTCACATACGCATATTTGCTGAACCAGAGACTCGAACCCAAGCAATCAGAGTTGAGATGGCAGTGATCTGCAACAGTGAGTTCTATAGACAGCCACCCCCACCCATTAATGTAAATAAGGTTAATAGCTGGATAAGAACAGGTCGTAAGCTGTAGGGTGCCTCGCCTGTTCTAATTAACTACTCACTCACATGTTACTGAGAGTAAACTACAACAGTACAAATATCTAGATGTGAATATAATAATTTTATAAATGAATAAAAATATGTATTCCAGATATCATCTACACCAGATGCATCATTTAATTTTGTAGACATGGAGAAAGAATAGTATAATACAGACTGAAAATGTTAAATTATACTGAGCTTCGAACCAGTGTCGAGTTATGGCACCCATTGCATTGTCTGCACATGACAACTATTGTTTGTGTATGTTTGTATGCATGTGTGTGTGTGTGTGTATATATATATATATAAAACCACACATCCTAAAACAAGGATGCCACAAAGTCGCTGATATAGATATTTGTGCATAGAAGACACACCCACATATTCACCCAGTAACTAATTATCATCTAAGTACACTGTCACCCTGGAGTCCTACCAGAGCGGAAAATGCTATCACTGAATAGTACAGGAAGATGCATGACACAATGAAGTGAAGTTGTAGACATGGAGAAAGAATATTATAATACAAGCTAGAAGATTTCATTTGTGCTCTACCTAGATTCAAACCTGGATCCGCAAATTACAACACCCATCGCCTTGCCTGCAGGCACCCATTTTTATCCATGTACATAGTCCGGATTCCATAGACAGAAAAATCAAGATAATAATGGATTGTTATAGTGAATTACATTTATACAAGGAGGCCCCGAGTGGCCAAATGGTATAAAGGACTGTCCGTTACCAATCACTGCCATCTCACCTCTGTCTGACTGGTTCCAGTCTAGGAATCGATGAATGTGGATATGTGAGAAAGCTTGCCAGTAACTTCTCGTGGGTCAGAGGTTCTTTTTCGGGATTTCCCAGTTTCTTCCTCCACCATTAATTATGCAGCTTGTGAGATGTGATTGGTTGTTAGGTATAGTACTAACAGAGATTCATCCAGTTATCAAGCTGCATAATTCCAAAATAAACTGTACAGACAAAATTAATACTAACCGAAAAATATCAATAAAGTCGCATAAGAATGAAATATAGGTGAAAGAGATATCTATTTACGCAATAGAAGTGGAGTAATTATTGAGGTGCTTCGCTTCATCAGGTTCATTGGTAGAAAAGTTTACATATAGCATGCCAAAACCCAACGAGTTAACAAAAGCCAGTATAAGGTAAAATATGGGTCGCAAAGATGTTTTATTTATCTTAAAGATGTGGCACTAACATTGAAACCAGTCAACTGTGTGCAGTTCATGCAACCTAATAGCTTTTTATTGATTTATTGATACTTTTGTCTTGACCTAGTGCCAACATGTAGGAAACATGCACATTCTATTTCTAATTCATCTTTCCACGATTTTCTATTAAAAAAATATAAACAATAACAAAAAAATCCACAACAACAACAACAAAAAACCAAGGAAAATGAATACATTGATTTTATCAGGTTTCTAATTTCTCTGTTAATGTGAGATTTCCATTCTGATCTATGTATTACAATGGCATTATACTGCATCAAGGACTTCATTTCTGTATTATCACATCCAAGTAAAGTCTATACCTTACCCACTTCTGAAAATTGTCATTATTTTGTGTTTTTATTCAGTGATTTCGTTTAGCTATTCCTTCTTCTACATAGTACTAGAAGTATTAACATATAACTTGTTTGTTACATGTTTTTAAAGAATATTTACTCACAAGTCAAAATGACTAAATTTAGGCTTGATTAATAAAGTTGGTGTCAAAGGTTTCCTTGTGCATTATTTGTAATTTACTCCAGTTCATTGGAATAAAGTGGAGGACCAGACAGATAAATAACTTACATGTACATTTAACATCCGTCACCTTGTAAGATCAAGTTTTACGTTTGTGGTTTTAACAGCATTGTCATGAGAAGTATAATAAGGCATTTAAATCTTGCATAGTATTGATGAATGCAACATGTGATTGTGTCTGATAGAGCTAGTAACCCCATTTTAGTATGAACCAGGAGATACTGTGTCCTATAGAACTAGCAACCTAGTAGAACATGAACCAGGATCTGCAGTGTTAGGCTTGATGATGCATTATAATGGCCAATGACTAATATTATCCCCACTGCAGCTAAATATGCCATTTTCTGACCATCCCCGCAGTGTGTCTCTATCATTTTAAATAAAACTCATTACTCATATATTGCTTCAAGTACAGTTGAGATAAGTCACAGTAAATTAAATTACTTGAATTATCAATTGATCAATCTTAATATAGTTATATTATTTAAAGTAATGGTTTATTACTTAAAGTAAGCATATATACATCTAATTGCTGGTATATAATAAATAAATTACACCTTAGATAAATCTCAGCATCATTATATTACTTAAAATAAAGCTTAGATAAATCTCAGTACTGCCATAGATACTTAAAAAGCAGTTTTCATATTTATTATATTTAATATTTAAATTAAATATCTTCATATTTCAACTGGATACATTACAAAGAGGGTATGCCATCGAAACATGTGTATCGGTCATTGAAATGCATGTATCGGACAAGGCAGAGCTTTTATGGACACCAAGTGTCAGTTCTTGTGACAGTAGTTATATATTTTTAAAAGATATTTCATTTTTATCATATCCTATAATATTATGTATATAAGTCTTTAACAGCCTATTATGAAAGGATTTATTATATAAGATATATTGTTATTGACTACGTCTGACAGTTTAGGTAAAACATCCTAGGATAGCCATAATGTTGTTTGCTAATGCTATGTACATGTTCATTCTGAAGCCAGTAGATAATGCAACCTGACTTAATGTCATTACATGTTTTGAAATTGTAACGTATCTTATCAGGAATACAACATGATGTCAGTTATCTTGTATGTAGCTTAGTTTGAAGTCAATTTATTCATGTTAACTTTTACACAGGCAACACATAAGACTTTAGTATTGTTGTATTATAAAAACATGAAAACAACAGCCCTAATTGGTGTTGGTAATAAGCATCCTAGATAAGCTTTACTACGGCTAAAATCCATTACCAAGTGCGAAGTGAGTTGCAATTTTATTAGTTTCAGTTTTCAAGTATTTTATTAGTGTCAAACTGAGATTTAGTTTTGGAGTTTTGTTTGGGTTTGCAAGTACAGGGGTTTCAATTTACTGGGGAAAAATGATAATATTATGGAATGTAAACTTCCCCTCTTCCCCCCTCCATTAATTTCTATGTTAAAGAATTCCGGTATAGAGATGGTTGGGGTTTGAGGAGTTTCAATATTTTTATTGATGAGCTATAAAATCATCTTCATTAGCGAAGGTTCCAATATGTTAACCCTATGGAGTTATGGTTAAAATATTGGACCATATATATATATATATATATATATATATATATATATATATATAGAGAGAGAGAGAGAGAGAGAGAGAGAGAGAGAGAGAGAGAGAGAGAGAGAGAGAGAAGTTGGCACCTGCTTAAAATGTTTCATGTTGATTAACTTCGAAAACTCAAACCGCATATACTCAAGTATTATGGATTGCTTAAAGTCATAAATTGGTTGTGACCATACAAATACCGTTTATAACTTTAAACTTTACCAAGTTGGCAGATTCTCAGCATAGTGTTTGATGTGTCAAGTATTGAAATTTAGCAGCATGATTAGATCCTTGTTTTGATATGATCCATTACCAATAATATCATATTGTACTGAATATCAGGGTTGATATTTTCCTACATAAATATATAAACATATTGCTATAAAGTTTATTCTGCATTGGTTCTAAATATATAATGTTTAAAGTGTCAGTATCTGTTGCCTTGAGCTTAATGATAAAACATAAATATGATCGAAATAAATTGAACACAAAAGAAATAACACCCCTTGCTCATATAAACTTTTAAAATGTCTTAAAATACATTTCTTGTTCATGAAGGAATTTAAAAACAAATGAAAGTCTCTTACACAATAGTTTCTTGTTTATTGGATTTATTGAAACAAAACAAGATTAGCACACGCAAGATTTCAGTAGCATATTTAAGGCAGTCTTGTTGAAGAGAATCAGAATCAAAATTCGTTGAACGACTTTTTTTAAAAATTTATCAATATTATCATTAATCTCGTAAAATCTACAAATTCATTATCTCTATATGCAATTTCTGTCGTTTTCAAGTCAGCCAATACTTAACGTTCATGTTTGTTATGGAGTTTATGAAAATGGGTTTTCTTTTTCTTTCTTTTTTTTTTTTTTACCTATACTTGAATTAAGTATCTCACAACAATGACTTTGCCACATTACAGCAATGTCTTGCTGACCTATTACCTTTACAACAGCACGCTACAATATACTGTATGAACAGCCTACATATTCTCAACACGAAAACCATGTACAGGGTGGTATATAACACAATTTCATACTGTGACAATACATAATAAGTACTTTGTCATCCATGCATAATAGTAATGAAATCTGTGACCCATGCATGCCAGTAATGAAATCTGTGACCCATGCATGCCAGTAATGAAATTTTTGACCCATGCATGCCAGTAATGAAATCTGTGACCCATGCATGCCAGTAATGAAATCTGTGACCCATGCATGCCAGTAATGAAATCTTTGACCCATGCATGCCAGTAATGAAATCTGTGACCCATGCATGCCAGTAATGAAATCTGTGACCCATGCATGCCAGTAATGAAATCTGTGACCCATACCTCCTTGATTTGTAGATAAGTTAGCATTTCAAACATGCGTGCTAACCTATGGCAGGATCTTCATCGTGAATTTATATTTAGAGATGATTTGTATTATTATATGATCTGTTTGAATTTGTATGCATTAGAAGGTTCAGTACTGACAAATAAATGAAGGTTTTATGTAGGCTGTTCAGCAGCTTCATACATGCTGAACAGATTAAAGCCACAGGCTGAAAAGATCATTGCCGAAGAGCAGACAGGTTTCAAAGCACAGTGCAGCACAACAGAGCAGATTTTCAACATCGGGATATTGTGTTAGAAGTAACACCAACACCAACAAGATCTGTACCACATCTTTGTGGATTTAAAGAAGGCATTTGACAGGGTATGGCATGCAGTCTTGTGGGCAACCATGAGACTGTACAACATCAATGCTAGCCTCTTCACAGTAATAGAGAACACCTCTATGACAAGGCCACCAGCGCAGTATACTTCAATGGCAGCCTAGGGAACTGGTGCAGAATGTGTATTTGTGATAAAAGGGATACAAGAAAAAAAAACTGAAATAAAAATGCAATCGAAGCATCAAATAGTGGTATTGGATGTGGAGCCATACAACTTCCTGAAAATACATATAAGAGGGAAACAAAAAATATCAGTTCAGATTATCAGGAACATTTATCACTTTGTGAATGGAAACAAATGACATTCAGTATAACTGATAAAAAAAATAAAAATTTCAAAATCCATCATAACATGGATTTTTAAAAATGATATCTTTAATTATAACTGGTGAAACAAGTAGTTTTTGTTTTGTTTTTTAAGTACAAAATAGAGAATATTATCTGGTCATAGAAAATTTTGTTCTTGTAATTTCGTTTAAACAGCCTAATGTTTATTTGTTTCTATTGTCACTCATAATTTCAAGCTATACAAGTTAACCATGAAAAATTGACTTCAACATTTTGTCATTGTTCAGTCAATTGGAATAAGTAAGTTCTGCAATATCTGTATTTTTATTTTTTTAAAATCTAATTTAAACAATACTGTTATTCCATTGTATAATTCCTGACTGTACAATATTCCATTTAAAGGTAAATTTCATGGCATTATATATTGCACCATTTTAGCAATGAGATCAGAGATCCGTAAAGTTTAAACTCGGGCAGATATTTGGAATTTAAAATTACATATGATTGTTAAAGAATAAAACATGAAATTTATATGCGCAAAGTTTCCAAATATTAAAAATAAATATTATTTGGCAGTATAATTTATCTCCTTATATAGTAACTTTTCCTAAATCTGAATATTTTATTAAAAATGTAGTTGTTGGCCGTGATCTACCAGTGTCCATGGTCTCCTTGATATTGTCAATATAGTGTGCATTCTTAGTTTCAATGAATAGTTCAGACTAATTGTCTAAATGCATCTTCGTTGTTCATAAGATACATATGTCCACGGTCTCTATGATATTGTCAGTAGTGTGTCATATATAAATTGTTCTTGGTATTGTCACTTTATGCACACTTACAATATAAGAATACATGTTTTGATACATGAGCATTTTAACAATTCCTGTACTGTACTTACATCTAAACAAATCCATGATCAGTATGGAATCACCTGATTGCCACATTGTTGTATTAAGTAACAGGATTTCCCCATTGTTGTATTAAGTAACAGGATTGCCACATTTTTGTATTAAGTAACAATTAAAGACTGATGCCTTAATTAGATGTGGATAATCATAATGTGATCAGTCTTTTTTTCTGGAAATGGTTCAAGATATTTCTTAGTTGAAAAAAACAAATCACAATTACGTCTGAGTGCACACCAACCCTCTTAGTCTGAACAGCTCATATATCACTTAATAATGTTTCTCTTCGTTTTCATTTGGCCATGACATCACATTCACATTACCTCCAGTTTCCCTGTTGTGGTCAATAATTATGTGTGTCCTGTGTTTGCATGGATTATACGGAATATTTGTGTAAACGTGTGTCCACACTTGCATTGCTAAATTTTATATTCCTGAAAATTGATAATACTGTTCCCTTCTTGATAGATCACCATTTGCTATTAATTACTGCCTCAAACTGAATATCTTTTTGCTCTAACATCACCAGAACAAATGTCCTTGGTACACTGTTCCATACCCGATTCCTCAAGTGTGCCTCTGTGTGTGTGTGTGTGTGTGTGTGTGTGTGTGTGTGTGTGTGTGTGTGTGTGTGTGTTGTGTGTGTGACAGAGAGAGAGAGAGATTTTTAACATAGCTTTAAAATGTTTTTTTGGTGATATCCCTATGATATCTGCAGTGTGGCAGTTTACAGTGATGTCTAGCACTGGGGCATCATGCCACAAGCATGGAGCATCATGTCCCACCCAGTCCCATTGTCCTGACAGATGTTCTGACCACCACTTAGACCACCAAAGCAGTCCTTTGGACTTGTCAATTATCTATGGACTTGTCACTTATCTATGGACTTGTCACTTATCATATTTTTAATTGAATCAATTCATTTTTTAAATTTCAGGTAATGAAGGTCAGTCATTAGAATTTGACACCGAGGATAAAGTCTCACAGGAAGCACTGGAAAGATTGGGTGAATAATTAGCTATATGTATGAGATGCAGTGTGTGGGAAACAAAACTCTTGAGTTTTACTTAAGTGACATTACTTTTCTTGTTTCTGATTAGATGGTGTGAAAATTTAGTTTCAAAATTTTAAGATATGAGGATCAGAATGTTTCGATTAAAGTTTCTCATACAGTACATTTCATGTTGTTAGGCAGAAAGTTCATTTTTTTTTTGTTAGCTGACTTATTTGTTTATTCAAAAAAATAAACTACCCTTAGCTTTTTGGGTGGTAAAGTTTCACTGGCTATTCTTCATACATCTGATATTTTCATAAGAATTTTAAATGATGTATCAACACGTTCAAACAGCCAATTAAGCTGATATTGTAGCAGTAGTTTTGAATTAATTAGTTTAAAATAATATCAACAGTGTAAACAAGAAACCAAAAATTGAAAACTATATTTTAGTTACATTAGTAATGAAACATTTTAATTTTATGGATATAATCAAAAGTATTTTCTCTAGTACCAATATCTTTAGTTGTTCTTTTAATTACAAAAATGAACCAAAAGAGTAAATATTTCATTGCTCATGTCATAATAAGAGAAATAAACAGGATATGTCCATGTGAGTTATACTTTGTCTTGTACCATAAGAACTAATTGTGTTGTTATGGGTGAATTGCAGGTAAATCACCTAAACTACTAGCAATACTGGAGAATCCACACCTGCGTGACATCATGGTTGGCATGACAACAAAATGTCCAGATCAGCTGATGGAGGAAGCCATGCAAGAACCAATATTCCAGGAGTTTGCAGATGAGTGTCTGCACATCATTGGAGAAGCAATGGTGGCTAGTTGAAAAAAGATTTTCTTTTGTTGAATCTAAATCTTAATCCCATGGGGCTTTCATTTGACCACATGATGAAGAAACAATTTTACATTTTCAGGAGAAAAATAAAGATACTGGATGTTCTGTTTGAATTTAACATTCTCAAAAAAAAAACATGTTGGATTTTTAATTGAAGTGCTCTATCAAAATATTCCATCTCTAGTCATCAGATAAATGGTTAATGTCCAGTTGAATTTGTCAGTCGTTGTGTATCGGAAATATACATAGAATTAATTTAAAATTAAATAATAATTCTTGGACTATGAGAGTGTAGTGAGGAAAATAATGCAGGCTCAGATTCCTTTTTACAATGTGTATATTCATAAAATACAAAGTTTCTACAATAAATTGAGTTTTCATTAGACAAGGTTTTCCATTTTATTCTTAGACATTTTCAATTCTGTCCTTGCCAAGTAGTGACATAAATTGGTAACTCTGAAACTTGTTCACAAAGAATTTATTATTTCTCATTGTCAGCAATGTTTGAAGCTTTCAAAGAATTTTTGTGTTCCTACATTTATCTGGTAGTTCTTTTCGCAAATAGTCCTGAAATTTTACCTCACATAGTCATCATTTGTTCACAATTGCTGTTTATATCTCAAAATCCACTGAACATAATATGACCAAATATGACAAAAAGCATTTTGGCCTGACGCTCATTCAGATTTGTTTAAATAACAATAATGTGTCATCCACATTGGCCACTGTTTCTTAAAGAAAAAGAACACAAACTTTTAAATCACTTCTTTTTAAGAACTGCATAAAAGAATCGTACCAAATTTGACATAAAGCACTGTAGTACAAGCTCTTAAAAACCTATTCAGGTGTAGCACAAGCTCTTAAAAATCTATTCAGGTGTAGCACAAGCTCTTAAAAATCTATTCAGGTGTAGCACAAGCTCTTAAAAATCTATTCAGGTGTAGCACAAGCTCTTAAAAATCTACTCATGTGTAGCACAAGCTCTTAAAAATCTATTCAGGTAAAGCACAAGCTCTTAAAAATCTATTCAGGTAAAGCATAAGCTCTTAAAAATCTATTCAGGTGTAGCACAAGCTCTTAAAAATCCATTCAGGTAAAGCACAAGCTCTCAAAAATCTATTCAGGTGTAGCACAAGCTCTTAAAAATCTATTCAAGTGTAGCACAAGCTCTTAAAAATCTATTCAGGTGTAGCACAAGCTCTTAAAAATCTATTCAGGTGTAGCACAAGCTCTCAAAAATCTATTCAGGTGTAGCACAAGCTCTTAAAAATCTATTCAGATGTAGCACAAGCTCTTAAAAATCTATTCAGGTGTAGCACAAGCTCTTAAAAATCTATTCAGGTGTAGCACAAGCTCTCAAAAATCTATTCAGGTGTAGCACAAGCTCTTAGAAATCTATTCAGGTGTAGCACAAGCTCTTAAAAATCATTCAGGTGTAGCACAAGCTCTTAAAAATCTATTCAAGTGAAGCCAATCCACACTCAGATAGGGCCACCTATATGAAGCTTGGAATTAATTATTGCTAAGTACAGCATTTCCAAAAATTTGAAGCAAAGCATAAAGGTCTTTCAAATTTGTTTTAAGGCATTTATCAATCTTTTGTAAAATATACTAATTACTGAATTAATATACCTAATAGTAAATAAATATACTAATTTATAAATTTATATACTACTGACTAAATTTATATACTACTTACTAAATTAATCACTAAAATTTTAAAAAATTTTAAACAAGGTCTCAAGAACCACTCTGCAACATTTTACCAAATTTGATGGAAAGCATCCTGAAACAAAACTTAAAAATTTGTTAAAAAAATACATTAAATATGGCTGATATTATAAATAATGGTAAAAACTTTCATGACTTGTTCTCAAAAACGCTTCAACAGAATTTGTCAAGATTTCAGAAACGCTTCCTAGTATAAATGGTTTTCATTTTATACAATTTACATCAGTAATCTCGGAAACGCTAAGTACACATATATGGACGCAAATTTTTTATTTGGGACGCAGAAAATTACCCAGACAGGAGTTCTCCATATGCATGTTTTTGTTGCAAGGAGGAAACATTTTTGCGGCAAAATAAATATGTTCTAATCACTATGAAAACTGAAGCAATGCTTTTATTTTAGTTTGTTGCTGACTTCTTTGACCAAAGGTCACCTGCTTGCTTTGATGAAGATGCATGTGTTATAGAAGGCACTGCTAAAGGTTCTCTTTCAAAGACCAAACAAATACACGGTTGTTATTAATGCAGCAATATCAAATAATTGTAGAACATTGAGACATTTTTTTTAAAAATTCCTTGGTATATAATAGTTCTTCAGAAGTAATCAGTTTTCATTGAAATTGGAGTAAAGCTATTTTGTCTTTTGTTGTTTTTTTTAAATTGCCCTCGTGTGGTCGACTGTAGTCATTTCATGTTTCCACCCTCAGAGATGGTCGATTGTAGCTAATCAGTTGCATGACTATTTTGATTATATTACAGCATACAGTATCAAGGTCAAATATCAGCATAAGCGGATTATGATATAACATTGCACTGTTAGGGTGGTTTATCAATATGAAATAAGGATTTGTTTATGTTACAATTGATTCCAGTGCATTTTTATATCCAACTTTGCAGCTTCCTGTCACGATGCCTTTGAATTTCTCCACTCCAAAACCCAAAATGTTGTTGCCAAAAATATCGCTGGATGGTATATTTTGTCACCAATATTGCAAACAAAATCGCAATTTACGACACTGGCAAAGTCCAACGTGATCACTGTTATTGATTTCATTTCAGATTGTTGCCATATAAAGATTGTCTGAAAATTCGAAATCAAGAGACTTCGAAAAAAATTTAGACAAGTATTTTATGGTTAAATGGAAAAATGAGATTTCGAACTGTGCTAAGTTGCTAGAAGTGATAGTTCGGGTGTGACAGTAGGCAAGTGTAAGAAAGTATGTGATGCCTGGCTTAGTGGGGACAGCAACTTTTTCTGTTGGGACTGCAACTTTTGCTGGTGGGACTAGTTTTTACCAAATTAAGAGTCCTGGACAACTAGTTTTAAAATCCTTGTGAGACCACTGTGCATCTCAGAATCTGCTGAACAAAATTGGTGTCCGTCCTCGCATTTAGATCTTTCAAACATCTTTAAATTTTGCCAGTCTTCTGTCTAATAACCCTGTCACCATGAATAAAAATATAAAGCTCTTTAAAGGCATCTAATCAAACACTGATCAACAAGATTGTACCAACGGCTCTTAAGGCCTAGTGGTTAGAGCGTCCACCTCATATGCAGGAGGTCATGAATTCGAACCCCGGTCGAGTCATACCAAAAACTTACAAAAATAGTACTAACAGCTGCCTCGCTTGGCATTAAGAAGTTAGTGTTAGGAATTGTCAGCCTGGTGTCAGGATAATGTAATTGGGTAGGACATCATGCTACATGTCTGCGACATGATGCCTCAGTGCTAGATATTACTATAAAATGCCACACTGCAGACATCATAGCGATATGACTGAACAATTGTTAAAGCTATGTAAAAAATCATTATCACATGACAAGATTGCACCAAATTTAATTGAAAGCATCCTAGCATGAATTTCTTTCAAACTATTCAAAAGGATGTCAATCAGCTATCAGATATGGCTGCTGTTTCTAAAAAATACCCCCCCCAAAATTAAAATGACTTGTGAAACAAACAGAAAGTTATCAAACTTGACAGGAAGCATCCTAACATAGATAGCTTTAAATTTTATACAATTTACATGTTTTCAAAAACTACTCATAATAATTGATGAAATTTGGCAAAAAGCATCCTTTCAAACTTATTCAAAAGATTCCCCATCAGATATGGCCAAAGTTACTAAATTTGTAACAAACATTAAACAATTTCTCAAGAACAACTAAACAGAATTTGACCAAATTTAATGGAAAACATCTTGGCCTAAAGCTCTTTCAGATTTTTTTTCAGATGGTGCCAATCCACCATCAAATATTTATGCCATTACTCAAAATTTAAAACTTTTAAATTACAGAAAATAATCTAGTTATGTGGCGTTCAGTTGTTTTGCAAGTTAAATCTTTCTTTTAAAAGAAAAATGGAGTATAACACGTCTAAAATGAACAAAATTACCTATACAATTAATAATTTTTGTTGTATATATTTTTCAGAAATTATGAAGAAGTAAAATGCGATCAAAATGTTTATTGCCAGATGGAGTAGCATCCGTCTGTCATAGTGCAGTTTAGTTCATCTGTTCATCTATTAAATATTTCTGAAAGAGGGAACGGGCACATTGGAAAAAATGTTGGCATGCCACCATGCTATTTTTATGTACTATGATAGCAGTTTTTCTGTAAGTGGTATTAGGGAAACAACAGTTAAAGTACAAGTCAAATGGGTCATGTAGGCATTCAGCACCGATTATTTTAGTAATGGGTGTCAGTTTTTAAGAATTTGATTCTAAATACCTTTAAATGGTGAATATTCACTTCATTGGATTCATATATATCCATATTCCTTTGGAAGGTCATTATTTAAATGCCCTGAGAGGTGCATATGGCAAAATCAAATTTAAGAAGTACATACACATTTTTGGATGAAATGAATCTAAAGTTGTAATCCTGTACAATCCAGATTGAATGTTGTGTTGTTACGTCACAGTAAAAGCTACACATTGATAAACGAATTCATACTACCCTCGATTGTGATGATTATATTCAACATGTTCTTTTTTTGACCCAAGTTTAGTAGATGGCCACCATTGTAAAAGTCCATAGTGATAAACAATTTTCATCTGGAAGTTTCTTGGTGACAGTTAATGTGCAGAACATTCAATAAACATGAATAAATAGACTTTGGTTTATGAAAATTAGTGTTAAATTTTGAAAGAACAATTTATATTTAATTTAAAATGACTAAATGTGCATACATGACCCATGTGACTTGTACTTTAGTTGAAGATGTTGCTTCTTTGTTTAGCTAACCCAAAGTACTCTAGCCTTAGCAGTCATTAGAGTAGGAAATATTAATTTTGCCAGAGTAGACAATAAGAGTTTCTGAAAGTGCAGATCTGCTGTTATTAGTATTTTTTGGAAATTGTGTACAATAAACTAAATGTGTCGAAGGCAAAGGACAATTAGTCACTTAAAACCTTTAAAACAATCAGCACAGAACTAAGAAAAGAAATTTTTAGATTCTTAGACGAAAGCAGGAAGGGCAGCAGTTGTGTTTATTGGACATCATGTGATTTGATTATGTCTTATGGCAGGAAAGATAATTGCTATCACTACATAAAATTGAAAAAAAAAATTGTGAGATAGAAGAAGCCACTTGGCTCCATGTGGTTTGAAATGCAGTTTCTGAAACTGGCGGTAATTAAGGTCTAAGCATTTTTGTCTGAACATAATGCTGTCTTTGCTGCATCAGTCTTAGATCACATTTCTGAACTTTTTAAATGTGTTTTCTAAGTTGACAATAGCAGTACATGATAATTTGTTGCACTTGGTCTAGTATTGACTGCTTTAATTAGGTCTTGTTAGGGTCGCCAGGTCTGAAAGTGAAATAAATGAACTATAAAAAATAAGTGCTAGAAAATCGTGATTTTTTTTCTCCAATTTTTCCAGTATACCTCTGAAGTCTAAGAAATGAAAATGACCAAGTGGAGCTGCAGTCGTTTTAGAAATGCACAACTGAAGTCAGCCCAAGCTGCATAATCTCTAACCTAAATTAATGTAATTATGACTCTATAGTCTTAAACTGTTTAACAGAAAAGTGAAAAACAAAATGTTTTGTAAAACACAAGAAATAATTTATTTTCCTAGAATACAAATTGAAAATGTGAATACAACTGACAGTATTGCTATATGAAGCCTAAATAAATTTCTAACACAAGTCCTCATGAATAAAAGTTTGAATAAAACTTCGTGGTATTTCAAATCATTTCCATGCTAAAGGTGTTGATGTGCCTATAGTGGCTAGTAGTCTACTGTACCAATGGCCTAAATTGTACTGATGTGCAAACAGTCCTTTGTTGAATCACAGTAATATAATCCAAGTTTTCCTTGTTTGATTTCACTATAATTCCCAGTTAATGCCACTTTCCAAGAATATTACATAGCACTTTATATTTCTAAAGAAAAATAATTTGAAATTAAATAATTTCGGACCAAATTAAACTTAAACACCACAAATGATTCTTCCTCAAGACCTTATAGCATGAAAACATAATTTCTAAATAATATAAATAGTTCTACTAGTTTTTACCCTGCAGTAAATATGCGTTAGGGTCTAATAATCATTCTGAACACGGCGCAGAATCTGTTCTCTTATAATACTAGGCTCTAATATTTGAATTTGATGATGTCATCAACCGTTATTTGTACTATCAGAACTTTAACTACATATTTCTGTTCTGGAAATTTATGCAAAAATTATTAAATGATGCAATCTGAAGAAAAAAATAAGCTAAACATTGTATCTTGTAACATTAGTTTCATGACGTTTTTTAGGCTGCAGTAGGAATGGGCTACTTCCTATAATGACCGCGCTGTTCAGGGTTTGTGATCGTAAAGGTAAAAATAAAGGTTAATTCGCCGGATTGGGTTCATGCGATGGTCGTTCGAGAGTGATACTTTGGTATGTTGCTGTTTTTTTTTTTAATGGATATGTGTAGTTTTTCAGTCTTCTTACAATTCTGAAGCGATAAAAGACGCGTGAGAAAAGTCTAATCGAGCGGAGGGTTGTGGTCACTATTCCATTCCTTGTGTTAATTTATTATACTGTTAAGGTGACTGCATGTTGTCAGAAATTTCGTCGTGCTTTATTGATAAAACTACAGACTCCTGTGGTCACAGTCAGGATATAATTATAAATCAATGATTCAACTGACTTAGTTTTGTACACATTGTACCACATTGAACGTTTTAGGAGAAGGGGACAAACAAACGGGGATGTAGCGTCAGACTATAGTCAGTTGTTGGCTTAGGTGTCATCACTTCCTATTTATATCAACAAGCTCACGATGTCTTTCACGTGGTGTCAGCTGTGTGTGGGAGGGGGGTGTTTGAATCAGAATAACCCAATTTTATTGCCAAAAAAAAAGTTCTGCGTGGATAAGATAGTAGAGGAAATGTGTCCTGATGCCGTTATAGAGAGGAACATAATAATCATGATCATCATCGTTTCTTACATAGTCGTTTGCAGGAATCTTTCCGGGGTGGGAGGAGATTAAAGGGATTATTTCAATATTGTGCAATGGATTTTTTACAAATCTTAGTTTGTGGAGGGAAAGTGCGGACACCCATGATTTCTAATGAAGCGAGTCCAACAGTATTTGCACGATAAAAGCAAAAGATTTTCTATTCGGTCGTGAACCGATGCCTAACTGAAACATTGGGTTTAAAACTCAACTGGTAACACGTCGAGGAACTCTAAAACGAATGTTAAACTTCAATTTAGTAATTTCAGGGTTTCACATTTTTTTAAATAAAATATTTACGAATACGACTCTTGTTTTATTCTTCACTTTCTGAAGTCATTGGTTTGACCAACCTGTTTGATGGCACCTATTTTGCATGTCAGAATATAGATGACATTTTGGTCCTGACATCATAACCGCTGAATGAAGACATAGTTTGTTCTTTGATCCAAATGTTTGACGAATTTAATTTTGGGCATAGGTTTGCAGATTCGCCAGCGCTCGTCTTTGTAGTTGTATACGTGCCAGCATTTGTGTTATTGTCTGAAGTTATCTTGGCATGTACTAAATGGTATTTGAGCATCTTCTCTAGCCAAGGTTCCAAAAACCCTATCTACACCTTGGCGGATCGAACAGCAATTTTAGTGCTTTGTCCTAGCGATATCTATTGGATTTCAATTGGATTTCACGCGTTGCCTCCCTTAGCATATTATGCCCACTAACCAACAGAGTGGTACAATGTATATCGGCCGAAAACTGTGAAGGCAATTGATTTAAAAAGAATACTTTGTAAATTTAACATCGAAAGTATGATTATGTACCTGAGGGTAGCCATTGCCTGTGTATTTGAGTGAAACAAGGCCCGGCACTGGAAAACTGTTTATTTTTGTCATTCCATTCAAGGTGTGTACTCCCCTTCACTCGATAACTTGGGACAGTGTTCAAAATCAAACTTAAATTTAATTGGATGCGGTGGCTTGCCTCCGCATCCAATGAAATTCACACTCATAGTACAGAAATGTATGTTCGATACACCAAGCAACAGAGGAGTTGAATAGACAACTTGTCTGAATGGTCTGAACTTAAATTTAATTGGATGCGGTAGCTTGCCTCCATATCCAATGAAATTCACACTCATAGTACAGAAATGTATGTTCGATACACCAAGCAACAGAGGAGTTGAATAGACAACTTGTCTGAATAGTCATTTGTCTAAAAATAAGGTTTCTACGAAGGCTGAAAAATAATATCGATAATGCTAAACCAAAATCTCTTAACCTTGACTCTGTCTGGCCATGAGATTTTCTCTAATTAGGTTACTTAATCTTCGACTCTGTATTTCGTTTACTTGCCAGGTCACTCAATATTGGTCGTTCACCTCCTCTACTGTTGTAATTAACCAAACATTTTATCAAGACCTATATATACCTAGATCTGGGGTCATGTAAATTTATCGTTACAAATTTATCTGGGGTAGTTTGTGCTTTTATAAAGAAGTTTTTGAACTTGATTATGTCCATATACCCAGAACACCTAGTTTGATGAATATTTCGCAGTGTATGTGTATCAACTCCAATAAATACAACTAAAATATTGCAGTTGTCTCTGATCACGTTAGGTATTTGTGTATATCTCTGAGTAGCATAAATCACATCAGTATTTTTATAACTGCCTCTGGAAAATATCCAAGCTGGATTTGATTTCCAGCATCACATCATATACTACGAAGTTATTAAAAAAAATCCATCGAGGTCATCTATAGATAGTGCTTCATCAATATCGGTAATAAAATCAACAACATCATTCATGTCTTCTGTCAACAATTTTGCATTTTTGTTATAATCTTTAAGTACATAATAATACTGCTGGTCATCTACAGATGGGGCTACTAAATATAATTTATCCCAATTGAGCCATCTCATTGTTTCATTAAGCAATAATTGTCTTAACAGATACAGATGGGCCTTTTATAATCACTCTGATAGAACTTGGTAGTGATGAATGGTGTCTTACTGGTTCTTGCTTTTGTGTCGCAAATAAATAATAAATAATAATAATAATAATAATAATAATAATAATAATAATAATAATAATAATAATAATAATAATAAATAAGATGATTTTATATTGTATTAGATGTAGGGCAACAACCCCAACTATTGGATTGACAATGATAATAACAAAAAAATAAAAGACGTGCAATTACAGGTAAATGTCTGAAATGTGGCCTACAAAAATATAAATTTATTTCATCGACAAAGACAATGGACAGAAATCGCTTTTTGCTTTATTATGAGAAAAGCGGGAATTCAATAGAGCTAAATTTATCCTGTTTGAGAAACAGCTTATTGAATATTATTTATGATCCTGGCTAAAACTATCTACTTGATCATTAAACTTGATTGGCAAGATCAACCAAAACCTGGAGAGCATCCGATAAATGAAATTGATCAAGCATGTCATGTTCATTATTTTAGGTATAAAAGTAAACGTTTGCAACAACGGCATCTCGCAGATGTTAAATTGATTAATACGTTAAATTCTATACTCAATAAATAAATAAAACTCTGTAGTTTACTAGCAAAATCTGCTATGAAAGGTAAAAAATAATGTTTATTCACACATATACTATATTGTATATTATTATAATGGCAATATGTTTATTATTCCCCGAGAAAATATGGAGGAGCAAAGAAGCTAAGATTGACAATAAACATGCTGAAAAAGCAAATGTCTGTTATGTTGCTTTGCGTTGTCAGAGCATGTTGACAGGCAATATGGCACGTTTATCTATCACCTCCTAACAATTCAATATGCACAGTTTGATGTCAGCATCCCTAATGAATTTCATCAAACAAATATTTTATTTTTATCTCAAGATACTATTAAAACCACTTGACATATTTCAATCATGCATAATGTATAAATATCGCATTGAATTCTGTATTAAAAGTTGCAAGTGACATATAAAGAAGCTGAACGGTATTGTCAACAATGAAAGACAGCAATGTATAAAGTATGCAAATGCGTTTGAACGAATTTTATCAAACGAGGAACATGGGCCACAATTTAGGTCTGTTACGATGGCCACAAATATTACAATTTGATCCTGGTAAAGAATTTCTTGTTGCAGTATTATCGTTGATGAAAAAAAACAAAACAAAGTTACAACCAGATGAGGATTATTTGAATGTTTTTTCATCAGCGATTTTCAATAGAAAGAGTTAAATGTTAGGTAATGCAAGTAAGAATACTTATATATATATATATTATATATATATATATATATATATATGATATATAAATATATAAATATATATATTATATATATTATATATATGAAAGTTTGGTGAACTTAGTTTCGTACATGAAGAGCTTGGAAAATTAAACTTTCCATATTTGAATATTGATGTACCGTAAATTTCTAGCTTGGTTAGATCCACAGGTAGATTTGCAATCTACAGACTGGATTCGACGGCTCCCAACGTGGATTTGTACATGAACAATTACAAATAATTCATAAAGACACAATTACCACCACCTTCACTTAAGTAAATTAGCACTAGATCGTACAGCTCCCAGACCTCGTTTACATTCAAGGCACGTTAGCATCACATTTTCACGTGTATAGCCAAGATCACTAATAATTGCCTACGGTCATGGATTATTCTTCGAATATTGCCATAACATTGTGTTACAGTTTGCTTCAATATAGTTTATTGTTAAAATTTTTTTAAAACAAATTTCAACTTGCAAGATCAAATTAATTCACGCTTAATTTTTGCATCAATTTAGATAACCTACCATTTTTTTTTTCTTTATGACAAGGTCTTTGGTGATTTCTTCGGTTATTACATAATCTATAATAACCCTATGCGATTGAGATATTCTTATGATTCGAGATACTGCGAGTTAAATTAAATCTGACCATTTGATCCGATCATCTACAATCCATATTTTTGTATCAGAAATAGTTAATCTCTGTGATGATTGAATCGTTATACCGTGCCATAACGTCCACGGCGATTTATCAATCGTCAATGCACTCTCAACATCAACAGCAACCAAAACAATGTCATTCAGTACAAGGTTTTGTATTCCACCACCAGGAATTTGAATTTCAATATTCTGTTGTCGAGTATCTGCATGGCAATAACATAATGGTACATGCATATTCGAAAACGATTTTTTTAGGTAATGTAAATAATTTCTCATGCAGTTCATCACGAACTGTCTTTCTACTTGCGACTATCAAATCAGTACTCCATTAACCGATAAAAATCATTCGTTAATATTTCTCTGAAAATTACTTTCAGCATTATCTCAAATTGTATACAAATGATGCAGTCTAATTACCTTTAACAAGTTCTTTGAATGAATCATGTAAAAACAGCTTGATGGTATCATTTATTTCTTCATTATTCTTCGGACATTCATGTGGATACTCTCCAATAAAGGGTTGTGGTTGACCATGATCGTCACACATTATTACAGCAGTATTCTTTGTTAATAACCAATCAAGAAATTATTTTAATATTTCTAACGACACCGTGTCCACCTCGAACCATATACTGTATTTAGGTATATATTTTTAACCCATTCGCTCCGGAAATAATGTGTCTCCACACCACTTAAAAAGAAAATACTTGACGTGTTTACTCCTCGACTTTTATTTTCATTTTATATTGTTAGTGTCAAGAAAAAATTTATATTATTTTGGAATAGGTTGTTTTGGATATAATTTAATCGCAACTAGTCATATGTTTACCTAAAACCAACCAGAGTAATGAAGATGCAAATTTATGTCTAGCCACAGGATCATATATATATTGTACAGATGACAATTCTGATATTTGATTATTTCTGCAATATATTTCCCTAATTTCAACGTCGGCAGATTTAGAATAACTGTTTTGTTTTTTTTTTTAATCTTCATGATCCCATTCATCAATACCGAGTAACGATTTTATGCAGGTGTAGAATATTTAAAAAGAGAGCTATTAAAGCCGTAAATGCATGTACTGGTGAAGAGAGAATTTTTAATTATATGATCACGGCTGCTAAATATTTTAGTATTGTACCGAGTTCAGTACAAAATGTTGCAAATAAAACATACAAATATGCATTTTCAATAAAAATACAATCAGCCGATAATATTCGAATACGTCAAATAACTCTTTGCTATTAACTTATAAAGAAAAAAAACAGAACACAGAACAAAATAAATATTTTTTTACTGTATATAGTTAGATTCTATCAATTTTGCCAGGTTTTTTAGCTGTCACCACAGTCATAGGTCATACTAGAAACTAGCTTAATATCAGTGTATGACTTTTTCCACTTTTGACAGAATCACATAATTTTAACTATTAATAAAATAAAAAAAAACATGATTACATGAACGAACAAAATTATAATATTTTTTTTTTTAATTTATATACTTATTTCAAGAAATCAATTTTACCAGGTTTTCTTAGCTGTCACCAAAATTGAATTACACGATTGTCTACATTCTTTTTTTCGTTAGCACCCGTGAGACAATTCAATTCTTTTTTTTTTCGATTGAATGTGCAGGACGTATACATAGCTTCACCTGTTTATCCTTTACCAATACTAAAGATTCTAACATAGATTGCAAATTAATTTCATGAATCTATAATTAGTTGGTAATATCTAGTTATTCTCAAATTTTCGTTGTTGTAATGATTCAAAATCACATAATTTTATGAGGATCAAGATTATCACATATCTTTTAATTTTACATTTTTAATAGCTGAACAAATTATCTCAATTAATGTTTTCATTAGAATTCTATAATAGAATGCATTTCAAAAAAATAATCTAATCCATATTGTTACACTTATTTATATTTGATGACTGCATTATAGTTTTAATCCATATGATGAGCTAACTTGACAGGCACATTTACATAATTTTCTTACACTTATCCTAAGGGACGGCATAAAACTTAAAAAATGGGATTTCTACACCAAACATATTACATTGACTTTTCCCCAAAAAGAATAACGTTACGAGTTGAGTGCAAAAAGTAACACAATTCAAAACACATTTACATAGTGGGAGAGTGTATTTTTTCTGTTGGGGTTCGCAACCCCAATTAAAATATTTTTTTTTTATACATAGCAAAGCAGGACCATACACACCGACAATATATTTAATCATTGGGGAATCTGGGAAATGAGCATACCAGATTCCTTCACATGAAAAAACGTTTCATTATTCATGCACTCAACTTTATGACATTGTTTTAATTATATATATGATATAATATATCAATATATAGGTTATAATATATATTCATATATTTATATATCTATATATACAATTCAAACAACATATCATGAAGTTCTTTAAAACAACATATACAAACAAACAACATATACAAACATATACAAACAAAACAAGCAATTATTTAATATAATATTATATTATTATTTATATATATATATAAATATATATATTTATATATATATATTATATATAAATATATATAATTTATATATATATATATATATTTGAGTGCTAAATAGTTTGACTAACAGGAAAACATTACATTTATTGATTTTTTATAAAAATCTAAACTAGAACAATTTTATGATTTTTATATTAAGTATATCAACCATTTTGTAAATAAAAAACGAAATGGATTTAAATTACAGAGACAGATATATTATAATGCAGTAACCTGGAGATCAGATTTATCGAATCAATACTACGTGCAGCCAATGTCCACACAAAATCGATTATATATATATATGAATGATATATATATCATATATATTATACATATATATATATATATATTATACATATATATAAATATATTATATATATATATAATTATATAAATATCAAAATATATATATAATTAATATATCAAATATTCATATACAAAAATATATATTTCATTCTAAGGTTTTAAAATTATTGTCTGAACACAGCTTGAAACAAAAAGGTATACCTCTATTATTATTCTGAAAAGATATTTATATATGCATGCGTTTCCAGAAAAACTAAACGGCTGCGCATGCACAGAAAACAACAGTGTTGTTTACATTATAGGCAAGGTCAATGCAATACAGCCATGTTCACATTATTGGCAGGAGTCTATCTTTGTTGTTTTTTACATCCTAAAAAAAAATCAGGAAATTTGTTTCAGTACTGCCTAAAACAGTTTTACAGGAGTTTTTTTTAAAAAACGTTTATATCAAAGTTATCCCCCACCCCACCTTTTTTTTCCAAAGTACCTAAAGGGGGTCACCCTCCCCACTCTTTAATTTCCCTCCTAGAAAACAACAGGTTTTGCTTACAAAACAAACAACATGTTGATAAGCTCTTTAAACAGAGTGACTAATTTGTTAGAACAGCGGTTTGGAATCACTTCATTTTATTCTAAAACGGCAAACGTATAAATTAAATGAGGGTTTCCAAAAGAAATGAACAGGATGAAAATTAAACTGTGCATTAGAACGTTTCAGTTAACAAGGTGGAAATTAAACTAGCATTAGAATGAAAATGATATTATTTTAGTTATATTATATCTTAAGTTTAGATAAAATTTTACGTTATTCATATTTTTTTAATATTTTTTTTTTCATACTTGCTAACCCTCATTGGTAGAATATCTGTTAACATATTATCAATAATACGAAATTCACGTAATAAATCATCCATATTATATTTAACTCCTCGTAGGTAATACCGGATCTGATCAAGTAGTTTCTTGTAAGTTTTAATTGATGTTAAATATCCATGCTTTTTTATCAAAAGTCTTGGTTCTACTTTTTTGCACGCAGCTGTCAGTGAAACACCAATACCGGATATAATTAACAAAAATGGATTTAATGATACCCCACTTGAAATAATACCAGAACTGGTCATTAACAAGGGTAGATATGACATTACTCGAAGAATCTTGTTGTAGTATTTGTAACATTTTTTTAAGCACCAAAGTTTTTTGTGATAATGTTTGTTGTATTTTATTAGTGCGTCCACATCCTGTTCTGAAATATCTTTTGAAATATGATTAAAATCAACTATACTTTTTTCATTATAATATTTAGTTTACATAGTCCTATGATCCATAAATCAGCTGTTGTTACAAATTCCAAAACCACCGATAAAATTGGCTTAATTTTTATTTTATCAACTGGTTCAAGTACAAATTCTTTCCTCAGAATTTTTGTTTATATTACAGATAACATTCCAGATGAGTCATCATTTATTGAATGACGCCATGATTTTGGTAATTATTTTAAACTTTGCAGTGCTAACACTGACAATCTATACACACCAGTAACTTCTGCAGTGTATTTGATAGAATTTGTTTTTGCCTGGTGTCCATCCACTATAACCATATGCAACAGTATACACAATATTTTTAACCTGTTTGTGAGGAATTTTAATCATGATCGTTTTCTCAACAATATTAGGAATTCCAATTAATAATATCATTGAGTTTTGTGTTAATATCATTGAGTTTTGTGTTAATATTAGCGAGTGTAATGTAAACAATTGATGGATTTCCAAACAATTCATCTCTAATTTTGTTTATGTTTCTGCGAAAACTTAAAAATGTATTTACATGACTAAGATAATTCATTTTTGAGTGCTGTGATTTCATTATTGATTGAAACGTCCTGATCACCGACGTATTTTTTAGTGACAGCATCCCATCCTCAGTTGGGTTTCCAAGATCTGTAATCTTGTTTTGTTAAATACATCATAACAAAATATTACCCACTTGGATTTACCTAGATTGTTAAAACACGATATTATAGCAACCGCTGACAAGTTTTACATTACTCGTCTTTAATCGTCCTTCTTTGTCTTGGAAAATGACAACTTCATCTGGATCTACGCTGGCAATATTTAGTAAATTATTGATTTCATTTTTAAGCTGATCAAGAGTTGCATATTTGGATAAGTCACCTTGATAACTTTTGTGGATAAATCTTCTAATAGTGTTCCAAATTTTGTATAGTAGCTCATTATTTACTATCCTAGATAAAATTATCAACACTAGTTTAATATTATACAAAATGGCAAAATCGTCGATATTAAACTTTGATACAGAGAGACTAGTGAAGCACAAACATAACAATGAACTTCCTGATTGTCATTATCTTATTGTTGGGCGAACTGGATCGGGGAAAACAAATTTGCTTATGAACTTGCTTCTTGGTGATAATTTTTTCTACGATAGAGTTTATATTTACACAATCAATCCACAGCAAGATAAGTATGAGTTATTAAGTGAGTATAATAACAAGCTTCGTGATGATCTTAAAGCTGGTGAAGATTTTTTTTATAATTAGGCAGCCAGAAGATCTTATTCCAGTTAATCAACTTGATGCAGATGAACATAAGATAGTAGTTTTTGATGATATTCCGCTAAATAACATGGAGATGAACAAAATAAGATCATATTTCTCACTGTCACGTAACAAACAGTGTAATTCTGTTTATCTCGCTCAAGGATTTTATAATGTTGACAGGTTTATTAGGCGAAATACGGGTTGTTTTATTTTATTTCCAGGACTGGATAATGTTGACGTTAGAAATATTGCAAGCGAGCAATGCGGTGGCGTGACAAAAGATAAGTTTATTGAACTTTACCGTAATGCTACAAAAGATAAATTTAACTTTTTCTTGTTTGATAAACTTACAAATGATCCAACTAAAATGTTTCGCTGTTGTATTAACAGTTACTTACAGTAAAGCGTTTCAATTTTATAAAATTTATAATTATAATAATGGACAAACGAGCAAGATACAGACAACACATAGAAGATCTAAAAAAAACTTGCTCAATCTCAGGCATCACTTAAGCAAAAAGTACAAGAAGCACGACGTGGGCAAGTAACTGCTACAGAAACAACAGCTACAATTTTCAAGCCGGTTACTGAAGCATTATTAGGTAAACAACCTGAAACTAAACCACTGTCAGAAGAAGAACTTAAACAACTGCAGGAAAAAGGTTTGGTTGGAATTGTTAGAGAACAACAGGAAGCAGCTGCTGCAAAACTTGTTACTAGATCTGATGAAGAAAAAAGAAAACTGATTGAGGCACTTACAGCAAATATAGCTGATCCTGCGGTTAGACAAGCTGAAACAGATCGATTGATAAACAATCCGCTGGAACTTGAGCGAAGATTAGCAGAGTTAACAACGCAAGGAATAACAAATATTATAACTAACAAGTTTATCAGGAGATATAAAAGATATCAAAGAGGAGCAACAAAGAGTCGGTGATCTTACTGTAAAGTTTATGGAAGTTGGAGATCAAAGACTTCATTTTACAAAAAGAGCAAATGATGAGATAAAAGGTAGTGAATATGATGATTTTTTAAAGAAAGAAAATATAATAGATATTAATATATAAAGCAAGTGGACTGATGTAGAATATCAAGAATTACTCGATAGATTAGATGTAATATTTAATGACGGAGCTGCTGCTAAAGATGAATTAAACACGGTTACAGAGATTGATAATATGATTCCACTTTATGAAAGAATGAGAAACGGTGTCATTGCTCTCACGTTTAAAAAAAACAGCAGAAAATAGTAGAGCAAAACCTTTTGGTAAAGGGTGGAGTTTTAAAAGAAAATTTGATAAACTCGATAAATCTAGTTTAGAAAAATATAGAAAATAAAAAACAGGAACTGGTGTAAAAGTATTTACTTCAACTACTGAAATGATAGGTAGATTAATGTTATTAATATCATCAAAGGAAGCTGGGAATGTTAGTGTTGAACTTGATAATGAAATCATTGACATACTTGATCATCTAAGATCGAGTGAATTATTAACATCTGACGAATATGAAACTTTACACCGCGACTTAATCGCGGCGACTTAATTTTGTAAAATGATATAATATATTAAAGGAATGCAAACAACAGTATTACTAAACTCTAGTGAGTCTGCAGAAGATAGCGCAATTTTTCAGTAAATTATATTCCACCTATAGAACTAGATCCTGCAAAACAATATGAAATTGGATTAATTTCTTGTACTTGCTGGAATGCTATACCTAACGTGAAAAATGATGTTAACGATGAAATGTATTTTACTATGATTACAACATCTTCAATATCTACAACAAAAAAAAAAAAAAATTCCGCACAAGGAGCTTATAATATTGAAGATCTAAACAAGACGATCAAAGAGCTCATAACAAAAGCTGACGGAGTGGCTGATAATTTTGAATTAGCAGCAGCAAATTTATACACATTGCGAACTAGGATAACTTTGAAAATATAGTTAATCAGTCTTGAACCAAGAGAAAGAAGTATTGCACAACTGTTAGGATTTACTGAAAAAACTACACTGCACTTGATCAGCCTATTACATATGACAGTGAACTGCCAGTAAATATAACATAAGTAAATAGGATATCAGTAAATTGCTCTATTGCTTCTGGCTCTTATACATCAAAAGGTAGCAAAGGTCAAACGATTTACAGTTTCTCACCAGAAGTCCCGCCAGGTTCTCTCATGCAAATAACTCCACGACATATTATCTATTATCCTTTAACGTTGAAGATCAAATAACAAGTATAAGGATGCAGTTGACAGATCAATCAGGAAAACAGTTTACATTGAATAATGAAGTTGTAACTTATTATTTACATCTACGTGAGCAAAAGTAAAAATTATGCAACATCAAATATAATGAAACAAAGAAAAAAAGTTTATCGAAGAAAAATAGTAGGAGGATTTTTTGGAAATATATTCACTAAAGTTATTGAAAATATTCCGGGTATAGCGCGTAAAGTTGCACCAATTGCTATTGACGCTGGTAAAGCTTTTGCAACTGGGGCTGCATCTGCCGCTGGGACTGCGGTGGGACAAAAAATAGCTAATAAAATAAAAGGAGATCCACCGACTGCATCTGAAATAAAACAAGCTATCTCAGAAATCGCTCCAACAAAAGAAACTCAAAAGCTATGATAACAACAACAAAAAAATTATTATCACCAAAGGGCGAGCAGATCATACAAAAATTAATATCTAAAGTAACAGTGCCGCAATAAAATTTTATATAATCTAATAAAATAAAATGTCTGTTAAAAATTATCTCGAGTTAACAGAAACTTATGACATCGACAACGATGTGACAGAATTCGAGTTTGTTGAGTACCTTGATGAAAATTCTAACGAACCAAATAAACTGGTATTAGAACCTTTAACACCAGAGACGAAGATGTATTTCTACTGCCACATAAGGCTATGTTAGAAGTTCGTGGTCAGATTATGACAGTAGCCAATCCACCTGCTGCAATTGCAGTTGGAGCAGAAGTAGCTCTTATAAATAACGGCTGGTGTTTATTCAAAAGTGCTAGATATCAACTGGCCAATCAAACTATAGAAGATATTTCAAGTCATCTACAAGTTGCAAGTACAATTTTAAATATTATTTCGTTTTCCGACGATTACTCGAGATCAACTGCAACTAATATGATGTGGTTTAAAGATACTGGACGGGGTATAGCTGAATCAACAGAATTTTTAAAGAGAGGCGCTATAGTACATGGAGCTGATGCTGATGAAAATGCTGTAATTGTGAGAAATTTTCTCATTGCTAATGCAGACGCGCTAGGTATTGTCGCACCTGCTGCAGATGCTAATGCAAACGCCACAAGAGTTTCTCTTATAGCAGCTTTTAATAATCTAAATATAACACCACCAGCTGCAGATGCAAACGGTACTGCGATGTTAAATTTACTTCTTAACACACTTGACGTGAGAAATCCACGTTATAACGAAGGCTTTGCTAGGCGAAGAAAACTTGCAGCAGGATCACGTCAAATTACAATGATGCTTCCGCTAAGCATGATTTTCGGCTTTTGTCGCGATTATGATAAAGTATTTCGCGGAGTAAAACATACTCTTATTTTAGATCGAGCAGACCAAAACGATTGCTTGTTTAGATCTGGAGGGGTTGATGTACAGTTTATCATAAACAAACTTGCTTTGTGGATGCCACGTATAACACCATCAATCACTAAAATGTCAGAATTAAAAAGTACGCTTAATAAGCATACAAACAGAATTTACTTTAAGCAGCATAAGATATATCAGACAGCGGTTCCAAATACTACTGACTACACGTGGAGGATCACAACAACATCAAGCGAACAACTGCCGAGAAATATCTTTGTCGTATTTCAACAGCAAGCCCGACGAGGTAACCAACAACAAAATAATGCAATATTTGAGCACTCTGATGTCAGACGAATATACGCTAGATTAAATTCAAAGCAATATCCAGAACGAGCTATCGAGTGCAATTTTGCTGATGACGCTAATAAAAATATTTCTCGACCGTACATGTACCTGCTTGACGCAATACAAAAATATCAAGATGTTGAAGATGGAACTCAAATATCAGCAGAGGAATTTCGTACGCTTTATCCTATATTTCATTTTGATGTTAGTAAACATAACGAGCGAGCTGTAGACAGCACAGCGGATATTGAAATTACCTGGACACTTGGGGCGGTTCCAGTAGCGCCGTTATACGTATACGCATTAGTGATTAGTGATAGATTTATCACGGTAGATTCTATTGGAGGTAAAATGACAGTTCAAGTTTAATCTACAGTTGTTATATAAAATGACAAAGTATATTGTAAAAGAAGTATATTTGACTGATGGCCAAGTTAAAAAATTAGTAGCTGCTATTGCAAAGCGAGAACAGGTATCATTAAAAATCAATCCTAATATTTCTGATGGTGTTTTAACAAAATTAATGCTAACAAAAAATCAAGTAAAAAAGTATGATCGTAAAAAAACTTTTGTTTTAAATTTGAGTGCTGCACAAATGACAGCGATGGCAAAAGAAGGTGGTTTTCTTGGTCTAGCATTATCAGTATTAACTAGTACAATAATACCTAAAGTTTTGCCGTGTTGGGAACATTAGGACTAGCAGCAGCGTCTGGAGCAATATCTAGCGCAACGAAGAAAGCAGTCAAAGGTAATGGTATCATTCGTGGAAGTGGAATAAAAAACTTGTAAATTTTATGTAAATGATATATTATAATGCCACAGAAGAAAAAAAATCGTCAACAAAAAAAAAAAAAAAATAAAAAACAAAAACACCAACACCAAAATGCAAATGCATATGCAATCAACCAAAACAAGGAGGAATTATTCCGTTCGCTCCACTTTTGGCGGGACTAGCGGGAAGTCTGCTGCCAAATCTTTTAGGAATCGGACGTGGTCTAACATTACCAGGAACTCGACCACCCCGTTGAGTAATTTTGATATCATTGATAAGTTAAAAGCGGTTCCTGGATTTCACGGAGTTTATTCTAAAGATGAACTCGCAGCAATAAAATCACCGTCAGCTGTAAGTTCGTGTGTTATTAATATACAAGATTTTAATGACGGATCCGGCACGCATTGGGTAGCAGTTTATAATAATAATTATTTTGACTCGTTTGGACTTCCTCCAAGCGATGTAATAAAAAAGTATATGAACAAAAAATTTAAAAAGATATATTATTCGTCAAATCAACTCCAACCTGTTGGAACGTCTGCTTGCGGATATTATTGTATAATGTTTATCCAACAGATGAGCAGAAATCTTAATTTTTTAAAATTTATTTTACAGTTTGACAAGCAACCTTCTCACGCTAATGATGAGATCGCAATTAATTTTATCTAAACTTACAAGTATAATAATGTCAACATACTGTCTCAAGTGTAGAACTAAAACAGAAAATATTAATGAAACAACAGAAAAAACAAAAAACAACAGGATAATATTAAAAAGTTTTTGTGCAGTCTGCGGAAAAAGAATAAATATGTTTTTAAAGAAAACGTCCCCAGCGACAGTATCCTCAGAGATGTCGCCAGCGAAAAATTCGCTAGGATCTGGTTATCCTGATATTATTTTAGTCGACGACTAAAAATATAGAATGATATGCAACTGTGATTCTGACAGAGATTTGTGTCTGAGCAAAATAAAATTGTCGCATACTGTCAATGTTGTAACAATAGAGAAATAATAGGGTCAGGTATAGATATACATAAAATTATTGGAAAATTGCCAAAACCAAAAGGCGGTTGGACATTGCCAGGTCATAAGTATACTGGTCCGTGGAATCCGCTAGATCAACAACTAGATGAAAACAACAATCCGTTGCCAGGCCAAGAGCCTTATAATCAAGTGGATGCAATAGCAATGCGTCATGATATCTGTTATCGTGATCATGAAAACTCAAAATCAGATTGTGATAAAGTAATGTTAGACGAATTACGTGATATGGAGCCAACAAATCTACGAGAACGTTTTGATAGAAAATTTGTTCAGGGAATGATAGGAGCAAAATATAAACTTGGACTCGGTGAGTCTCGACTCGGTAAAAAAGTATACGATAATCTTGCAGTCGAGCTGCACAGACCTAAAAAAAAGTTTCCACGACGTAAAGTTGTCGCTAATGGTATAGATGATATCTGGGTAATAGATTTGGTGGATGTATCTAATCTGGCTCAGTTTAATGCTGGCGCTGATGGCGCTCCAAAAAGGTATTTGTTTAATGTTATATATGTTTTTAGCAAATACGCTTTCAGTGCACCTGTTTCGGATAAGACAGGGACTTCAATGACTGATGCGTTAAAACAAATAATAACGAGTGTAAAAAGAAAACCAAATAAAATCTGGACTGATCACGGATCCGAGTTCTTTAACAAAAAGTTTGAGCAGTTTCTAGAACAAAATAATATAAAAAAAATATGTTACAGGAAACGAGGGCAAAAGCGTTGTTGTTGAGAGATTTAATCGCACGCTAAACGAGAAATTACACAAACATATGACAGCTAAAAACACCAACAGGTACATCGATGACCTTTCTCAAATCGTAGGTGAATATAATAACACGAAACATCGAACCATCAAAATGACACCTAAAAAAGCTGTTAAAAATCCGATATTAGCAAATGAAAACATGTACCGCAGACATAAATTTAAGGTTGGTGATAAAGTTAGAATTTCTTTGATGAAAAAGGTATTTGCAAAAGGATTTACTCCAAACTGGAGCGAAGAAGTATTTGTAGTTGATAAGGTACTGTTAAAAGTACCTGTAACGTACGTTTTAAAAGATCTGGCAGGGGAACCGATCGTAGGTAGTTTTTATGAACAAGAACTACAGAAAACTGAGCAGGATGTTTTTGTTATCGAGAAAGTGATTAGAAAAAAAGGGAATAAAAGTTTAGTCAAATGGCGTGGGTATAGCGATAAATTTAACAGTTGGATCCCAACCAAACAAATTATGATATAATGCTATTATAAATTAACTCATACTTTTGTTTGACAGATTTACATTTTACTGGTTTACATAATGATATTAGATACTGCTTACGATCGTTAGAGATCGTCATTAGATTAAAATTTTTAACGAATATGAAATCGAATTTGATATTCTTCTGTCGGCCTGGAATCTTAATATTTAAGAAAGGTTTGATTAGCTGCCAAAACAGTTGTTGTTCGGCAACGGTAAAATTAAATTTTATTATTTGTTTAGCAATGTGATACTTGACATTATACCGTTTAGTTGTTGATCTGCTGTAATTTGATCTGTCAGCAACAGTGACTACTTCACCATCATCATCAGATTCATTGTTATACAAAATATCATCTTCACTATAACCAATAGATTTGTCTATAAAATCTTTGGAAAATGTGACCTTATCGCTGGTGACTTTGTCGCTAGTATCTTCTTCGTAGAGTTCAGCAAGTCGTTTCATCAAGTCCATTATTACAATATATTTTTATCTAATTTATTATTATAAGATGACTGATGAGATAAAATATCACCAAAAAGTTAATATAGTAAATTACAACGAACTAGCCGAAGCGGTAAGAAAATGTTTGTTGGGTTATAGTGTTGATGTTATTGTAATGCAAGGTGATTCTCATAAAATATTACTAACAGAAGCAGAAAAAAAATAAAATTTATGAAAGTGCAGTAACGACGCTAAAATTTAATCACGATGATATCATAGCATTTGCTCATCATTGCTTGACTAAAACCGAATTACAAAATATTATTGATCATCATATCTAAAACCAATCCTAGCATCGTATTCGCTTGAAAAATTGATTTCAATACTCCATCAGCTACAAATTTTACGACTGCGGGATTTATCTTATAATATTTCGCCGCAGCTGAAATCGATTTGTATTTAATCTCCTCATCCGTTTCGAGGATTTTTGAAATAACAGGTTTTGCTGGACATCTAAAATTAATACCACCACCTCGTCCTTTTCTTACATTTTCCTGTTGGGTAACTAGTTCTAGATTTTCCAATCGATTGTCAGTCTTTACGTTATTGATGTGATTAATAACAAGACCATTGGGTATAGATCCGTTGAACACCTCGTAAATAAAACGATGACCATAATAATTAACTTGATTTGGCAATGTTCCTCTAACAGTTACTTTGATATATCCCATATTGTTTATAGTACCAAGAACTTTTTTAGTTTTTCTGTTTCTAATAATACCGCGATCGTTAGCCTCGTATAAATCAAAGACTGGATGCGGCTGAAACTCATCTTGTAAGGATAAATTTTCAATGTTGTCATTAGTAACTTTACCGTTATAATGATATACACGCTGTCCCTCTGGAATATCATCGCAAAACAAAGTGTAAATAAAATCTTTTCTAAACATTGCAATCCTCTCGGTATTATCTCCCTTTACACTAATCGTATAACCCGCTGACGTTAATTTACCAACAGATATTCTAGTTTTGATGTTAATAACTGAACCTAATACATTTCCAGCGTATAAGTTGTATTTTTGGTGAACATGATAAATCTCTTGCTCACGTGCGCTTGTCAGATTTACTGTCATTATATTATAGGCGATCTTTTTTATCTTCAATTGATTTTTAGCGCATGCGCAGTGTGAGATAAAGTTATACTTTGGGTGAATTTGATATGCTTCTTGCTCACATGTGTTTGTTAGATTTGCTGTCATTATATTAAAGGAGATTTTTTTATCTTCAATTGATTTTTAGCGCATGCGCAGTGTGAAAAAATTATTAATTAGATATTACATTATAATATAATAATGTTAAAATTACGTGATATAGCTAAGAAAAGCCTTATGGGAGAACCTAATAAAATAGCGACTGCTTTTGCAGGTTTTGATAATAGTTATCAGTTTGATAATCAAATTGTTTTAGTAAATTTTAATGCAACGAATCTTTACCACCTACTACAGACAACTGTAAAACGTGAGCTCGAAAAACACAAAAGTATTAGATTATTTGTGCAATATCATGTTATATTTTCAAAGTTAGTTATAACGGAAGAATTAACTAACAAGGAAATTGCAGAACCTTATATTAACGCAAAATCAAGACGTGCTCTGCTTGGGACTGATCTGTTATCACTATCTGATGAAATACACCAAGAAATTTGGAAAAAAATAGAGGAATTCGCTCAATTAGGTTCGGGTTGGAAGTTTGAAATGATCAAAGGAATATTGTTTCACACGATGAAATATAACGCATTACGAGGTAGTTCATACATTGACCTGCCACCAAAAATAAAAAGTAAAAGATGTTGTATAAACATCAAAAACGTAGATAACAAATGTTTCCAATGGGCTGTTCTTTCCGCACTATTTCCAGCAGAAAAAAACGCTACTCGTGTTGAAAAATATATCAGTCACGTGTCTAGATTAAATTTTAAAGATATTAACTTTCCTGTGGCAGAAAATCAAATACCAAAATTTGAAAAGCAAAATAATGTTTCAATTAACATTTTCGGACTAGATGAAAAAGAGGATGTATACCCGAGATATATTTCAGAAAAAGCTTCACAATCGACTATAAATTTACTGTACTACAAAAATCATTACGTTTGGATTAAAAACTTTAACGGACTAGTTGGTAAACAGTACAATAAAAATAGAAACAAAAAGTTATTTTGTTACCGCTGCTTGCATGATTGTACTAACAATGAAACATTACAAAAGCATTTGCAGTACTGTAGTGATGTGCAAAGAATAACAATGCCATCTAAAAAAGATAGTGTGTTACAGTTTGTCCATCATAATCACAAACTAAAAATTCCTTTCGTTATATTCGCTGATTTTGAGTGTTTACTTCAACCTGTACTTGGCGTAGAAAATAATCCTAATCAATCGAGTACAAGAAAAGTTCAAAATCATGTTCGTTGTGGAGTAGCGTACAAGGTAGTTTGTTGTACTGATTCTAGATTATCTAAACCAATCAAATTATATCGTGGTAAAAATCCAGCTATCTACCTTCTCAAGCAGTTGATTAATGAAGTTGATAATATTACTTATCGTTTGAAAAAAGTAACGACAATGTTAAAATTAACACCTCAACAAGAATCCGATCACGAGCTAGCAGAAATTTGTCATATTTGTGAAAAAGCTTTTGACGATTATAAAAAAGTACATGAACATTGCCATTTGACTGGACAGTACCGTGGAGCGGCTCATAATCAGTGTAATTTAAAATTTCATGCTCCAGATTTTATTCCGGTTATTCTTCACAATTTTCGAGGATATGATAGCCATAATATAGTAGAAGCTTTTGGTGATCCTGATATAAAATCTCGTTTAAAACTCGATAACATCATCAAATGCATCCCAAATAATTTTGAAAAGTACATGTCAGTTACGCTAGGTAAATTGCGTTTTATTGACAGCCTGCAGTTTATGGCAGCCTCGTTAGATGAGCTAGTAAAAGGTTGTAGTAAATTTGATAACCTAAGAGACTGTTTTGGAGATAAATTTAATCTACTAGCTAAAAAAGGAGTCTTTCCATACGAATACCTCGACGACTGGAGTAAATTTGATGAAACATCTTTACCTGGCAAAGACAAATTTTACTCACAACTTAAAAACGAAAATATAACCGATGACGAGTACAGGTATGCACAAGATATCTGGAAAGAGTTTGATTGTGAGACTTTTGGTAATTATCATGATTTGTATTTGAAAACTGATGTGTTATTACTAGCAGATGTTTTTGAAAGTTTTCGTGAAGTGAGTTATAATAATTATGGACTAGATCCTTGCTGGTATTATTCTGCCCCTGGGTTGTCATGGGATGCTTTGCTAAAGTTTAGTAAGGTAAGGTTAGAATTACTGACTGATGTTGATATGTTCAATTTTATCGGAAAAGGTATCCGAGGTGGTATTAGCGTGATAACAAAAAATATGCTGAAGCAAACAACAAATACCTGAAACAGTATAACCCTGACCTTCCTTCGAAGTATATAATTTATCTAGATTGTAATAATCTTTACGGTGGTTCGATGGCAGAACCAATGCCTTTTAGCGGATTTCATTGGATCACGGTTGATCGATTTCTATCAGAGACAGAAAAAAGATACCCGATGATGTTTCCTATTTCGTTGAAGTTGATCTTGATTATCCAAATTCGCTACACAAATTACATAACGATTACCCTTTCTGTGCGGAATCGATGGTTATAGATTATAGTTTGTTATCAAAAGAACAACAAGCGTTAGCATCACCAAGGCAACATTCCATGGTCAAGAAACTAGTACCAAATTTACTTGATAAGAAAAATTACGTTTTGCATTACAAAGTTTTAAAACAAGCAGTCGATGCTGGTCTTGTGTTGAGAAAAGTTCATCGTGTACTAAAATTTAATCAGTCGCCGTGGATGAGAGGTTATATTAACTCAAACACTTCAAAAAGGGCTGCAGCAAAAACAGAGTTTGAAAAAAAAAACTTTTTTTAAACTGATGAACAATTCCGTTTTTGGTAAGACGATGGAGAATAATAGGAAACGCGTAAATATTGAAATAGTTAATGATGTCAATCGCAGAAACAAACTTGTGTCAGACGATGATTTTGTGAGCATGAAAATATTTAATGAAAATCTTGTTGCGATACAAAGAAGAAAAACAAATTTAAAACTAAACAAGCCGATCTATGTTGGAGCTGCCGTGTTAGATTTATCAAAGTGGCTGATGTACGATTTTCATTATAATTTTGTTAAAAATCAGTGGCCGGCTAGTAGATTATTGTTTACTGATACTGATTCGCTCGTATATGAAATCGAATGCGAGGACATCTATCAGGACATGTACAATAATCGACATCTGTTTGATCTTTCCGATTATCCACGTGACAGTAAATTTTATGACGACACAAATAAAAAGGTTATTGGTAAGTTTAAAGATGAAATGAACTCGAGCGCTATCAAATACTTTATCGGATTACGCAGCAAAATGTATGCCGTATTGCTAGATAATAATAATTATAACGAAAAAAGCAAAAGGTCTGCCTCGTGATTTTGTTAAAAAGTTTATGAAATTTGATGACTACAAGTATGCGCTTGATGGTGGTGTTAGTTTTATGAGAGCTATGGCAATTCGAACTAATCATCATAAACTTGAAACAGATGTTATTATCAAACGTGGATTGTATAATTTTGATGACAAACGCTATTGTGAAAATGGGGTAGATACATTTGCCCTTGGGTATTGTCATGATGATAGATCTATACTCGACATTATCTTTTCCAACTGAAATTTTATCTAAACTTATAACATAATGTTTGAAAATTTGACAATGACAAATAGCTACAATAGTAACATCAAATATCTAATAATGGATGGTAAACAATTGACAGTTGAATTTAATAATGAAACGTCAGGTATATGTTTTAATGGAACATGTGACAAGTTAAAACTTTCGCTCATCAGATCTGATAACAGCGTGTATTTCAATTATATCGAACAATTGTATCAAAAGTTGCTAGCGGAATTTAAAAACTTTCACAGCCCCATTAGCCAACAAAACTATACTAAACTCACAATAGATCTCGATCGGTCAAAGGTGTATTTTATCAACAAAAAATATCCTCTGAACAAACCAGAAATGAAAGATCTGTTTGAGTCCCGTCGTTGTGTGAGCGGTAAAGTAAAATTTAGTATCTATAGTCGTGATAGTGAAGTATTTTTAATATCAACAGTTGAAACATTAATCATTGGTAATGAGATATAAAATAATATCATTTTCATTCTAATGCAAGTTTAATTTCCACCTTGTTAACTGAAACGTTCTAATAGGTGTGGGTGGGTTGGGTGGGCCAAAACCCTCATTTCCCTGTTTTGGAAACCCTCATTTAATTTATACTTGTTTGGAGGGTAAAAAAAATGAAGTGAGCCAAATCCCTCATTTCCTAATACTACTACATATTATAGAAAAATAAGTAAATATAATTATTCTATCTGCGTTTGTGGGATGTATACATTTTCTATTTTATATATATATATATATATATATATATATATATATATATATATATATATATATATATATATATATATATATATATAGATTCTGCAAATGTAGACAGTCTGCAGATTGACAAAATAACTGTTTTATTTTGGATTTTATGTCAGAGAATATAAAAGTATTTTATTTTATTACTCAAACATTATTGTAAAAAAGTAAATTTCAGAATCAGATTATTTTTTCCTCTGATTTTATCAGAAAATATTTACTCAGACGCTCCAGGAACATATATATATATATATATATATATATATATATATATATATATATATATATATATATATATATATATATATATATATATATATATATATATATATATAAAATTTATGTATTCTTTTCTCAAATCAAGAATGTGTCCTGTCTGATCAGTAAGTTTGAAATGTATTATTGATAATAACTATTTTTTTACACGTATTTAATGGGGATTAATTGGCTCAAATACAATTAAAAATCCGGGATAGGCCTAAGGACTGAATGAATGTAATATATATCCTTATTGAGCATGGATAGACTTTTCATGATCTACTTGATAGCTGATATCCACTGCATCGCATACTAGATTGACTGTTATAGTTGATGTTATATTACCAATACCAGGTGAGATATGGCGGTCTCCGCCGTATTTATCATTATTATATGTAAAAACGGATGGTGGCGGGATTAATTTTCTCCAGGAATCATATTTTTTTTAAAGTGTTAATCAAAACGATCATTTACTGCTTTATTTAGCTCTTCAGAGTTAAATCCCGCATTTATAAATGTTGGTAGCTATTCTCCTGTAATTCCATAAAATTTAAGAAATGTTTTAAATAAACGTTTTAAACTTACACGCTGAATTGGGCCGTCTTCATTAATTATGTAAGTATTTTAAAAAATTCTATCGGTGCGTTTCGTGTTTCTTTTCTGTCAACGACATCCTTATTTGCATATTCTAAGTCTGATGTAAATTGTTTCAAATGTTGTATTGTTTCCATTATCTGATTTTTTTAAAATCATCTTCGTAAAAGTGTTGATGCTGGAAAAAATCTTAAATTATTAATACAAGTTCATGTTCAAATTTAATTGACCTAGATTTTAAATTAATTTCTTCAACGACAATTGTAAATATTCTTGTTGTACCTTTCATACCTTAAATGAAATCTATAAATCATTGCAATGTGAATAACCACGATGATCTGGATTCTCTATAAATGGATAAGTTTTTCGGTATTCTGTGATTTTTTAAAATTTTTCAACATCTATAACGAAAACAGATAGTTGTGGTTCTGGTGGGCCTTTATAAACTCGTTCAACTTCATGCCAACCTACTATTGATCTAATCGAACTTTGATAAATATCTACATAATAATCGGTAGAATTTATTTCATTTGCCGCTAATAATGTTGGTTCGTAAGTTGTAATTTCTAATTTTTTATTCTTTTCTTGTAATATATTTAATTCTGCGCTGGAATTCATCATTGATCTGTTCTGTTTGATAACTGCCCCTTGGAATACTAATTACTTGCCAATCCGGAGTTCCATCAGGTTAATTCTTATTTGCAAATACTAATGAATTATTCGGCTGTAATACTCAGAATAGTTTTAATCTAATATTTGGCCGAATATAATAATTGTGCTAACGCTATTTCTTTTTCAGGAATTACGGTTGAAAAGTTTACGCTAAACTCAGGATTGGCCGAACTTAATGATATCATAGTAGTTTTTGACGGTGCTGTATTAGTGACGATCTGTTGCAATCATTCTTTCGACGCTGTTGAGGACTCAGTCAAGAACGCTGGCCTTATTATTATTGTTATTATTTTCATAAATGATCTAATTACATTTTTTCTACTGGAGCATCAACGACTCTCATTCGTCCACCAACACCTTCAAGTAACATTGATTTATCATTGAGTATAACAGCGATTGTTCTGTAATTGACAATAGCTCCTATTGTCACACGAGCTCGAAAATGTATATCAACTACCGATTGTCTATTGAAATCTAAATGTTCTAATGAAAAGTAATAAAGCGGATATAAGGTTGTAAAATCAAACTGTGATATTTGTAATCCAGTATCAATGTTTGATCACGCCACATAGATGACATAAGACGATGATATTACATGAATTTGATGGAAATCTGGATCTACATTAATAGTTATACTTTGTACAGTCTCTACACATAGGCTCCAAGAACGATGAAATCTGGATCTTCATTAATAATCATACTTGTACAGTCTCTACGCATAGGCTCCAAGAACGATGAAATCTGGATCTACATTAATAATCATACTTGTACAGTCTCTACGCATAGGCTCCAAGAACGATGAAATCTGGATCTACATTAATAATCATACTTGTACAGTCTCTACGCATAGGCTCCAAGATCGATTATACTTGTTTTTGCAACTTTATTTCGCTAAGTGCATTATACTTACAGATCGCGAGGTTATCCACGATACTAGTTAATTTTATTGTGCATAAAACAATACAATATATTTGTATTAGGATTTCTCACTAATACGTTGATAAATATGTTCCTGTTTACTTTTCGTAAAATGCAAATACCATAATTTTATAATATTCATCTTCAACTAAATTGTTATTACAAAAACAGTATACCGGTTCATGAAGTGATTCTTTTTGTTTCTCCTCTCTTCCACCATCAAATCATGAACGGAACATGTAAGTTTACAAGGTGGGTGTCATTTTTAAATAATCCCCCAAAATGTGTAATTCCATGACTGACTCAAGCTTAAAATTTCTTCAATGAACAATTTAATAGTCTGCTTCCTGACGCATCCATTCTTTACACCAATTGCAATTGGTTTTTACCTGTTGCCGACGAAAAGATGAGAAAAAAAAAACTTTTTTTTCCTTCTAAAATCCTGCCTGCACCATGCATAGATCAGCCCATATTTCAGTACCAAACCCATCTTCGTTAGCCAAGATTCCGAAATGATAATTCTATCTATACCTTGTTGGATCGAACAGATATTTTAGTGTTTTGTCCTAGCGACATCTATTGGATTTATTGAGTTGCCTCCCTTAGTATGTAGTGCACACAAAAAAAAAAAAAAATACCCAACAGCATGTAACAGCGGTAAATTGTGCATCGGCCAAAAATGGGGTAAATAATTGACTTAAAAATGATATTTTGTAAGTTTCACATCGAAAGTACGACTGCGTACCAGAGGAAAGCCATTACAGGTGTATTTGAGTTAAAATGATTTGAACAAAACACAGACCGACAGTGAAAAGTTGCTTATTTATCAGTCCATTTAAGTTGTGTGCTCTTTGTCTCGATCATGTAGGAACAGTGTTCAAATTTGAACAACTTAATGTTGACTGGATGCGGTGGTTTGCGATTGCATCCAATGAAATTCACAGATAGAAGCACAAAAATATCTGCTAGATGCGCCAAAGTGTAGATAGTGATATCATAACTGAACAGTGGTTAGTGAACATGTAGCAAACCCATATCCTCAGACACCCAGTTCGATTTCACTGCATCATATGATATTTATAGCATTATATACCAATAAGCTGAATATCGATATGTTAACGTCACATACCATTAAGATAAGTAACGATATTTTAACATTACATACCATTAAGGTGGCGCTGAACATTTTTGTATTTTGCAAATGTTAGATTACCGCATTGGCTATACTAGTTATTTAAAAAGAGACCTTGCATATATTAGGCATTTTTAAAAGAACTTTTAATTATCTTTATTTTGGTGTGTGATTAATTCGTGTATTTTCTCGGCCTTACTTTCGATGTGCGCATCTAAAAAAACAAAAAAAACACTACAAACAGCTAGCTCCGCCTGGTCATTTTCACTTCCTGTGCGGATAAATTGTAAACAAAGCAAGAGCTGCTAACTTTTTGTAACCTTCTATATACTTGGTACATCATTCATTGCACCTTCAGACGCTGATATTGTCTAGTCAATCAAAATTATTTTCCCTGTATTAATAAGTGCTAAAGATAGTGTACTTTGGACTAGCTCAAGATGATTTTTCGAGCACATGGGAGAAGTCATTTGGGTTATCAGTTCGCCTAGATCATTTACAATTTCTACAAGAACACTATCCAGAGGAACTTCAGACACTATATATGAAAGTACCATGCCAACATTCTCTCAGTTGTGTATGTTGCAAATGCAAACTTCTCACGTTACACCTGTCACTCTCTCACAAGTTTATAATGTCCAATGCGTTTAATTATCGTAAGACGTAGTTGACACACAAAGGATATCATCGCCATTCTCCTCTGACCAAATAATGAAGTAGTTTTTTGTATAAAAGTTTCCTTTTTGTGTACAAATTGGTTTTCTAATTTTGAAATTTATGCAACATATTCAGATCCACGGATATCAGCACCGGTCACTTGTTCAATAATTGTTTTAAATAATTTTATTTGAAACTGGAACTTCACAAAACCAGAAGGCTAGATAACGAACCAGGATTCTAGAGGTATGTAGACAGAGTTAAAACTCGCCATCAGGGTGTTTATAGCCTCGCCATGCTATTAATGATGAGGCGAGGCGATCCCAACGCACCGCCATCATGATGTTCTGCTCTCAAACGGGGCGGGTCGAGCACTATACAGATCCCAGGTTCAATGCTTCACAATCTCGTATATAATGTCATAATCTGAGCGAATTAAATTTTAGGCAGAGAAATGAGTGAGTACATTCAAGAGAAAGAACAGTTTCTGGAATGTAAACGAATAAGCAAGAAGAAAACAGAAATGAACATACCATTTTGGTTATGTTATTTAGCATCCAGGAAGGATGAGCTGAAACAAATAGCACTAATAACGCGTGTTTATGTGAAAATGGAGGAGTTTTGCTGACCTTAACCAAGAAGCAGTTAAAAGGAAGAAAAGGAAAATTTGAAACTAAGTTTTGGTGTTATGGACAAATCTTAGTTTGAGCTAAAGCCGTTGGAATAGTTTAGTAATTTTGGGGTTTCGATGTGCCGAATGGTCTTGAATTTTGGACAGATTTTGAGAACAAACTTAAAGCAGACATAAATAGATCCCTTACAATTGAGTTGAAACTAATTGTCATGTTCGTTCGTACCATGAGAATGGATTCATACGAAACATTAGGCATATACAACAACTGGATGTCCTTGTTTACTTTAAGCGTGAAATCTGATCTCAGTTTAAGTCCCTAACCGCCCACCTTTAAAACATGTTTTAGGCCATCCATCCGTCCACTTTCTTGCAAGACACGCGAGCATAGGTTCAACTCGCATAATTGAGTACTTGAACATAGGTGAGATGCGGCAGTAAGAAAAATCTTGTTTTCAACAACTGCTTATATTTGTGTGTGCATTGTTCGCTATGTATATTTCATTCTTCACAGCTTCTTACTAAATTCAAATGCCGCTGGAAATTTTTCGCGCCCAAAAAAATCGACGCCGTTGACTTAGTCGGACTGTGTGGAAATATGTCACTGGTTTGAACTACTCACTGATGAAAGGAGAGTCGCCCTTTTCTCCCGACAATACTCATCCCCATCATTTTGATACCAGCCAGCAATGACACACTATGGGTAAATGGCGCCCAGGGCGGTGATGATGGCCCAAAAGGGTTTTTTTTTAGGGGGGGGGAGCTCGAAGACCTCTGGCACTCATGGTTTATGTTATCCCAGGGATAACCATCTGCCCCCCTCCCTTAGAACACAACTGCAAACTGGTAAATATTTATTCTTTTTGGACTGGGAAAACAACGAAACGAGAAGAAGCTTTAGTACAAGCATGTTTTATTTTGTTTCTAAAGCAGTTTGGTTTTCAGAATATGATATTATATAACCTCTTTGATGAAACATTTTCTGCGTTTCATTGAATCATTTCTTTTGTCTGCATGTTTTTTAAACTTATACATTTTTTATAATTTTTTAGCAAAATTTCTCTATATAAATTTTTCAGTGCAGTCTGTCGTGGTCGGCATGAAACAAGCATTAAGTTTGAGGAGTAAGACTCGTTATAAATTATTGACTGCAATGAATGGAATCTGTTCTGCTTGGGGTATAAATTTAATTTTCAGTAGGACTCGCATCATTATCGGTTAAAGCTAGATAGAGTGATATGCTAACGCAGGGTCAATAAGAGGTAAATGTCAGGAGTTTGAGATAAACCAGGGAAAATTGTAGGAAGTCGTGGGCCATTTGTAACAGTTGTCACAAAATAATATTTTCCATAAAAGTTATTAATAAAGACTGACTAGAGAGTTTTATTCTAAATTATACGATAGTGATTAAATTTTTGGCGGTTAAAATAGCAATCTTGATTGTTTAAGCTACACTGCGGTTGGGTGTCCCAGATGGAAATCAGGGTTTCAAAATACTCCCTTCGCGATATTAGTCAGTCAAAAGTTTTCTGCCGAGGCGAAAGTCTGAGGGACTCCGAGAAAAATTTGTATACAATTTCTCTCCTTAAACAATTGTCTAAAGGACAATGGTCTGAAATTTTAGAGACCATGAGCCAGAAAGAGACAGATGGAATTTATTTTACGATAAGCGAGCGAGGAATCGGGAAGGCAAAGTTAGTCTCAATTTTGTACAATGTGTTAATTGATGTAAGTATGCATTTATTGCTAAATTAATTCATTTTTAAATTCATACTTCAGTTTTACCATAGAATTCAGAAAATAATCGTGCTTGTTATATGATTCATGTATTGTAAGAATGTGATACAATATTTCGTTATGTGAATCAATCGGATTCAGTTATTTTGTATGTAATAGACATCATGTAGTGTAAGATTTCATGCACTTCTGATACAGTTCTGATACAGTTGTCTGAATAGGAAAGTTATCTATTTTAATTAATTGGCATCATCTATTTTAATTAATTGGCATCATCTATGATGAGGTATTTTTTTTTTCTGTTTCGAAATCTCTGTCAAAGAATCGCTAATTAACAAAGTAACGTAGCTAGGATAAGGAGTAAAGCCCATTTAATAAGTGTGTAATTAAGTGGTGAATTCACTTCAACCGAAAATCGAGGAATGGATGCTAACTGGCATAATTCAGCTGGTTAATTTTTAGCCACTGCAGGGCAATAATATTATCTGTGAGGGTTAATTATGTCAAGGTTTCAGTTCGAATACGAGAGCAGCTCGTAAGAAATAAATTCGCCAATAATAGGGCCTGAGTATGTTTTAGGTGGGAAATAAATATAGCTAGTTCTGCTGAATGTCGATACACGATATCTGACAAAAAAAGTTTTGGAATATTAGTTGATCCTAGAAGAAGAAAAAAAAAATGACGTAGTATTTTTGTTAATGAAAATAGCTTATACATGTATTTTACAGTGTGAAAAGAGCAGAGTCTGCAACCAAAAGGTTCATGACCCGATGGAGAGAGAGAGAGAGAGAGAGAGAGAGAGAGAGAGAGAGAGAGAGAGAGAGAGAGAGAGAGAGAGAGAGAGAGAGAGAGAGAGAGAGAGAGAAAAACGCCGAACTGTCAGCAACAGTGAACTAGAAGAGAAAAAAAAAACGAAAGTGATGCCGACATCCCAGCATGTTGAGTTCGATCTGTTACTCAATCATATGATGAAATTTGTTCTATTAGTATAACAGAACGACTAAAATTTTATCCTCTATTTCTAAAAGTAAGCGAATCATTCAAATGTCATGTTCGAGTTCCTTTTTTGATATGTAATTGACTAAATTGTTATATTTTACATACGGGAACTCGCGTTGTTCTATTCTATATCTCTGCTCAGATCGCTGATACCCCGTCCATTAATTTCATATTTTATTATATTAATTACTCGATCCGGGCAATAACATGGTGGTAAATCATTTCATAGAACACGATATCGTGGTCTATCATATCCTAGAACACGATATCGTGGTCTATCATATCCTAGATCACCATAACCCCAAGGACTGTGGAATCAAACATCTCCACTATCTCCTGACACCTTATTATTTATACTTTGTATCAATAAATATAACTTGTGTACACCCTCCTTCCATCTCTGTCAAGTTAATAAGTCACCAGAAAATTTTAATTTGCGACGGACAGAGGGAACTTCTTTCATTATACATGTTCAGAGCAACGAAAATAACAACAACAACCATTGAACCTCCTGTAGTGAATTATGTTTGCTACATGAAATGTTAACAATGACTCTAAGCAGTTAAGGTTGATAATGAAACCATAAAAAAATAAAAAAAGTTTCTCACGTATGTTGGTATACAACACCAAGTTGTGGTTTCAAGGTTATTTTAAAAGGTTGAAGCTTTCAACAAATAGTAAAAACATTTCTTTAGTCAGATAAGACTTTGAATTAATTTAGTTTTCTGGTCTTAATATTTACAATTTCTTACGCTTCGTTTCTATTTTAGGGGCTACATCATTATTTATAAAGTATTTTCAATTAATAACTTACACAAAAAGAATTTTTTTAAATATCGTGATTAGCTTCATTTTAGATACATAAAATGAAAGATGTGATTTCCCTAAAAATCTAGAAAGTTAATTTTAATTTAAATATGTTCCCAAAATAGTTACATACATTAACTTTTTAAAGTATAAAATATTTACGGTAATAAATATATACAAACATGCAACTGTAATTACTCTTAACATTGTCGTAGATGTGTCTGTATACTTGCATATAGGATATCTATACTGCTGAAAATATTTTTAATTTATATCTATAGTTTAATTTATATGTATGGCTTATATAATTTTTAATTTATATTTATAGTTTAATTTATATGTATGGCTTATATAGTCTGAAATAAAGAAATTTTATCTCAAGTATCTAAGAGCTATAAAATACTACAGTAACACAAAACTTTTATTCATTGTATTTATGTACATCTGCTTCCCGTGAAAACGTTCAATGTCGTACGTAATATTTGTTTCGGATTCGCGCTTTGTGTTGGTGCTGAAAGCACAAGTTATATCGGTGTTTTGTTTGTTTGTTTTTATCTTGTTCCCCACCCCGCGCGGGCAATTGTAGATAAGAGTTTCCTTTGCGTAAGTATTAATTACATCAGCGACATTTCGTACATTTATGGTTACAAATAGCTCAATATGCTAGTAATACACCATTTTTTAAAACTAGTTTACAAGAAAAACAATAATAACACAATGTGTCTACGTTAGTCTACAAGTGTTGTTATGACGTTATTGGCATCGCCACCTACCGGGACAATCCCTGTACGCCATTATTGTGCCACTATGGAGACAAAATGTTCACACACACTGATTATTAGCCAGAACAGACTTATTCTAATTGTTGACACGATCTCTTATAAAAAAATATATGTATATATTATATTGGAAACTACTCAGATTTAAGGTTAATCCAATTGTTTCCAAACTTATTAAAGTTTCGATCAAAATAGAAGATGAAAAGAAACATGTCAGTATTTCCTCATTAATGACATATTTTGGAGATAAATTTAATAAATTCAACATACATTGGAAGAATTTGTTGTTGTACATTTTTAATTAGAGGAAGATTAATATCTACACAGTGCATCTTCCTTTCTTTACTGCTTGTTTGATTGTATTATTCGAAGTCCTGTTCACACACACACACACACACACACACACACACACACACACACACACACACACACACACACACACACACACACACACTTTTCAAACCAACCATACTGTTGTCACAAGCGTAGTAGAATTTCCGGAACAAGATTTGTCCCTGTCAATTGGTCGAAGGTGTTAGCAGTATTTGTGTGACGTCACATTCATGGCTGTTGAAAAGTAATGGTGCTATCATAGGATTGCTTTACTGTCTGTCTGTAATCTGCTTGATTAGTTCTGCAACTTGCTTATGTGCTTCCGTTAAGGGGCGTAGAACAAGAAATCGTTTCTTCCTGAGTGCTTCAGTCTACTTCTTGCTGTTCCTGCTGATAAGCAATCCGACTCCAGTGGACAGGAAGTGCACAATTGTCATTTAAGCCTGCTCTTGTCCCACTGACTTTCAGTGATCGGGCGATGTATTCGCCGTACCAACCAGATGTAACACCGGCAGACAGATGATTATAATTGCCACTCACACGTGCAACTTCCTTTCAGTGCGATATTAGTACTTGTTGATGATCAGCGGCGACTACACGCAGAAAGTCATGGAAGATCTTGGTAAGTAATGTATACAATGGATCTCCTATCAGTATTGTGAACCACAGGGTCTCGTATGGTTGCTTAAAATTTGCCGTCGTACATGTACTATATACTAACTACAAAGGAGGGGGCACTTTTTTCTTTTCTCGCACGACCTGTTTAAGAATAAACGCTGATTTTTCAAGCTACATTTCGTGTAGGGTAATAAATTTGGTACCGATGTTTATTTAGCTCAGACATTCGACTTTGTTTATGTGCACACTAGGCGTTTCACTAACAAATTGACTTGAATTAAGGAATCACTATTTTATCTTCCAGTACTTGGGGGTAAAAATAGTAATTGTGGTGTGATGCTTGGAGTGATACATATATATGTATTGTTTTGTTTGAGAAAAAAAAAATTGCAATTTATAAATAACTTGCACTATTACCATGGTAACACAACTTCGTTGATATGTGCGTTCTTAACCACTGTTTGAATATTTTACCAGAGGCCAAAGTTGAAATTTAGAATAGGAAATAAAGTCCTCCCACATCCCAGTTATCAATGAGGTGTGCAAGATTGAGAGTCAAACATCTTTGAGATGTCAAAATTGGGGGTCAGACTGAGTGAAAAGAAACCCAAACTAGGGGTCTCTGAAGCACAAATAAGAGTAAAGGCAAACACTGCCCTTCTCCCATCACGTTTTGGAGAGGCCCAAAGTTATGGAGTCAAAAACAGCTTTCAGACACTAAATAAAATGATGGTACAGTAATTCACACTTCTTGGAACTAGCATATCACTGTAGAACCTTACACATAATTGGAAGAGATTGATGAAAACAAAATCTTAAGCTCAAGTGTTATGATTTCCAGGCCCCTATCCTTTCTAGGCCCATACAATATACTTGCTGTTGGAAATGTGTTATACCTGTATCAGTTTAATTTTTAATGCAATAGATGAATTGTTTTGCTGAATAGCCTATTTATTATATACTTAAACAAAATGAAGATATAACATTGATATTTTTTTTAATATGTTTTTGAAATAAATATAGACACATAATTTTTCATTTTCATATGAATGAATTTGAAAGACTTGGCTCATTGTAAATTTTCAACGAATCTCATTCATTTTTACTTTTTTGTGAAAGGGTGCAGGTTACAATCCTACTCCAATTGCCTCAGCACCAAGTAAACTTGTGCTGCAGTGCAGATGATGTTGCAAAACATTACTATATGTTTTGTATATTTTAGTCCAGGTTATGGGAATAGTTGTTTTAGTACTAGCAGTATTTTGAGAGCTAAAGAAAATCAGTCCAACTCCTCCTGTTTTCAGTTCCCACTTGCATATATTGCTTATATTATATGTTGAAATGAAAATTCAGATATGCTTCTTATATCACTAGCAAGAAAGTTGTTGATGACTTTTTAAGACTGCAGTATCATTTATAACTAGTAATTTGCTTGTGTGCTAACATCGGTTTCGAGTCCTATATATATGTGCTTTGCAAGCTGTTACATTGTTTTGCTGGTACAATTTTCAAGGCACCAAAGATCTTGTATTCTTTTTTGTTTTACTGATGAAGCATCTCCATTTTGTTGGTATGTTCCATTATAATTATTTACACATATTTTGCTTTCTGGTAGGGAATCAGTGGCTTTGGTATAAAAATTAATTCTGGATTGTGCAAAACACATGACTGTCATTAAAGGATGCAGTTCTACTGGTTTCATATTCTTGTCAGCAAAATTGAAACTTGTGTCACTTATTTAATAGCTAGTATCATCTGTATTCATTACTCAATCACTGTCATCCAGATTGTGTTTAAAAATTACTTAGGCCTTAAATATGGCAGTTCTGATTACCCATCTTTGAGTATCTCTGTATACTGTGTTTTACAAAAACAAATACAGTCCTATATCATTTGGTTGGCTACAGCATGTGGAAAATATATGCTAAAATGTGACCATTTTGGTATGGAAAAGGTTGGCTGCCTTTATTTGTAGGAAATACACTTCCCTCTCTTTCCTGTATAGTCAAATAAAGTGCTGAAACAACAACCATGAGACTTATGGCACCCATCTTGACTTGCATCTTTGCCCTTCAATTGCATAATATTTCAGTAGTATCTATATTGTCTGTTGTTCTTTCTTCACCTTACATATATCTACCAGCAGAACAGGGTCAGTGCTATTTGCTGTACCAGTGAATACTATAAACACTGAGTATATCACTCTATTTTGTCACTAGGTATATGCCAGTTGCACAACAGGGGTATATACAATCAATTATTTGTTATAGGATGGTGTTAAAAATAAAGTCTTACATTATTTCCTACAGGATAAGACCAGGAAGCCAGTCTGTTGGGATTACAATCTTAGATAAATGTTTTACCATGTATAACTGCTTATGAGTTGAGTCCGATTGCAAACAACAAAGACCAGCTTCTGCCATGGCATAATGTGACTGCAAATCAGGGTCTATGTTGCTTGTTCTGCTGATTACCCTAACAAACTGGATAGATCCAGATCTGCCAGACATATGATGGCATATATGGTTCTCTGCACTTTGTAGTTGAACTTGACTTACAAGCAAGTATATACCCAAGTCTACATGCACATTATGTTATAATAGAGCAAGATCTCTTTTGTTTTCAGTTTGACTTCTACACAAATATATATGGCAGTTGTATTCACAAGTAGTCTATCACAGATCAAGCAAAATCCAGCATAAAATATGGGCTAGCAGTACATACATGCATTTGTTTAACAGTGCAGACCATCTCATCTTCATCACACATGGACTTTATAAAGTTTCAAACTTAACCAAACTGCAGCAATGCAATCAACATTTTAACTTTTTTTTATAACCTCTTTTTATACCTTTCGTTTGCAACCAGACAATATTTGATCAGATATTGAAATTTAAATGCAATTTTATTGTCCTGAAAGAAATTAATTAGTTGCCTGGCCCAAAAATAAAAAGTTACACAACATATGTGATTTCTGCCTATTTGTATTCTCTCATTTCAAATGATATTGTGTTGAAACAATATTCTTATGAACAAAAAGTTTAATATATTGAGACATGTATCCATTGTAAACTGGCTGTCCCTGGCCTGTTTCTATTTAAAGATAAGATGCTGCATGTGTGTGTGTATATGTATGAGTGTGTGTGTATATATATATATATATATATATATATATATATATATATATATATATATATACTACTTTTGTGAGTGGGCTTGTTTTTTGAGTTCTGTATCAACATTTTAGAGTTATGATACTTTTTAAGTTTGTGATGATATAAATGATTTACATGCATTTCCTGTTTAAAAAATTGAAAACTGCTTTAGAGGCAAGTGTTCTTAATTGTTTAACTTATATAGATCTGTATTTTTTATGCATATAAAAAAAGTTTCCCACTAGTAATTAAATGTGTGAAAGGGTACCTGGGTACTTGGGTACCCACCTGTTCATAATTACCTGTGTAATAAAGGTAGCTATAAAGAACCCATGATAGTAACTGTACATGTTTCTAGGAAAACAGATGGGTGTCTTGAACTTGAAACAGTGTGTTATAGATTCATTATAGTTTGATACACTCTTAAGTAGCAGACAAGTCTATATTGAAGCAAAATATTAACTGAAATGGGCTGTATCAATGGGACTCATGGATGTTAAGTGACTAAAAATGTTAGAAGATAGGAATTTTGTTAAACTGAAGAACAGATGGCATTAGGAAAATGACAAATTGTAGTGCTTTTTTGTTAAACTGAAGAACAGATGGCATTAGGAAAATGACAAATTGATAGTGCTTTACAAATTTGGAAAGTGGAATTCTACAGTGATTTAATATAGCATTCAAAATTTGTGGACTTTATGACCTTTCAGAGAAAGTTAAACATGGGATGTAGACTAGTTAAAGTGAATGTTGTGTATAAATAATTTATCATTTTGTTTTGTGTCTGTATTCTCATGCTAATTCACATTGAGTTAGCCACTTTGTGACAAGAATTTAACTAACTGCAGATCCAGGTAATTAGCAAAAAAACATCTGATTTATATATGGTTTTCCTTAATTGTAGCATGTAATATATAGATGACTCTTTTATGCTCAGATTGCATTTTTTTGACACTCTTATTATTAATAATTATGCTTATACCTGTATTTTATGTGTGAATTTCAACAGACCAGTTTAGATTCACATTTAATCTAAATTCTCTTTGATCAGGTACCTGGGTAACCAATCATTAGGATCTACTACCCAGATGATGTTTTCTAAGTTTGTACATCTTTACTTGCTAGATTCTTTACTTGTGATTGAACATGCACCCAAGTGCATTGGAACTGGATTAACTGATTAACCCCAATTGTGCATATTATGAATTAACACAAAATCTTTGTCTCACACACTTAAGGAACACTTTGTCTCCAACACTTAAGGAAGTGTCCCTGCCTTCTTATCTCACCAGGCAACTTCACGGGCATGTCTACTACTTTGTGTATGATGTGTGGCCAATTGCAATAATTACTCAGATTGCTTTTTAAAAAGTTTTTAGAGTAAGTCAGACAAGGGAAGACAGCCAGCTGAGATAAACAGCTATTGCTTAAGAATATCTGGTGTGCTACAGTGTGTTATATTGTTTTTGTGAAATATTGCTCATAGTGCAGTTATAGGAATAAAACAATACTTTGCGCTGAATTTCACAATCTTGCAAAAAACTTGCTTGATGTAGGGTCATATGTCTCTTCTTTTGCTATAAGCAATGTTTTATAAATATGATAAGGCACATCAAAGACTAAGGAGTTGTACCAGAAGTTTCACTAAGCTGAGATTCATATATCATGCTAATTCAAAGGTAATGCAGAAAACCCTGAGGTGTTCCCAATGCCCCTATCAAAAGACAACATTGTTCATCATAAACATGTGAAAATAAACAACTAGTGCTCTGAAGGCAATAAATATGTCAGATTTCATAATTTCTTCTTCCTATGTGAATCTCTTAGAGTATCATAACATAAACAAAAAATTCTTTTTGACTTTCACTGAAGGTCATAGGTGGCCCATGATAAGGGAAAAATGCTCCATTTTTGTGGAGCACTAGGACACATAGCTGATGTAGAGAGACTTCACCTGGTAGTGATGTTATTTGGTTCACAGTGTATATGTGTGTGTGTGTTCACTCTTCTCAGCTTTTTATGACTTTGTAGTTTGTTTATCATGTTCAGTGGATGCCCAGCCATTTAACAGTATCATCAGCAAATAATCAACATCAGCTTTGTCATTTATGGCATATGATGTCATATATGAAAATGACATGAGTATTTGCAAAAGGCAAATGGCTGTGAAATCTGGGACCAAAAATTTAGACATTTGCCCAGGATGCATCTGGAAATCTTTGTTTTGAATAATAAGATTCAGGATAATGATGAATCCCTATCCTTGAAACAGTTCAAGGAGTACTGCAGGTTGCAAGAGTGCTTCTCAAAACACAGACCCAGTAATATAAATAAAAATTATATATATATATATATATATATATATATATATATATATATATATATATATACACACACACACATACATACATACACACACATACATACATACATACATACATACATACATACATACATACATACATACATACATACACATTTATATATATATATATATATATATACACACACACACATACACATATATACACATACATGTGTGTGTGTATAATGCATTTTTTGGCATAACATTTTCATAGCTTCACAAAAAGCTATTATGTGTATAAGGAAATAAAGTTTTAAAAAGTGTACAATATACACATAAATTGTACTTCATATCTAATTTACATTTATGTTGCCGATATGGTGAATGTTTTAATTAGAATTGAAACATTAAAATTGAATGATTTTAGGCGATGTAAGATCAAAAACAGTACACTGCATGGATGAGTTTTAAAGATTTCTAATTTAATATATGTGAAGTTCATGTTAAAGCATGCAATGCATTTTATTCCATTGATTGTTCTTTAATTCTAGAAGAAAGTAAATTTTAAATAAATGCATGTTATCAGGTTTTGTATAATTGTTCACTATCAGTAGTGAAGTAAGGCACACAGTGTTTAGGGTAAACCTTTTACTAGATAAGGTGAATGGAATTGAAATGTATATTGGGCTTGAAGGAATTTATGTGAATGCAGTTTTGTGGCTTTTTATGATTCAACTTATCAGGCTGTAGTGAATTTATCTTCTAATTTGTTTGAGTTACATGATTTAAAGTCATGGCTGGAATGTTAGGAATTGAAGTTCACACATATTTCATGATGGTAGTGGAAATGTCTGCAATAAGGAGTGGATCATTCCAGTGTGGGGTTATTTGGTATAATTGTCCATATATGAAGTACACTGTGACTTTCTGTTTTGCAAACACAGAAGTTTGAAAACTTTCCAGGCTTGTAGCTGGCAATCATGATGAAATGATTTTTAAAAATGCATAGGAAAGAGATAAACACTCAATTTTATCATTCTCTTTTTAGGTTGATTTCAGGAATGCCATAGTTAAAGTGCTGGTGTTTGTAATGCAAGGCAAAAAATCATGTACCTCAATACCAGTAACATTTTTGCATTTAATGCCATCTACAGAGAAATTTTTCAAAACTGAAAACCTTAAAATAAATGTGTAGGTTTTTTTATGTTTTTTTCTTTCAGTCGAGGTTAAAGATTTTCACCTCAGAACACGAAGTGATCACATGTCATCTTGCGTTCAAACTTGTATAGGTCTGTCTTTACAACATTATATTGTTAGCCACTGAATCTTTTTTTAAACATCATCATGGTATATCAAAGTACCTAAAATATCACACAAAGACATACCATGAACTGGGCTATGTTGTTGCTTTGCTTATTTTGAGTTCTCTTCTTGACAGTAATATTCACTTAGATGATCTGAGTGACTGGAGAACAATAAGGATAACTGCAAACTTTGATACCTACGCCATTGGTTTGAGCTTTCACCTCTTATGTGGGAGGTTGCAGGTTTGAACCTTGGTCGAGGCATACCAGAGAATAAAAAAAAATGGCACTAACAGCTTTCTCACTTGGCCCTCAGCATTAGTGCTAGGATTTGCTGGCTGTGTGTCAGGATAATGGGACTGGGTGGAACTTTAAATAAATGCTACATGTCTTCGACATGGTGCCTCAGTGCTAGACATCACTATGAACTGTCACATTGCAGACATTGTAGCAATATGACCGAAAATTTGTCTACATTAAAAAGCCAAATAAGACACACACACACACACACACACACACACACACACACTGATACTTATTCAAAGAAAATTGTGCTTATTGCAATAGTATCAGATTGTAATTAACTAACAATTATTGACTGCTGAAATGGAGCTATATACTAACAGACAAGGTGGAGATAACTTGGTGCAGGTGGGGAATGTGTAAATGACTTCTTACTTTCAACTCAGATGATGTACAGCATGCTATGCAAGTAGTGGTCTGTGTGCTGGATCCGGCAAGCATCCTGGTTTTATCTGCTTGTATACATCATAGGGTGGGACTAAACAATCACTTATAAATACATCTTGCACTCTGTGTGAAGTTGCATATGTGTAATATACAGTATGTGTTTACATAAATATATATTACACAAATTTCATAGCCGAATGTCTAATTGTCCTTTGCCTGAAGCAGTTACCCAGTAGCAATGATGATATGTCTTCATGCACATAAAGGACAGTTCCGTTACTAATACATGGTATTCGGTACAGTGTTACTAATACATGGTATTCGGTACAGTGTTACTAATACATGGTATTCGGTACAGTGTTACTAATACATGGTATTCGGTACAGTGTTACTAATACATGGTATTCGGTACAGTGTTACTAATACATGGTATTCGGTACAGTGTTACTAATACATGGTATTCGGTACAGTGTTACTAATACATGGTATTCGGTACAGTGTTACTAATACATGGTATTCGGTACAGTGTTACTAATACATGGTATTTGGTACAGTGTTACTAATACATGGTATTCGGTACAGTGTTACTAATACATGGTATTTGGTACAGTTGAAAAAAATGTTTAGCTGTTTCTGGTTCACAAAATAAGTAATTGTTTAAGGACATGATTTTGTAATAGGTCATCATTGATTGAGCAACAGCCTAGTTGAAAACTTGAATAGAAAACTTTAAATTTGCACTAATCTCTGGCCTTGATCGTAATAGGCTATGATGTTTTCTAAATTCCTGTTTAACTTACTTATTCAATTATACATTTATGTACATAACATACCTTGGCCAAAACGTTGACTTTTTATGAAGGAGAATTCTATTTAATAGCAGCAATTACTTACCGTCCATTCGATGTGAATACATCTTCCCATAGAGTGGATAAAAAAGCCAGAATCACCTTTTGCTTCCTATTTTCTTCCAATTTTCCAAAACGGAGAACACTTCAGTCAGTAATAGACTTTGGTTAAAATGAATTTGGCATCAGTCAGTTCTGGAAAATTGTTTGGCATCGTGAAGTTTATTATTTACCTGCTGAACACATGATGCAACATGTATTCAGTCTTATCATTGTGCATTGAAAAAATGTGACCGCTATTGCATCTTGTTGAAAATGTTTGCCATTATAATCCTTCAAAAATTTTGACATATGACATATTGTTGCCCTATAAATAATTCATCCTGTATCAGTTTATTTTTAAAATAGATATCAGTGATAATTAGAATTTGATTTCATCTGTACACAGCATGTATTACTATCTTTGCTTTTATTAACTCTAATGATCATAAACAGAAAAGCTTATTAGGATGGTCTGTTTTTCTTTGTCCTTCTGCATCCAACATGTCAACCACATCAGCTTATTTGAAAACCTTATCAAAAAAGAATATTTGATGGTTTGAACACTCATCAGTAAAAAGGAAGAAATGGTCTTATCTTGAATTCCAAGAAATTCTTTCTGCCAGTAGAAAGTCTGTCTCTTTGAGGGACTCTTGTTTTACTGTTCACTGGCAGCATCTGTATATATAACTATGTTTTTTTTTCCTTCTGCATGGCTCATTGCTCTGAATAAGTTTTGTTTTTTGGTAGTTCGTTTTATTATGAAGTTGGCTTTTGAGACAGTGAATTTGCATTTTCATAGTTGAAAAAGTTTTGGTTACTGAGAAAAAAAAAGTTAATTAAAATTATAGAAGAAAAATTTCCAAACTTTAAACATGATTTAGCTTTAAGATTTTGTTTACTTTGTTTCAGTCCTGAGCAGTTAATTTGTATTCAGCCCGAAGGAGAAAACTTATAATGAAGCAAGTGATGCCAACCTAATATAATTACTGTAATACATTGTCAGGGAACCATAGTGGTCTGGTGGTTAGTGTGCCAGTTTCACAATCTGTGGGTTGTGGATTAAATCTTGTTCAGACTTGAGCTTGTGTTGGCTGCCATGGTGTGACTCAGGGCAAGTCACTTTATATCAATTGCCTTGGCATTAAATAGTGGTTTATAATGCTAAATGCCAATCAGCCAACACCTATCTACCTCCCTCACTCATTCAATTATACATTTATGTACATAATGTGCTTCTGCCAGAACAATGACTTTTTATGAAGGAGAATTCTGTTTATTTCATTTTTATCCAGCAGGCAGAACAGAGACATAAATCCTGCACATGATTCTCTCAGTGATAATGCATGCATTTTTTTTGGTTGGCTTTTTAATGACCCATCTGTCTGTTCATCTTTGCACACTTCTTGTAACCATAGTAGTTCTGCAACCTGTATACATAATTGGATGCCATTTGGTAGGTGACTTGCCTATTACATGATGGTGCCTTCTAAAGGTTTTATCTTTTCTTGTCCCATTCTAACAGTGTTGAATTTTTTTGATCAATTTTAAATATCTTTTTCTTCAGATGCTAGTACCCAGCATATTATTTAAACCACATTCATATGCATTGTGGTGTGTACTTGTTCATTTGTCTTGAATGTGCCTTTTATGAGTTTTGTGTCTCATGCCCATTTTAGATTGATTTATACATGGACCATTAATTTCATACATGTATCTATATATGGATTGTTGCTTGCAATTCAAGAACCACACAACATCTGCTTGTGTTGTTTGTATGAAAATTATTTCATAGACTGGTATGTGGTTTTTATTGGGGCAGGGATAGTGTTGTCTTTATGGCCCTTGTCAGTCACCTTCAGATCTTTATTTGGATATTGCTTGTAATCAGCAAAGCTTGAGAATCATTCAACACATTTAGATGCAGTTTGATGTGAACAATATTTTATAGGCCTAGATGTACCTTTTAGGTCTTATGGTACTAATGTGGAGAAATCGGAACAAGTCTAAAAATGGGCAAGTATAAAAAGGGTATATAATATTGTGGCTGGCCAGAATTAGTTGATAATGATTTTGGTTTTAAAAAAAGAATCTTTTGAGAACTTATACTAGTTGCAAGTGAAAAAAGAGACATTATTTTATTGATGGAAGTTCAGTGCTTAATAGGTTTGAGTTTGGAACACATTACTGAAATTAACACATGACTCATTTGGTCCAGAATTTGAAAGAAAGCACGGTTTTCAAACACAGGCAGGTGGATCCAGAAAATGCAGTGGCTCTTATCTTTTTCTCATCACAGAAGTTGTCCTGCAGGTGCTTTATATTCATAAATATAGGTTTTATCATGATTATGAGCACTCCAGAATGTAAAGCTATTGAATTTATTATATAATGTTAAGCTATTGAATTTATTATATCATGGAGCTTGAGAACTGTATAATCACCATGAATCCTTTATGGATTTGGTCTCATCTTCACCTGGATGGAGTTGTGGTCCCTGTTGATAAATATATCTTTTGCACGGCTATTGATTGCATTGATGAGAACTTGAAGTTAAAAGAGTTGGACACCTAGATTTCCATGATCTTGTTTAGAGTAGTCCTGTTGGCCTTTGAGTGTTTGACATTCTCCTACTGTAGTTTTGATTTCCCAACACAAGTTCCTATGTACAAGACACCTTTGCAATGTACTCATTGCTCATAGCTTTACTATGTTTGTTGTTGTAGGGTTTAATGCCTTTTTTCTGGACAATATAGGCTATACATGGTGGCCAGTATAAATGGTGGAGAACCCTGCAAAACCCTGGAAAGAACCACTGACCCACGAGAAGCCACTGGCAAGCTTTCTGATGTACCCACATTGACCAAGACTGAGACTCAAACCCACCCAGAGGTGAGATGGCAGTGATCTGTAACTATGAGCACTTTAAACCACTTGGCTTCTCAGGGTCACTCTGGCCTGTGTTTGAAATAAGAGCCTTTGCTGTTGCAAATTGGTACTTTTGCATTTTAACAAGCCATCTTTACTTAAAATTGCATCATACCTGCAGTCATAAAGCGTTTTTACAGACCAGTCATAATGTTGAATGCTTTACATGTTTGTGTCTTTTTGTTGTAAATTATTTATGGCCATTTTTCTTGAAGCAGTGGCCATAAATTTTAAATGCAGTCAGTAGTTGAGAGTTTGCATTACATCTGAAACTCTAGCCAGGATTGAGATGATCGGTCATGTCAGTGACAGATAAGTCTCTCCATTAGTGAATTTACTAAATTCAGACTGCATATATAGTGGATTTCATCTCCTGTTCACAGATGAATCATATGTGTGTCTGTGATTTAGATTTTTAACATAGTTTTAACAATTATTCAGTCATATGCCATGAAGTCTGCAGTATGACAGTTTATAGTGATGTCTAGCACTGGCGTATCATGCTGCAGACATGTAGCATGATGTCCCACCCATTCTCATTATCCTGACACCAGGCCAACCAGTCCTAACACTAACCTCTGTTAGTACCATTTTGTTAAGTCTTTGGTAAAACTCAACTGGGGTTCGAACCCACGACCTCCTGCATCCGAGGTGGATGCTTGAGATTCAGAATGGGTTGCATCTGGTCAAATCTGTATAGGTTTCCATGGAAATAATTAAAATTTACACCAAAAGCTAACTCCTTTGTTTCACTGACTTGCAAAATTTTTAAATGTATTTCCAATTTTACAGTACACATTGGCGAAACACTTGTACCTTCTCTCTGAGGGAAAATAAATCATTTATGTTTGTTTACTTAGTCATATTGGTATTAACCCTTTCATCATGGCAGACCGCAAAACCAGTCAGGGGGAAGTAAGTCCGTAAACACTATGGACTGACTTTTTGGTCTGGGCAGTGTTCTTCTTTAACATTATATTACCCGACTAAATAACTTTCGGGGTACCTCTAATAACTTCCATCTTGTAAAGTAGATGTTATATTTGGATAATCTTGTGAGTTAAGCTTGTATACAACTAGAAATCAAAGTAGGAACTTTTAACGTGTTTTCCGAATGTTGAAATTTGTATCCAAAATGGCGGCGTTTGAAGAAACTTCAATGGAGAGTTATCTGATTTTTTAAATAATTTCGACCTGGTAAATTTGGATGAAAATGAGAGAAGACGTATGGAGAGACAATGGAATGCACTTGTGGGTGACAGCAATGACGATGAAGAGGATTTTAAAGGTTTTGAATCAGAGGAATTATACGATCCACGTGGTTTTGTCTGGACGAAGCCGGAAAACCAAAGAGATTTTTTTTTCAGTTTTCTGACAGAGTTGGGCACACCTAAGTGTTAGATGGCTCCAAGAAAAATTTTGGATTATTTTCAAATCTTTTATTCAGATGAAGTTTTTGGAAAAATTGTCCATTTAACGAACTTCAGTGTGACGATCAAATGTGGCAGAGGCGATATAAGTCACTTAGGTGTGTGTGGACAGATCTCACCTTGGAGATCATTTTGGTTCATTTTATAGAATCTTATATATTATGGATACCATGAAAGAAAGACTTGTGTTGCTACTGTGATTATTCACTAGTACATCTAGGGTGAATTGAACAAGTGTTGATAACATTCTAAGTTTTCTAAGAGGTAATAAAATAATTACTTGTATTTTACCTGTTGTGTTACTTGTTTGTACCTGCATTTTAACAATTGTAATAGATATGAACATTTTATTGAATTAGTCATAAAATTTGATTTTTAACCTTGATTTTTTGACACCTAATCCAGCCAGATATCTTTAACATTGTTTCAAAGTCCACAAGTCATTTTGCTTTACAACTCCAAAGTTACTTAGTGTTGAGGACTCTATGCCTACAAAGTTACTTAGTGATGAAGGGGTTAAAGGAAAGACAAAGCTGCTGAAGCAGCCCTAAACTTGTTCCTGATTGGAGAATTCCATACATACAATGAATGCATTAATAAACATATTACTTGGCAAACCAACTGGAACCAAGCTACTGTGAACCAACTCCAGGACAATACAGCTATGCTGGTTGAATGACAGCCCATACAGGTAGATCCATGAACTGAGATGTGATTATATTGTATTCTTCCACAGGGGACACACTCACCTGATTCAGTCTTATTGAATGGTGAACATCAACCAGTGTTGTGCCAGTCACTGTCCAGTTACTCATCTCAGTTTTATTGAAGAAAGCAAAATCAGATTGTGTTTCCTGCCATGTCTAATCACTTAGCACACTTTTACTTTTTTGAAGGATGAACATGGCAAAGTGTGTTGGCAGTCGATGTCCAGTCACTCAACTGAATCACTTTAACATTCTTGTCCAGTCACTTGCCTGACTTACTGTGTATTGCCAGCTACTGTCCAGTCACATGCCTGAATCACTTGGACCTCTTGAAGGGTAAGCATCAACCAGTATATATTGCCAGCCACTGTCCAGTCACTTGCCTGAATCATTTTGACCTCTTGAAGTGTGAGCTTTAACCAGTGTGTATTGCCAGCCACTGTCCAGCCACTCATCTGAATCACTTTGACCTCTTCAAGGGTGAGCATCAACCTGTGTGTATTGCCAGCCACTGTCCAGTCACTACCTGAATCACTACTGTTCAGTCACTACTCTTCAAGGTTGAGCATCAGCCACTGTGTATTGCCTGCCACTGTCCAATCACAGTGAGATATTTCTTGTTGATTGTGTTAATTTTCAGCCCATGAGATGTTAATTTACTAAATGAAACATTGCACACACAATTGTCTCATTGGTCCTCAACGAAAATGGCATTGTTTTGATATCATGAATGACTACCGCAGCATCCATCTCGCTGCTACACCAACTCGTCATATTAACATGGGGTATTCAGTAAAAGACTTCTTATCGGTCCGATATAAAAATGGTGATAATCTGACATCCATTATGAGTGTCATGGCAGCCATCTTGAAAATCTTATTATTGCTTCTTCTGAATGGAAGTAATATTGAAATGGGGATGGTCAGAAGATTTCCTAAATGATCTGATAATTAATATGGCAACATCTTGAAAATCTGACTAAGCATGGCCACCAGAAGAGCAGTCTTGAAATCTCATTAATTGCCACCTTTTTTATGTTTATAGTTATATCAGCATGAAGTTTTCACTAAAAGACTTCGTATCATGTCTGGTTGGTCCTAGTATGGTAACCAGGTGAGCCATCTTGAAAATCTTGTTGTCACTACTCCTGAATGGAAAGTCTTTGTTGACATTGAGTCTTCAACAGAAGATTTCTTATGAGGCCTGGTTGATTCTAAATGAAGATGGTGCTATTGACATTCAGTTTTCAACAGAAGATTTCTTTTGAGGCCTGGTTGATTCTAAATGAAGATGGTGCTATTGACATTCAGTTTTCAACAGAAGATTTCTAATGAGGCCTGGTTGATTCTAAATGAAGATGGTGCTATTGACATTCAGTTTTCATCAGAAGATTTCTTATGAGGCCTGGTTGATTCTAAATGAAGATGCTGCTATTGACATTGAGTTTTCAACAGAAGATTTCTTATGAGGCCTGGTTGATTCTAAATGAAAATGGTGCTATTGACATTGAGTTTTCAACAGAATATTTCTTATGAGGCCTGGTTGATTCTAAATGAAGATGGTGCTAATCTTATGTCCAATATGACCACCACAGCATTTATCGTGAAAATCATTTTTACTTTACTCCTGAATGAACAGTCATATCAACATAGGATCTTTACTAAATGACTTCTTTTGTGATGTCTTGTTGGTCCAAAATGAAAATAGTGGTTCTCAAGTTGCCATCTTAAAAAATCTTATCTCTCAAGTGGCCATTTTCAAAATCTTGTTATAACTACAAGAACACTTAAATGAATTGTCATATCAGAATGGGGTTTTCACTGAAAGACTTCCTATGATGTCTAATTGGTCATAAATGAAAATGATGCTGGACATAAAAATATAATGCTTTCATCAAAAGACTTGTTATGCTGTGTAAATAAAAGTGGTACCAGTCTGATGCCCAGTATCACCACCATTGTAGCCATTTTGACGTCTTTGTATTGTTACCTCTCCAAAATGGAGAGTCATATCAACATAGGTTTGCACCAAAGGACTTCTTAGTTTGTTTTTTTGTGGTTCTAAATAAAAATGGTGCCAGTCTGACATTTGATGTGAAAATCTTGTTATTAGAGATTGTTTGAACACTCAGGAAGCAAAAGAAAGAAGTGATCTTATTTTGAATTCCAGGAAGTTCTTTTCAGCCATTAGAGCACGAAAAGTTTGATTGACTCTTGTTAATCTGTTCTGTACACCAGGAGTTTTGGAGTAAGAAGAAACTATGATACTTTTTTGGTTAGTTAAATTACTAGTTTTTGATTATCATTATGTAATTGGCTTTAGCTGTGCTGGTCATAGACATAAGATCTTATGGGATGACCTGTTGTCTTTTTTGAAATGGAACTATACTCATTCTAAGCAAGATGGAGGATTGCTGTGAAATTTTACATTCATCCAATGATTAAGTTGGCCCATAATGAAACTAGTCAAACATTAATATGAATATTAGGTTTCACTAAACGATGACTTTTGATATCTAGTTGATCCTTAATGTAAAATATTCCCAACACAAGTTGTCTTAAAAGTTATTGCTGCTCCAGAATGGAACTTTTTTGCCTGAAAGACCTTTTGTAGTGTAAAATGTTGATCTTTTAAAAATTTGTGCTGATAAATTATATATATATGCCAACCATAGTAGCAATTTTGAAAATCTTATTGCTGTACTATTTTCAGATGGACAGGCATATTAATGTTGATGTCCAGTTGGTCCAGTATAGCCATCCTCACAGCCATCATAAAAATCTTGTTATTACTACCCCTAAACAAAACACTTTGAATGAATCTATGCCAAAATAAGCTACACTTTATAATTTAAAATTATGCAGGTGTATTTTGTGGAATTTACATGCCTGAAAGAGTTTCACTTATTATTGCTGGAAAGCATGATCCTTATACATCATCCAGATTCCAAATTATGTCAGGGGAGCAGAGAGGATTGCATTGATTTGAGGGGAAAAAAACATATTTTTGTTGACCCTATCAGACAGTGATATATCTTAATGAACTCTCATCCATTAAACCAGGTGAAACAAATAGCCATCATAGATTTCTATGCATCATCTGGTGATAAAATATGTCAGGGGAAAGGCTTGGGGTGGGAATGTAGTGATTAGGAAAAAAAAATAAAATAAAGGAATGTTCAGATATAGTGACTAATGCATATGTAGGAGAGATGAGTAATTAACTCAGACAGCCAATCCTAGATTCATTGTAGTCTTACCTGTTGTGGCCTACATAATGTTGCCCCTGATATATCAGATTAGACTGACTTCCCTTTTTTCATTCTAGTTAATTATGTGCCATGATGTTATGCTGAATTCATCTATAAAGCCAGTTAACCATTAACAGGGCAGAACTTATCCTCCATCAGTCAATACTGGTGCCATATCAGAAATTGGGATTAATTGACAGATTTGAATGTACCTTACTAAACTCATTCTCTGAATGCTTGCCAGTCCTGCTTATGCATTTATATATAGTAATACTGTAGAACCTGTCTTGAAGGACCACCACTTTTGACAAACAATTATGATCTCAAGACAGGTGGTCTCTCATAAAACAAGTCCCAATGCTGTATAATCAATAAATTTGTGCATTGAGAGTATAATCTCTCAAGATAGGTGGTCTTTCATAGCTTTGGTTTTTCAAAACAGGTTTTAAGGTTTCACTGTACATTCTTTATATTTGTAATCAGTAATAGTTATTCCATCTTACAAATACCATATGCATTATGCATTCACAACTGCCCCTTCAACACTCACACACATATATATATATATATATATATATATATATATATATATATATATATATATATATATATGGAGAGAGAGAGAGAGAGAGAGAGAGAGATTCTGTTGTACTCAAATATTCAGCTTGTTGAGGTAAATGGTGTTTAAGTTAGCCATACCTATGGAAGTAATATTTTAAGGTTGATATCTTTCATTCCATTGTTGTCCAAGTAGTTTATGCCAAGATGAGGTATTTTTAGGCATTCATGTCAATGGAGATTACAGATGGGAAAAGACATTTGTTGCTTGTCAAGTTGAAGAACTGGGTTAGCAAACCTTGTAATTTGTTTACATCTGCCAGTGTGGGTATATTTATATACACTATCATTTTCTTGGTTTTACTCCAGCCTACAGGTAATGTATACTTTTATTTCTTTCTTTACTTTCTTGGTCTGTGGCTCTCATGTTTGACCTTGGTAGGATATTTCCTTTTTTCATTGCTGAAATGATGAATGGAATAGATGCCACTTTTTATTTTTTGCTTACCTGGTCATTAGGTGGCATTACATTTTTTGCTTACCTGGCCATATCAGGCTGCTTTACATTTTTTGCTTACCTGGCCATGTTAGGCTGATTTACATTTTTTGCTTACGTGGCCATATTAGGCTGATTTACATTTTTTGCTTACCTGGCCATTAGGCCGATTTACATTTTTTGCTTGCCTGGCCATTAGGCTGATTTACATTTTTTGCTTACTTGGCCATTAGGCCAATTTACATTTTTTGCTTACCTGGCCATTAGGCTGATTTACATTTTTTGCTTACCTGGCCATTAGGCTGATTTACATTTTTTGCTTACCTGGCCATTAGGCCAATTTATATTTTTTGCTTACCTGGCCCTTAGGCTGATTTACATTTTTTGCTTACCTGGCCATTAGGCCGATTTACATTTTATTTGCTTGCCTGGCCATTAGGCTGATTTACATTTTTTGCTTACCTGGCCATTAGGCTTATATTATGGCCCAGTGATAGTCATCCAGCTTGCTGACTTATTTTTAACAAGTGCTTGTTATCAGAGATGGTTTCAGCACTCAGCATTTAAAAAGAAGATATGGTCTTGTCTGGAATTACAGGAAATATTTTTTATACAGCAGTGCATCAGTCCTTTCAAAAGATTCTATTGACTAAACTTAGTCTCTTTAAGGGATTCATGTTATCAGACTAAACTTAGTCCCTTTAAGGGATTTGTGTTATCAGACTTGGAATATGTACCAGTATCAACATGATCATCAAGTTTGAGGATGTGCGAGCCCCAATCATATTAATATAATGATCTTTCATCTAATTGAGCTTGCTACCACTATGGATGCTGTATTTCTCATTTCATTCTCATCAAATTTAGACAATGGTCTTGTACAATTTAGAGTATTAGTAGGTATTTAGAAATATTCACGTTTCTGCTTGTAGAAGCAAGAACGCTTTATAAAAGGATTTGGCTGAAGATTTTTTTACCTAGGACTATAAAAATAAAAATTTGTTTTAAATTCAAGGCATGCTTGTACCTTGGGAGTTGAGGTCACATTCATGTTTGTGGTTTATGTTTTTTTCATTTGTGTATATTTCCTAAACCCCTTAATTGATTCCTGTTATACTAAAATCTCTCTCTCTCTCTCTCTCTCTCTCTCTCTCTCTCTCTCTCTCTCTCTCTCTCTCTCTCTCTCTCTGTCTGTCTCTGTCTCTGTCTCTCTCTCTGTCTCTCTCTCTCTCTCTCTCTCTCTCTCTCTCTCTCTCTCTCTCTCTCTCTCTCTCTCTCTCTCTCTCTCTCTCTCTCTCTCTCTCTATATCTATCTATCTATCTATCTATCTATCTCAGGGGGCCCCGAGTGGTCTAAAGCCATGCCCGTTATGGATCACTGCTATCTCACCTCTGTCTGGGTGTCTAGGATTCTGGGAATGTGGATATGTGAGAAAGCTTGTCAGTAGCTTCTCGTGGGTCGGTGGTTCTTTCCGGTGATTTCCCGGGTTCTTCCTCCACCATTAATACTGGCCGCCATGAATAGCCTATTGTGTGCTGAAAAATGGCGTTAAGCCCAACAACAACTCTCTCTTGATAAAAAATTATTCATATGGAAAGACTGGCAGGTTAGACTGATAATAAAATATATTTGATGTTTCATGAATAAACAAGAAACAATTTAGTTTGTGAGCCTTATTTTTTTTTTTTTTAAATTAACTCATTTTCTGTCCTGGTACAGGACATTAGGCACAACTTTTGTCAATTCCCTGAATGAACTCTGTATGAAGTGATGTATAGGCATCTGTATGAAGTGATGCATAGGCATCTGTATTGCATAGGCATCTGTATGAAGTGATGCATAGGCATCTGTATTGCATAGGCATCTGTATTGCATAGGCATCTGTATGAAGTGATGCATAGGCATCTGTATTGCATAGGCATCTGTATGAAGTGATGCATAGGCATCTGTATGAAGTAATGCATAGGCATCTGTATGAAGTGATGCATAGGCATCTGTATTGCATAGGCATCTGTATGAAGTGATGCATAGGCATCTGTATTGCATAGGCATCTGTATGAAGTGATGCATAGGCATCTGTATGAAGTAATGCATAGGCATCTGTATGAAGTGATGTATAGGCATCTGTATGAAGTGATGCATAGGCATCTGTATTGCATAGGCATCTGTATGAAGTAATGCATAGGCATCTGTATGAAGTAATGCATAGGCATCTGTATGAAGTAATGCATAGGCATCTGTATGAAGTAATGCATAGGCATCTGTATGAAGTAATGCATAGGCATCTGTATTGCATAGGCATCTGTATGAAGTGATGCATAGGCATCTGTATGAAGTAATGCATAGGCATCTGTATGAAGTAATGCATAGGCATCTGTATGAAGTGATGCATAGGCATCTGTATTGCATAGGCATCTGTATGAAGTAATGCATAGGCATCTGTATGAAGTAATGCATAGGCATCTGTATTGCATAGGCATCTGTATGAAGTAATGCATAGGCATCTGTATTGCATAGGCATCTGTATGAAGTAATGCATAGGCATCTGTATGAAGTGATGCATAGGCATCTGTATGAAGTAATGCATAGGCATCTGTATGAAGTGATGCATAGGCATCTGTATTGCATAGGCATCTGTATGAAGTGATGCATAGGCATCTGTATGAAGTAATGCATAGGCATCTGTATGAAGTAATGCATAGGCATCTGTATTGCATAGGCATCTGTATGAAGTGATGCATAGGCATCTGTATGAAGTAATGCATAGGCATCTGTATGAAGTAATGCATTGGCATCTGTATTGCATAGGCATCTGTATGAAGTAATGCATAGGCATATGTATTGCATAGGCATCTGTATGAAGTGATGCATAGGCATCTGTATTGCATAGGCATCTGTATGAATAGGCATCTGTATGAAGTAATGCATAAGCATCTGTATTGCATAGGCATCTGTATGAAGTAATGCATAAGCATCTGTATTGCATAGGCATCTGTATGAAGTGATGCATAGGCATCTGTATGAAGTAATGCATAGGCATCTATATGAAGTAATGCATAGGCATCTGTATGAAGTAATGCATAGGCATCTGTATGAAGTGATGTATAGGCATCTGTATGAAGTGATGCATAGGCATCTGTATGAAGTGATGAATAGTCAGAGTTTGTTGGCATGCTATTTCTCACAAGACTATATTGCTCAAGTAAAACTTTGTAGATAACTTTTTCTCATGGATTAGGTTAAGGGTTAATTAGAACTATAGATGGAATTATACTTGTATTCTTCCAAAGAATATTTTTTCTGACTATAAAAATAGGTGAATTGATGTGCTGTTGGCTTTTGATCAAGCCAAAGGGCAAGTTAATCATATAACTACAGGTCTAATAGAATTTTTGGCTTGCTGAAAATTTGTTTTAAAACTAATCAGTTATAAAGAATATACATTGCTATAATGATTAATATTGGCACCACATCCTTATTTTGATATTTATTTCATGAAAAACCCATATAGGGATGACACTTATTATTATGACAGTCAACACGATGACATTATTTTTCATACGTAGAACATAGATTCATGGATTATACTAGAAGGTATGATTGTAGGATTAACTAAAGTTTGATGCTTGCTTTCTGGTGCCACTTAAAAGTAAAGTTTGAAAACTTGAATATAAAATATAAAAACAATTATTGGAAGATGCAGCCTTTCAAATAAATATTAACATACTAAACAATAAAAGATTGAAGGCAGAGATGTTGAAATATTATAACAGGTTTATAAAATAAAAGATTAGGGAAAATAATGCAAAATCTGTACAATATATGTAGCCTATAGATTGATCTAATAATGGAATATTGCATCTCACAAATCAAAAATTTAAAGACAGAATGAGTTCATGGCATCCTATATTTTCCTTTCTTAGAAGCCCCTTTTGTTGATGTACATGTATGTTGTAGGAGGGGGCTAATGGAGGCAAAGTCAGGTAGCAGGTACATGTAAGACTAGCAGCCAAAAGGCTATGAGTTTGAATCTTACATTCAGGTCAGCACATATCAACTACCATAGTATGCTTTTGAACAGGGAATTGCACACCAGTTGCCTTAGGACTAAGGAACCTATCTTTGGCCAAACCAAACCTTTCCTTTTCAAGTTAAAAACATACATCATGGCATTTTGTATTGTACTGTAATATTCACTATCAATAGACTGTCCAGCTACATTTACAGATATGAATATTGCAAATTATGCTGGAACAAAATAGGCTTGAAACTGAATGTCAAAAATGTGTCCTATGACATTTATTGAGGATTGTTGTGGACAGATAAATGGCAGTAATAACCCTTTTGCCAGAAAAAAATTCATTTGGCAGGTCTGTATTTCTTTAACATTTTAATCAGCTGTAAAGTAACACAAAAATGTATTTTTTAGTCTAGGGCTCAAAATAACAAGTTTAAAACCAACCAGAAGCACATTTTCCAGTCATATAGTTAAGTTTTTAATGTATATAGTTATTTCCACTTTATTGAAAGATGGTTTTTAATATACACTTGTACTTATTTTGCTACCAGTTTATGATTGATCAAGTGAGGTTCGTGAAGCATCTTATGTTATGTTTCAATGCATCGAGAGACCATTCTGATGGCCTAGTGGTTTGAGCATCCACCTTGGTTGCAGGAGGTTGTGGGTTTGAAACCCGGCTGAGTCATTCCAAAGACTTGTAAAAATGGTTACTGGCAGCTGCCTAACTTGGTGCTCAGCATTAAGAAGTTAGTGTTAGGACTGGTCAGCCTGGTGTCAGGATAATGTGACTGGGTGGTACATAATGCTATATGTCTGCAGAATGATCTCCAAGTGGTAGACATGACTATAAACTGCCACACTGTTGGCAGCATAGCAATATGACTGAAATTTTTTGTTAAAACTTAAAAATGAAAAAAAAACCCACATATGCATAAGAATTTTCCTAAGGGCTTATTGGATATCAAATTCATAAGGATAACCCATGTGGCATTTAGACACCATTTTATGTCATCTGTAATTAGCTGTATTGGAGCTGTGCATGATTATCATCTTATAACCTTTTCCATAATAATCCATTGCCTCATGAAGGTTGTTTTATGCAATAGGATGCCTAATGAGACTGGATTATTGTTTTATGGGGTAGGATGCCTAATGAGACTGGATTATTGTTTTATGGGGTAGGATGCCTAATGAGACTGGATTATTGTTTTATGCAGTAGGATGCCTAATGAGACTGGATTATTGTTTTATGGGGTAGGATGAATAATGAGACTGGATTATTGTTTTATGGGGTAGGATGCCTAATGAGACTGGATTATTGTTTTATGGGGTAGGATGCCTAATGAGACTGGATTATTGTTTTATGGGGTAGGATGCCTAATGAGACTGGATTATTGTTTTATGCAATAGGATGCCTAATGAGACTGGATTATTGTTTTATGCAGTAGGATGCCTAATGAGACTGGATTATTGTTTTATGGGGTAGGATGCCTAATGAGACTGGATTATTGTTTTATGGGGTAGGATGCCTAATGAGACTGGATTATTGTTTTATGCAGTAGGATGCCTAATGAGACTGGATTATTGTTTTATGCAGTAGGATGCCTAATGAGAATGAATTATTGTTTTATGCAGTAGGATGCCTAATGAGACTGGATTATTGTTTTATGCAGTAGTATGCCTAATGAGACTGGATTATTGTTTTATGCAGTAGGATGGCTAATGAGACTGGATTATTGTTTTATGCAGTAGTATGCCTAATGAGACTGGATTAATTTAAGCATAGGTAGATTAACGCTGACCTTAATTGTTTTATTCCATAGACCAAGTTTTGAAATACTGATGGAAACAACTGTTCATTTAGGTATTTGTATGTAGGGTAACTTACAAGGAATTCCAAATACAAAGTGTTAAAATGTTGATGGAAATTACCCTTCATTTAGATATCTGTAGGCACATCAGTTAATTCCAGATGGGACAACTTTATTTCTTTCAGTTGAATGAACAATGTCAAGAGGTTTCTTCAGTCTTTGAGAAGCTCTTGAGTGATAAGATAACAAGTGAATATAGAAATAAAGAGATAAATAAATTTTAATTAAGGTCTTATTTGAAAATGCTACTTTAAACACTTATTTAATAGATTTGGGTAGATATTTTGATTCAGTAATGTACTTATTCAAAAATATTATACAGTTCTTCATTTATAAATTATCATAGTTCTCAAGGATGACAAAATCCACATATAAAATACCTGTTTTTAATTTTGGACATAATGAAAATTCCAACAGCTTGGTCCTTTCTGCACAATTTTTTTGTGAACTTCTTTTGTTCTGTTTCTACAAAGCAACTATCAGTCTTGTAGTCTTTGGTACCAAGTACAATCCTGGTTCTTTTGAGACTGGCCTACAGAAAGTAAATAATACAGCACATCATTTTGATAAAGAAAACAGAATGTGAAAGAGACTGAGAGATTGATGGAACAAATAAATAAAAGGGTTAGATAAAGCAAGAGAATGGAGGATGACTTCCAGTTCAAAGTGCAGTGTGCAGGAAGCACTTGGAATTTTTCCAGATTTGGCTGTTTTAGCTGCTGTCTTGCTGGTTTCCTGTATAATGATAATGGCTTCTGATCTTCTGATTGTATAAAGGCAAAGGGGTTTAGACATTTAAAATGTGAAACAGAAATGGAATAGAGGAGTTGGATGGATGAAGGACTTTGATCCTAAACCTGAAGTGAAGTAGTTTGTTAAAGGTTGTTTTTTTTTTTTTACACCAATGTGAATGTAATTTGCTGTGTTGCTGAACGATGGTATAACAAAGTGAATGGAATGGAATAAGGTCATTGAAATGGAATTGGCCTAATTAAGTAATTTAACATTGAAAGAGACTTTAATTTCTTCTGTAAAGCCAATGAAGTTTGTTGATTAAGTTACATAAACATTAAGTTATCAGTGATCTCAATTTGCTTTGGATTTTTATTTTTTTATATTAATACAAAATATTTCACAGTGAATCATCATTTGCAGTGGGAAGACATTTTATTGGTAACACAGAAATATATGCATAATGTCCTGAATTATTGCAAGAAAATAGAAGTTATTGTTTTGTTGATTCCTAATTTTAGGGCTGTGACTTATAACTTTTCTCAAGGAAGGAGTCTTTACAAACTCCAATTGAGAATACTGATTATGAAATAACTACAACAATAGTTTTTAATTTCAAAACATGAGTACAATATTCTGATGTAGATCATGCACAAATTTTATATGTTGATAGTGACTACATTATATATTGGTATTTAAATTTAATAATTATGTATTTGTGAAGATATTTATGTTTTAATCCTCCCTCACTTCCATCTCTGACCTCACTATTTTTTTTTCTGGAGAGAGAAGTCATTACTCCCATTTTTATCACTCATGTTTCTGCACTACTAGAGCCAGTCATGTGTGAACAGGAATTAATAATAATAATAATAATTGGTTGGAAGATTTTTTTTTACATGGGGTTATATTCTTGCAATATTCCAAAACCCTGTTTTTTGAAAATGGTTGAGTGTTGTGTAAAACAAGTAAGCAATATCATTTTCATATGGACCTTTTGTTCAAGTTAGATTTTTAACAACTTTCTTTGTGTCTGAAATGTTGGACTACACTCTCAGCTGTTTTCATTTATTCCTGTTCAAAGCAAAGTCTTCAAGAATTCTGGGTAGTCATTTATATTTTAAGGATTTTATATTTATTACTTTTATCTTTTATTTTACATACACTCTTTTGAACTTTAACATTTCTACCAATTATTTATTAATTATTACTGTAAGAGTGTCATATTACCTTATGTACTTGCTTATGAGACCAATTGCAAACAGCACAGACCCAGATCTGCTGTTGCATAATGAGCAGGCAGATCATGGTCTGTGCAGTTTTAAGTAGTAATCAATAGAACAAATAACATTTACCCTGAGATGCAGTCACATTATGCTGAGACAGATCAGGATTTACCCTGATATGCAGGCACATGTGACAGATCAGGATTTACCCTGATATGCAAGCACATGCTGTGACAGATCAGGATTTACCCTGGTATGCAGGCACATGCTGTGACAGATCAGGATTTACCCTGATATGCAAGCACATTATGTTGTGACAGATCAGGATTTAACCTGATATGCAAGCACATTATGCTGTGACAGATCAGGATTTACCCTGATATGCAAGCACATTATGCTGTGACAGATCAGGATTTAACCTGACATGCAGGCACATGCTGTGACAGATTAGATGTACCCTGATATGCAGGCATATTATGCTGTGACAGATTATGATTTACCCTGATATGCAAGCACATTATGCTGTGACAGATCAGGATCATTTGTTTGCAATTTGACTCAATTTATAATTGGTATTTGGAAATATTTATAAGCCTAAAATTTGTGGAATTTTTACATTGATAATTCTGAAAGTTTAGTTTTAATCTGCATTATATAGCTATGAATGTGCTGATGTGCCATTAAACCCTTTATATTCACACAGGATAGTCAAGGTAAACTTAAGATAGGTTCTTTAGAGGTATAGTCTGTGTCACAAGTGATGGGTGCATTACTATGTATTATAAATTAGGTATAATGAAGATATCACACTGTTGGTTTTAAAAGGAATAAATCACCATTACTTCATGATTTATTGTATGTCATTCTAATATTCCAAGGTCTCTGATGCTAGTAATTGAATATTGTAGTGTTTCTGAATCTGTGGGTTTAAAATGTCTTATTTCCAATAAAATTTGGTTTTTTTTAAAGATCTCAATAAAGTAAATGTTGCCAATATATGAAAGAGACAACAAAAAGTACAAAATGTATTGAAATTAGACAACTCCACACATTCCATATTTGACACATAATGTTGCCAATATTTGAAAGAGACAACAAAAAGTACAAAATGTATTGAAATTAGACAACTCACACACAATATTTGACAAATTATGTTGCCAGATATGAAAGATACAACAAAAAGTACAAAATGTTTTGAAATTAGACAACTCACACACATTCCATATTTGACACATAATCATTATTCTTAATGAGAACACATCTTTTTAGTCAAAACATTTTTTTAAAAAAAAAAAACTTAAAAGAATACATATTTTTGTTCTACTGTGTGTCAACCAGATGACCTTAAGGGATGGTCTTTTGTTTGTTGTTCATCTGTCCATTAGAACCAAGTTTTGTTATCACCACTCATTACCTACTTGGAGGATTACCACAGAATTTTATACACATACTCTTTGCATAGTCTTGTCTTTTTTTGACTATCATACTATAGAATCCAGGGATAGCACTGTCTGTTCTGTCTGTTATATATTTATAATTATTTGTAATACAAAAATCCTATATACCTTGATTTCTTTCATAGGAATCTGGAACGACTAGGTATATATATGAGAATTATTTACTAAGTCATCATGGAGTGTTGTCTGCTACCACAAGCTCATATAACACCACTTTTGGTGATGTGTGCTTAGTCATGACAGTATATGAGTTGGTGCTGCAGGCAAGGCAATGGGTTCGAAACTCCGGAGTACTTTAATTTCTCTAACCTGTATGATAGTATTGTTTGTATTAAACTATAAATTCTGCCCACTATTATCAAGATTCTACTACAGAATCCAGGGATAGCACTGTCTGTTCTGTCTGCTATACATACATACATACATACATACATACATACATACATACATACATACATACATACATACATACATACATACATACATACATACATACATACATACATACATACATACATACATACATACATACATACATACATACATACATACATACATACATACATACATACATACATACATACATACATACATACATACATACATACATACATACATACACACATACAAACATCCACACATACATACATACATACATACATACATACATACATACATACATACATACATACATACATACATACATACATACATACATACATACATACATACATACATACATACATACATACATACATACATACAGTTTATATAGTGTAAGAAGAGAAGGTTAACCATAAATCCTTTGTGTAATCAGGTTCTTTGGTGCATATCCCAGGTAAATACTTGGAAGTGTGAAGTGTAATACAATATGAGTGCCATTCCTTCCACATAGGGCATTGTGTCTCATGATCAAGGTAATTGAACTTTCATCATTGGTGGAAAACTATAAATTATTTTGCCACTATAATGATTTTATCAAGTTATAAAGAGGTTTTGGTTTATTGTGTGAAATTTCCCCCTGCCAATAAATGCTCTTAAAAAATTGATATGCCCCTGTTCAGAAAGCATCAGTCAAAAATGAAGTTAAACTTTGGCATGATGTATGGTTTGCTCTTGCACACCACACTCCTCCATAATAATAGTAGATAAAAAGGCCAGATTGAGAAATTGATAAAACTGGCAGCTCCTGCCATTGTATCATTACATGCAGTTATGCTTATCTTTCAGGGAGCCAGTTTGCTCTTGGAAAGGGTTCCTAGACATTTTTCATGAAAATTGACCATAGCAACAAAAAAGTAAAGTTTCTTTGATATTACCTAATTGTTAGAGGCAAGTTCTTATGATAACTTGTATAGTTATATACCGATTTTCCATGTGCCTGCTTTTGTAGGATCTTTATCAATGGGAAGTTCATAAAGAAATTTGAAATGTTTGGGACAAAATCTTATGTCTCAAATTATTTAGGCTGATTAGATTTCTACTCTTCATATAGTTTGGAAGAAACATATTTTTTTGTGGAAAAAAATGGAAAATAATTGAAATAAATAAAATAAATAGTAATGTAGTATAATTGCCTTTGCTGAGGCGAAGCTCTCTGGCATTTCAGATTGTGATTGATCTCCATTGTGTCACACATGATGAAAGTTGTAAGCATTTACATGCTGACATGACAGATCATGTGAGGTAGCTGCCAATAACATGACAGGGCAATAGGTCATTTTGTACATATTTATAAGTTTAGATAGGATAAAAACTTTCATGCTTCCTTTGTCTTGTACTTTGTGGCCATTAATATAATTATGATCAGTGCTCTTAAAATGAGAGATAAAAAAAGAGTTAAAAGCAAAAAGCTTTATAAAATTCAACAAATAATTTATTTCCCTAGAATACAAAGTAAAAATTTATAAAGAACTTACCATATTGTAAATTGAAGTCCAAATAATCCTTGAATTACTAACACAAGTCCTGATGAATAATTGTCTGAATTATCTTCAGTGAGTATTCCAAATAATATCCAATTCTGTTGACATAATTGTAGTGGCCAGTAGTATATATTTTACTAATGGCCTGAAATGTGTTGATGTGCCAAGACTTGTTGAATCATAGTAATATAATCCAAGGTTACCTTGTTTGAATTGATGATACTTCTCAGTTAATGTCTCTTTCCAAGAATATTATCGGACACTTTGTATTTCCAGAGAAGAATAATTTGAATTAAATAATTACAGCCAAAACCATATCAAACATTGAACACAACAATGATTGTGGCTCAAGTTTTTATAGCATGAATAAATAATTTCTAGATAAAGTAGATTATATAAAAAAAAACTAAGAGAGAAAAGAAGAGCCAGGATGTTGGACAAAAGTTCATTTCCAGAACAATCAAAGCTATAATTAGACAAGGTCTGTTACTAAAATTAAAATATAGTATGTGGAAAACATCAGGTAGACCCTGCATTTCAGTGCGGGGGATTTCCAATATTATGGACTGAGATTCAGATAAATATATTGTTTTACAAAACCAAAATCAAAGATTCTGGTCAGATAGAAAATGATTTTGATTTTTCAGTCAGCCACAAGAGACAATTTTACAAAACCCACAGCATAGTGAAAAAAAACAACTACCAAACAATGCAAATTAAATATATATAACAATATAGATTATTGAAACAAAAAGAAAAAATTTAATATATTACATGGGTCATTTGAGGTCAATCTCCAGACATGCAGTACAGATGCTTAACCTTTTACATACAGTAGAATACATAGTACTGGTATTCCCTTATTATAACACAGGTCATGGAGTCCTAGAGTATACCACCTTATTGTGAGACCTTATAATAAATTGCTTGATCTTTATAATTTTACTATCACTTGGCCATACTGTGTGTGTGTGTGTGTGCGTGTGTGTGTGTGTGTTTTATTGAAAAAGCTTACAAGTAATCTTCTTTCAAATCATAAACATATATAGTATTTCATATGTATGCAAGACTATGCAGAATTGGCTTCTTTGAAATATTCTTGGTTATTTATGAGAAATAAAAAAATTAGAAACTTAATCATCAGAGGAGAATATTTTGATTAGTGGTTATATTTATATTTACAGTCATGCAGTTTAAGTGAATTTTGTGTGGTAAATTTATTACATTGCCACATTTTCATTTTATGGGTATAACTGCCTAAATAAATGTACATAGTTTATAATTGTACCAAGATAAAGATTCCATTTTATTGTCATGTTCATGAAATATTGACAGCCAAATAATGGTTTGGACATATTTTAAACATGGAAGTCCTAATAATCTTTGCATGTAAATGTTGTATATGCCTCATTTCTTATAGACTGTACTTAATTAGTATGTAATTGCTGCTAATAATTGTGGCTTGATGGATTTCTTAGAGATCTAATGAGACACAAATGTTGAAGTAGTAAAGGATTTGTCCCATCCATTGCCTTTGTTTTATGATCTTGCCACAAATGCTGCTTGATTGTGGTATTAATCTCATGTTTTATGATCATGTTACAAACACTGCTTTATTTTTGTATTAATCCCATGTTTTGTGATCATATTACAAACTCTGCTTGATTGTGGTATTATCCCATGTTTTGTGATCATATTACAAACACTGCTTGATTGTGGTATTATCCCATGTTTTGTGATCATATTACAAACACTGCTTGATTGTGGTATTATCCCATGTTTTGTGATCATGTTACAAACACTGCTTGATTGTGGTATTATCCCATGTTTTGTGATCATATTACAAACTGCTTGATTGTGGTATTAATCCCATGTTTTGTGATCATATTACAAACACTGCTTGATTGTGGTATTATCCCATGTTTTGTGATCATATTACAAACACTGCTGGATTGTGGTATTATCCCATGTTTTGTGATCATGTTACAAACACTGCTTGATTGTGGTATTAATCTCATGTTTTGTGATCATGTTACAAACACTGCTTGATTGGGGTTTTAATCCCATGTTTTGTGATCATGTTACACTGTTTCCCTGAGTGGCCAAGTGTCTAAAGCGCTCACTGCCATCTCACCTCTGTCTGCAAGGGTTCAAGTCTAGGATTCTGCAAATTTGAATATCTGAGAAAGCTTGCCAGTAGCTTCTTGTGAGTCGTGGTTCTTTCAAGGGATTTCCCGGTTTCTTCCTCTACCATTAATACTGGCCTCCATGTATAGCCTATTGTGTGCTGAAAAATGGTGTTAAGCCCCAACAACAACAAACACTGCTTGTTTGGGGTTTTAATCCCATATTTCTGAGACATGTTCCAGAGTAGTTGTATTAGTAATGGTAATAACAGCATTGTCTTTTCTTTTCTAGATGCGTTACTAGCAGACCTGCAGTCCACAACCAGCGGCCACAATAGATTCCTGAGTAAATCATCCACACAGCAAAATTCACAGCAAAGCAGCAACACTGGCTATGTGTACCAAACTGCAGATCAGTCCCAACGGCGCAGCGAGACACCCCCACCCCTGCCACCACCGCCTCAAGATCTTTTAGAGACCATCCCCCCACCAGACCAATTTGGAGATCAGGTAATTTTGAATGTAATAAGTATTCCCCATCAATTATTGACCTATCTGCATAGCATATGTAGCTCCACCCCAGTATGGGAGATAACCCTTTCTGTTGCTACCATAGACAGATAAGTGTAAAATATGGCATCTTTCATTGCTAGAATGTTGAGCACAATTGGCCAATCTTCATATGAATTGTTTTTTTCTCCAGATTTTTTTAGAGATATAGATTTATCTTTGAAAATCAGACAACATTGATTCAGGTATATTGATGAAGGACACATTCATGATTTTAAACATGTTTTGGAACAAGAACAACATTATATTAATGTCTGAAAAATGCCAGAAAGCATGAATAGCATTGAGACCTCCAGTGATTATGTAACATAATATTAACTAAATAAAAATATTGCTGGGTACTCCTGCAGGTTTCTAGAGGCATGAAACAAGGGTATAAATTAATTTACAAGTAGATAAGTGTAAACTCTTGATATATATTGGTGTTATTAGTGAATATTGAAACATAAAATATATGTTGTGATACTTTCTTTGTCATTAGATGATGATAAGTAAAGACAGCATTTTCAATATATTAAATAATTTTAATTTATATCCTTCTTGGGAATCAAGGGATCAGAAGGCATATTACCTGGAAATTCCTCTGTTGGTCAGATATTGTTTACAGAATGCCGCAAAACAAAGAACAGTTGTGAATTAGAAAATTGATAGTTGATTTGTACACCATTTTAATTCTGTTGTTGTTGTTGTTGGGCTTAACGCCATTTTTCAGCACACGATAGGCTATTCATGGCGGCAAGTATTAATGGTGGAGGAAGAAACCGGGAAGTCACCGGAAAGAACCACCGACCCACGAGAAGCTACTGGCAAGCTTTCTCACATATCCACATTCGACGAATCCTAGACTCGAACCCACGAAGAGGTGAGATGGCAGTGATCCGTAACGGACAGCACTTTAGACCACTCGGCCACTTGGGGCCCCCAGTTATGAATTAGAAAATTGATAGTTGATTTGTACACCATTTTAATTCTGTAAAGTATACTTTAACTTTTAAAAATAAAGATATATAGATATAATTATATTATTTGTTGTACATTTTGTGGGTTTATGTTTTGTTTTTGATATATTTGCCTTCCATTTAATGTCATATTGACTCGATTAGGTTATAAAATGTTAGGCAACATCATTACACAAGGCAGGTGAGGCTGATAAATGGTCAGATAGCTGGAACCTTTTCTCATCCATAATTGTTCTGTTCCGTTACTAGTTGGTTCCACATAGCATTGTGAATTTTATACCATCTGTAACTCAGTAATTTTTTTAGTCAGCGTCATTAAACAGTTAAATGTACCCAATTCATTTTAAATACTTTGATATGAATTAAGTACTCTTATCTACATTTTATAACACCGACCTGAAAATTTACTGAATTACAGATAGGATAAAATTCTTGATGGAGTGTGAAACAAACTATAGGCAAAGGGATGGTTTTTGACAAAGGAGTAAGACTTAAAAAAAGAAATTTTTAAACTGCATGTAAATATAGCCATTACTTACCTTTGCACAAACATATTTATATGAGTTGCTTTTTGATGGGTCTAACTGTTCATGAGGCCTTCTGCAAAGTTTAGTCCATCTTGGGCATTTATGTAAGGTTGTTTTTTGGCTCCTAAAAAGGCACACAAAGATTACTTCAGTTGTCACACAAACCATAACTACATTTCTTTGCCAATTTTGTATATCCCATTACCACTTACAGATGTTTACATTGATGAGTAACACAATAGGAAAGATAATGATCAATAAATTTATTTGCTTAGACAATGTATAAAATGTTGCTTGTCTTAGATGTATGGTGTAACCAAGGGTTCGATTCCCAATTTGATTGGCTCAAAGCTTGCAGAGGTCAATTACACTTCCAGCTGTGATAACTGGCTATGAGGTTGTTTTAAGTCTTGCACTGTCTACAACAACTGTTATTGAAAGCAGTTAACCTGGTTTAATTCAGATAACCTCATTTGATCCAGGTAACCCAATTAGGGACTGGCTATTTAATTTTTGATGTATGGTGAATGTTCTTGTATTTATTTTAAACATCTGCAAAATTCTGACTCCAGATCATTTGGAAAACATACTTTTCATCTTTTTTGAAAGAAAGAACTAATTGTGTTCATCATTATTTGAAAAGCCAACTATTTGGAGATCCAAAAAACCTAAATAAGCCAGTTGGGAAATGAATTGTACAGGTAATACTTCAGAAAAAATATTTGATTTTTTTCATTTCTGTTAGATTTTCAGAATAAAGTATATAGAATAAATGAAGAAGCTCTTGATTGGCCCTGGTAGAATATCATTCCTTTGGATCTGAATTTGGGTGTATCCTTGAGGATTAGGTAGGTAGGTCATGTATGATAAATGGTATTTAGTGTGTTTAGAATATCAAGGCACAGGTTGTTAATGTTAACAGTGTGTCAGATGTTGACCTTCTGAATGTGAAAACAAGCCATGAATAGGGTTTGCACAAAGTCCTTGAATTTCTGTGGTCATCTTGAAATTGCTTCAATATGAGGTAGCTCAAAAAGTAGTAGAAAAGTGCCTGATAATGCTCATTAGTCATTTAATTTAAAAAACATTGGAAAATTAATTTACTGATATAAATTTAAAGAATTAAAAAGTGAAGATAAGTTAAAAAAGTCTAAAACTTGATCTTCCTGAAATTTTACTTCTCTGTTGGATTAGCTTGCATATCTGGTAAGAATTTTGGTTGTTTTGATTTTGTGCTCATCAGTAGTCAGTCTTATTTCTCATGATGTTTAAATGAATTGATACTAGTCCTTTGTCAGGTACTCAGCGATTGGAAGGCTGTTTGCAGATGCATTTGCCTTAAGTAGAGATGTGTTACTGGTATACCACTAGTTCCTCTTTCCAGTAGTACATACTATAGTACTTTTTCACTGTACTTCATTTCTTCAGTAGTTTCCACTTGTAAAGAATGTTTGGAAATTTCAGACTAACAGTAATCTTGTCATTAAAAGCATGTTTTCATTTGTGATGACAAAATAATTCCAAAAATTATTAATTATTTTACAAAATGGTTGTTTGTATATCACAAATTTATTTTAGAATATTACAAATATAATTAGGAATATGAACCTTGAATCACAATTTTGACTTTTATCCCATTTGCCATGGTGACCGAATGGGAGGTTGTTAAAGATATTCAGGCCAAATCAGGCTTTTGGAAAAACTTTGGATTAACAAAAAGAAGCAAACAAATGTTATTTTTTAAAAAGTTATTTACTTAAGTATTTTAATGTGGTAAGTACATGTATTCCTTTTTAAGACTTATAATCATGCTTAGATTGCCAGGAGAACAGTTATTTTATGTGCAAATTTTATCTCATTGCTGTCTTCCACTAAATATTATCTTGTTTACCAAGTTAGTATGCTTACTGTTTGCTGGTTGTTAATGATAAATATCTTGTATGTGTGTCGGCATCAAAGTTTCCCTGCCTGTTATATTAATAGTGTAGTTTGTAGACTTCAGTGTCTGTACTTCTCATATTTATCATGAAGCTCTCTAATGTCAGAAAAATGTTTTTTACAGTGCATCACCGATAATGTTAGTGTAATCAACAAATAAGATACTCATAGCAAAAATTCATCTGTTGTAAGGTACTGACCCGTTCATTTCCTGGGGGTTTGGGCTGGGTATCAGATTACTGTGATTTTATTTTTTGAGCAGAGATATTTTGTTTTATCTAAAGATTATTATTTTCAGATCATGTGATGGTGTAATATGCTTTTTTTGTGACTAATATAATTGTGTTATATCAAGGTACAAATCATGGTATGTCCAGAAATAATGTGGTATAAAATTTTAAATTTTACCCAAGTCTAGTACTAAGCATAAGTGCATGTGTGTCAGGGCACAATGTGCTAAACAGAGAGCTTTGTACTGTTTGTTGAATGGTTAACATACTTTGAAGTTTCATGGTAAGAGTGAAAAGCCCCAAATCATTTTGACAATAGGACTGAATTTAGATCAGAATATTTTATTTAAGTGGCAGAGTGGTTAAAAGTGCTCTCCATTACAGATCACTGCCATCTCACCTTTGTCTGTGGAGGTTCGAGTCTGGGATTTAGCCAATGTAGATATGTGAAAAAGCTTGCCAGTAGCTTCTCATGGGTTGGTGGTTCTTTCCGGGGTTTTCCTGGGTTCTTCCTCCACCATTAATACTGGCTGCCATGTATAGCCTATCATGTGCTACACAATGGCATTAAGCCCTACAACACAACAACAACAACAACAGCCAGTGGCCTAGTGGTTAGAGTGTCAATCTTGGATGTGGGAAGTAGCAGGTTTGAAATCTTGCTGAGTCATACCAGAGACTTATAAAAATGATGCTAACAGCTGCCTTGCTAGGCACTCAGCATTGACAGGGTGGGACATGATGCTGTTTGTCTTTGGCATGATGCCCCAGTGCTATACATCACTATAAACTGCCACAGTGCAGACGTTGTAGTGATATGACTGAATTTTTTTTAAAGCTACGTTAAAAATCCAAATCACACATATACATATCCTTTTTTTAATTAAATGTACAAATAAAATAAGAATTAAAATTACAGGTATTTTTACTGATAGATGAAACATGAAATGTAATTTTCAACACTTTAATTGTAAGTATCTGTTCTCATGTCTACATGTAGCTGGAAATTTATCTGTTAAAACTTTTAAATTTGGCATATGTGACTGTTGTCATTTCCAAGTCTCTTTTCAGGTATTGGACTTATTCAGGTCCCATTTTGAAGGAGATGAGGATGTTTGGTTCCCTGGGTCTGTGCTCTTTATTGCTTTAGATAAACTCAATTCTTTGTTGTCAAAAGCATACTCCAGGTGACCTTGACTTTCAGAACTGCAATATGCCATATGTACTCATAAGTTTAGCCAAACAACTAATGACCAAGATCTGCCATAGCATAATTCACCTGCAGATCAAAATGTATGTTATTTGTTCTAATAACAGCAGAGACCAAGATCTGCTGATGCAATATGAGATGGCAGATCTGGGTCTGTACAGTTTTCACCTGGGCTAGTCTTGTAAGCTATTACAGATGCTAAATCAAATATCCCGATTATGGAAAGGTTATCTATGTAAGCTTTTCTGCTTTTAATCTCAAATTTATAGTGTAATTTTCTTTTCTAAAGACCAGAACAATTTGAGATAATTCTCCTTAAAATGGGGCCAGGCTTTGGTCTGTGGCATTTCTAGTTGCTGTACTTTTATAAATATGAAATGGGTGATAATGATTGAGCACCGATTATAACTATTCAGGAACAGGTTTCTAATTCCTAGATGGGTGTCATGGTAGATGCATACAGTTAGAGATGTTTCCCACAATTATGTGAAATTTGACAGTAAACACACCAAAATGGAGATGATCAGAGGGGAGTTTATACAGTCTAGAGTCTGTTGCCTGACTCATCACTCAACCAGCAGCTACCAAACAGATTTGCTTGGAGGAGCTCTCTGTTTGGTTATCTTCCTCAGGGCACATTATCATGGGTTTTATCTGAATGTGCACATGTACACTTCCTGCATTTTAAAATATACTGCAAATTGTAACAGGGCTCCCACTTGCAGTTCTATATTAGGAGTCTGTTGATCCCTTAATTGTTAAATCTGGCAATTACTTTCAAATTTTGAGGAGTCACTGCTAATGGTTGATGCTAATTGAGTGCTAGTTATATGGTTGCTTATTTATTAAAACATGTACAACTGCCAGTAATATAGACTCATATGTGTTGGTGTATAATATGCCACTGGTCTGAGTGGTCACTTTTAAATCATCAGATAACAAAAACAAACAGGACTTGACCTGATATGTGAGTACAAGAATTGCAGTGATGTGAGTCCTCCCCCTCCCCCATCCATAACCCATCACGACTTACTTGAATTATGGTGTGAGCTGATTAAGACTTTCTGCAATATTTCTCCAGAGGGATATGGCAATTCAATCACATTTGAGGAGGTAGCTGGAAATTGTTTGGTACTTATATTGAGAGATGTAGAAGGGAGTAGGGTAGCTCCAAATATCATCAGTGCATAGTGTTTGTTCAATTCTTGCCCAGAGTTATATCAGCATTTGAACACAGGAAGTAGACAGAAAAAGCCATGTGATCATAGACAAAGCTGGGAAAGACTTGAAATTCTTATTGCCAAGATGTTTGCCTTGGGTTTTGGTTTCTTTGTCACAAGGAATAGTTTCTGCATCTGTTAGTTACACACTGTGAGAGCATATCCTGCGACTCAGTTAGACCTGAACATTTTTGCTGACATAGTCTGTGAAAATCTATGCATCAGTCAGTCATGTAATTGTTGGATGTAATTGTAGCTGTTTTTCTTACATATGCCTTGTGCCTCAGACACACCATATGACAGAATTATGAAACAGCTCAAACTTCGGACCATCATTTTTGTTTCATGTGTAAACACTGAGAATTAAAATAGTCTGTTTGGTTTGGTTTTGTGGGGTTTAATGCCATTTTTCAGCACATGATAAGCTCTAGATGGCAGCTAATATATATATTGGTGGAGGTAGAACCTGGAAAGAAACATCAACCTATGGGAAGGTACCGGCAAGCTTTCTCACACACTGATGTTAGTTGAGCTGAGACTAGAACTCTCATGGTGAAATATTGTAGTCACTTTTTTGCTGGTAGCGGCATCATTGTTAACTCAGTTAAAGTTTGCATTAAATGTTTTTAAAGTGGCTTATCTTTTACATAATACTGCACTCAAATGAAACTTTGGGATGAAATGTTCAGGTTTTGCAGTCTTTGAAAGTTTTGAATCATTTGTTTCAGTGGCTGCATCAAACTCACTTTTGTATATTACTATGGGTCTCAATCTTGTATGCTAGTAAGCTTTGAGTTCTGTCCAGCTTGTTTTTCAGGCTTAAGCAAAAAGCATGTTTCATCATTGTAAACTGCATCAAAGTTTTCATAAAATTTTGGTTCATCGTTGTGAAACATTGTTAAGATTTTTTGTTACATTTGTTAAAGTCAGTCACATATTTTTTACTTTTGTTGCAGTATTCAGCTGAGACTTTGTGCTGATATTGTCATAGGTTTAAAGTTTATATAGCTAGGAGTACATATTGATGCCTGACTCACCTGCTTTTCCATAAAATGTGTTTCATCATTGTAAACAATGTTCATGTGCTGTGAAAAGTCACATATCTTCAATATCACCTTTGTAGGCAACTGAAATGTTGCATAATATTTACTTTAGCATAAAAGTTTGTGTTACATGAAGAATTCTGGTCTAGTGTCTCGAATGCCTAAGCAGTAAAAATTGTTGCATCATGGTCAACAATATTAAGGTTTATGCAAATGAGTTATAACTGTATTACTAACAAGCACACAGGTAAATGTTAGATACCAGGTTATGTTGAACACTTGTTGCTTTATTTTATATAGATAATTCTAGAGAAAAGACTGAAAGTGTTGATACTGAAAAAACAAGCAAATCAAAAAAGTGATAGTAGTTCTAGTGACAGCAATGAGCTTGATCAAATTGTGTTATCACCACCAAGAAAAGAAAATACTCCTTTAATGAAAATATAATGTACCCCAGTATAAGGCAACCTCACCATAACACAGTCCACTTATATGGATCCCCTACATAATTGTATTGTGAAAGACCACTGTACTGTGTATAATGTACTCTAGTATATGATGACCTCCTCGATGTAACAGTACACTTGTATGGATCACCTAAATAGTTGTATTGTGAGGGAACACTACTGTGTATACTGTATTCAAGTACATGTATAAGGTGACCTCACTATGACACAGTACACTTGTATAGATCCCCTAAATAGATGTAGTGGGAGGAATCACTATACTGTGTATAATGTACTCCAATATAAGGTGACCTCACTATAACATGGTACACTTATATGGATCCCCTAAATAGTTGTAGAGGGAGGGAACACTGTACTGTATATAATGTACTCCAGTATAAGGTGACCTCACAATAACATGGTTCAATTGTATGGATCTGCTAAATAGTTGTATTGGAAGGGAACACTGTACTGTGTATAATGTACTCCAGTATAAGGTGACCTTACAAGGTACAATTGTATGCTTCCCCTTAATAGTTGTATTGTGTTGTCATGTGCTCTCTGCTTGATGAATCTGGCTTGGCAGCTGTGAATTCCAACTTTTTGATAGGCAATTGACTTTGACCCCACAACCCAACATAAATGTCCAGTTATTAAAAATGGGATGAGAAGGATCAGATGAAACTCAGATTAACGTTTTAGCTGCTACTAACAACAGCCCCAGCAAGCTTTTATTCATTCCCTTATTGTCAAAGGTTGCAAACAAAAGCCAATTGTCTTTTGATGGCAGTGAATTTGAGAGCAACAGCTTAATCCATCAATTGTTTAATGTGAACATGTTTTGTGCCTAGCATGTCAGTCATGTGTTTCTCTATTTATTTTTATTTTTGTTAAATACACTAAAAATCTGCTCTTGGCAGTATGCTACTTTTGTTAATAATAATATAGGTAAAATTAATACTAATGCTCATCCTACATCATTCATAGTACATGAATTTGTCTTTAGCAAATTTTTAAAGCTGTACCTGCCTTCAGAGGTCACCTGTTTACAAAAACCAGTTTTGCCTTTTCTTAAAACAGATTTCAACTTAGGACAGTGCTGTCCAACGTGCGGCTTGTGGACTGATTTTAAATGGCCTGCCAGAGCTCAAGCAATTTTTTTTTCATTTATGTAAAAATACATCAATTGCCTACTTTCATTTCATGTTTTTGTTCAAGAAAAATTTTTCAGTCCCATGGTGTCAAAAAGACTGGACAGCACTGACTTAAGGGTTCAATTAATTGCCAACAGGTTGATTGGCAGAAAACCAGAGTTCAGTCATTCAGCTTATTAATTATACACTTAGACAATTTATTTGAAAACACATATTCAGCATTTTCTAATGTACATAGCAAGATGCATTAGTCAGGATATTTGGCAAGTTATGCCAAAGCTCATCATGATTCCTGTGTTAATTGGGGTAAAAAAAAGTCTGGCCCAGTAAGCTGGAGGTTTTACAAGAGCAACGTTTTACAAGAGCAACTTCACATTCCAAAGGCCAATTTTCTTTTATAGGAGAACCTAAGTGTTGTTTCCTTTATGTGTACATTTAATGAGCAGCTCCCATCAATTACTTTGCAACTTTTTTCCCAGAATCAGATGAAGACTGATCAAGGTAGATCCACATGGCTTGTTAGAAATGAAATTAAAAGTATTCATAAATGGATAAAGAGCTGTGTTTCCATAGCTGTAAATTTGCCTGTCTTTTGACTGATTGTTTTAATTTCCTTATAACAAGCCACTGTGCATATCCAAGCTAGGGATCTGTTACATGGTTGTATAAGATTTTTGCCTGTGCCATACAATACAGAGAGGTGCATCAGTCCATCAGTCAGACTGGTTTGTTGTTGCTACACATTGCTTATGCTTTCATATTGTTTTGATTGTTTCTGTGGTAAATAACTATGGATGAATGTGGCCATATACATAATACAGTTACAGTCTTGAGAGACAATCCTGTCTGCCAACAAGATGGGTGGTCTCATAAGAGGTCATCACACTCTCTTGCACTTTAATATGTGCCTTGGGTATCTAATCTTTGAAAGACAATTAGACTCTGTTGAAGTGTTCTCCTAAGACAGATTTTATTGTATGCATCACCAATATTACTGCATTAGTTATTATGAGCCAACCTTGGAAGAAGCCTAACCCAGCAATCACTATCACTTGTGTGTGTGCATGTCCATACAGACATCCACATCTTAGATTAATCTAGATGTCAAAGTTCAGATGAACCATAATGTTATTTTTTTAATAGCTACTGTATATGAAGTCTTTTATTTTTCTTCACTTGTCAAAACTTGAAGGTACCAAAAATCCTAAAAATTAATAGATCACAGCAATTGTATAATGTTTGTCATAGAATAATAGGATGTGAATGCCCAGAACATCATGGACTCAATGTCCAAATATTCAACATGGTGGTTGGTCAGAGGAAACTCAGATTATTATCACAAGATGCTATCAATTTCTCTGTTGGATCCTCAACAGCACAAAATGTTAGCACGTACAGAATATCAACCTGCTGGTATATAGAAAAACTTTTAAACGTAGACAAGAAGAAAACTGTTGAGATATTTAATTTTAATTATTGTAATCAGAACATTCATACTTATTAAAAATAATTCTCCAATTTAAAAAAAATCCTAACTTAATTAAACACATAATATTCTGTGTTACTTATATGAATATGTCATTTGAACACATGCTTATATTTAAAAGCCTGTACATAGCTGAATTATGATTTTATTTGTATTTTATGTAATACATTTAATTTCTTTATTTACATTTACCATATAAACTTGCTTACAAGTTGAGTCCAACAGCATAGATCCTGATCTACTTATTGTAGCTTGATGCACCTGAAGGTCTGTGACAGATTGGCGGCGTGCAAAACACACCAACCTCTTTCACTACGGTTCGTTGCTAGGGAATGACCTCCTCGTGATTTACCCAGTGTGGATAGATAGAAAGAAGAATGCAGATCACTGAACAAGTATATTGAAGAAATAAACACGACAAGCCCCCTTTCAATGAACAAATATAAAATTTAATCAGTTTATCAACAGAATTTAAAATGAAAAGAAATCAGTGACTTAGTTACAAAAGAAGGAAAAATGGTACTAACATGTACTCAAATAAAAAAGACAATACAAATTTCTTTAAATGTAAAATTACTTTCAACGTTAAATTGCTATCCTCATTACCAATGAGATGTGACCTTTGAGTGTAACGATGAGAGACTTCATCACCTAATTTATGCAGACATCAAGACTTCCGTTTGTCCCTGCTCTGTTGATCTTTGTCTAGCTTTTTGGTCTTGAGGGACTCTGACTTAATAATCGTCTCTGGACTTAGAATTTGTTCTGGTCCTATGATTGTTCAGGGATTTCTCATGTGAATCCAGGAAAGCTGTTTCCTTCAATAAATAAAAATGTCTGCAATAGACAATAGGTCACATTCCCAAGTATATCTATATTTTACATTAATTTGGCTCAGAAAACAAAAGGCATAAATTCTGAACTTACCTAACTCTCAGTTTACATAGTCAGTCAATGCTTGTCCTGACCTTAATTGGGTCACGATAGGGATGGTCAATTAAATTCAACTCAGCCATATGAACCCCCTCTCGACTTCTTACTCTGTTAAGTTACATATGGCTTAGACCTCCAGATCTAACTATTTTAAAATAGTTTACTGGACCTGTTAAATATTACAAACTAGCATATAGATATACACTTAAGTGATCAATTAAATATTACAAACTAGTATATGTTATACATGTAATGTTAGGTCATACTCATTCTAAACAGAGTTAATCCATAAACTATGAAACATTACCCATCATTCCTTAAGCTTAATTCATTTAAATTCCTAATCACTCTTATGTATTCAAGATTCAATTACATGCAATCTTTTCAACTAATTTAATGAAATTTTAATTACATTCAATCTTGCCAATTCTCCAAATGAATTGATAATTAGGAAATCAAAGAATAAAATTTCATGACTAGCATTTCACTAAAATCCTGCAAAATGAAATCATACATACATACATCATATCAAGAATACATATGAAATAGATCAACAAATCACAGATAATGTCTCATGATCCCGGAAAAATTTAACTTCCCTTGCAAAAGATTAAAGACTACTGAATTTTCCTAAAGTAAAACCTTTAATTTCTTACAGAGTTACGCCCATAAATCCATATTAACCAATCGAAATAGACTGTTTCCTAAACCTGTTCTAGAATGTTTGGATTGACAAGAAAACTAAACAACTAATCATTCCGTAATTAATCATTACTTTGAACTATCATCTATAGCCAGCTGCTGCCTTTAACCAAGCCGATTTTGGGGAAAGGTCTTATGTCATTCCCTTGTACCATAGCATCTGACTCGGTCATGTAGAATGAATTCCCTTTTGACTTTGGACTTCAGAAATGAAATGAAAATAATCATCTATCTCTAGCCCTTTCTACTTTAATTAAGTTGACTTTGATACAATTCCTTTAACCAAAGCTTCTAAAAGTTTTCAAAATTCACACATCACAAGGTCTGAGTCTGTGATGATTACTCCTAATAAATGGCAACAAAGATATGCTGGTGTATTACAAAGACATGTGTTCACATACACACACACTCTCTCTCTCTCTGTCTCTCTCACACACACACACACACACACACACACACACACACTTTTTTCTCTCTTTCTCACACAGACACTTTCTCTCTCTCTCTCTCTCTCTCTCTCTCTCTCTCTCTCTCTCTCACACACACACACACACACACACACACACTATAGAACTGGAATGTAATGCATTCCTTTAATGTACTATTTAGTATCTTGCTGTGATTGGAATCACCCTTTAGGTATGTCAGGGTGCTGTTAGCTTGGTTTATATTGCTGTGATTGGAATCACCCTTTAGGTATGTCAGGGTGCTGTTAGCTTGGTTTATATTGCTGTGATTGGAATCACCCTTTAGGTATGTCAGGGTGCTGTTAGCTTGGTTTATATTGCTGTGATATCCTTTAGGTATGTCAGGGTGCTGTTAGCTTGGTTTATATTGCTGTGATTGGGATCACCCTTTAGGTATGTCAGGGTGCTGTTAGCTTGGTTTATATGGCATTGCTGCTGAGCACAGGAAGGGTTGCTCTCAGTCAATCACCCTGCATCCTCTCTCTTATGATTCAGCTGGCATACCTTCATTGTATATACTTATTACATATTTTGTGATAAGTAGGTGCAGTTTCTGCATACCATTACTAAGGCTATGCAACCTTGTACTGGAGTTTGTGATTTCTTGAAGGCTGCTGGATAAACATCATATTTAAAACATCATAAAGGATTAATAGCAGATAAGAAGCATAAAGCAATTTCGGAGACTAGCAGAAATACTATAACTGAAGGATTAATTGAAAAGGAGGCTGTAGATCACCTTCAGATAACTGGCAAGTATTTCCTGGTTGTGGGATTGGGCAGGAATTGCTCACTTTGTGATGGGTTAATCGGAATCCTGTATATTGATGTTTATTATAGTTATATTTACTTTTGGTATTGTGTAGATGATATTTATTGATGCATACACTTAATTATCAACTGGCTGTCATTACAGATAGAGACATAATGATAGATATTGATAGATCCATAAAATAGAAAGATTTAGACCACTTTGGGTACCATAATTCTCTAGTGATAAAAAAATTGATAAAAAAATTGACCATTTTTATGTAGTATATTTTTCTCCAGTAATACAATTAATCATTTAAGTCCATTTCTCATCAATTGAAAAGATTTACAAAATAGAATCACTTGTTTGTCATAAGAGAATGCTATAGGCTGGTAAATTCCTTTTAAGAGGTACATACATGTACCAAATAAATACACTTGTGTATGTGTGATTTGGATTTATAATGTAGCTTTAAAACAATTTCAGTCATATCACCACATGTTTGCATTATGGCAGTTTATAGTGATGTCTAGCACTTAGGGAATCATGCTGCAGACATGTGGCATGATGTCCCATCCAGTCACATTATCCTGACACCAGGCTAACCAGTCCTAACATATTAATGCAGAGCACCTAGAGAAGCAGCTGTTAGTACCATTTTTAAGTCTTTGGAATGACTCAGCTGGAGTTTCATCCAGCGACCTCTCGCATGCAAGTTCAACACTCTAACCACTAGTCCACTTAAAAACATAGTTTGTAGACTATTAATTTATGAGATAAATCTGAAACAAAAGATTTCCTGCTGGCAATAAAATTCCGGTTAGAAACATGACAGTGTACATGAAGATATCAGATTACAATAGCACAGTATGGAAAATGGCAGTCTATTTCTACCCCAATTAATTTCCGTGTATAATCTAGGACAATGTGATGGTGCAGTTCCAGAATCGTTTGAAAATATGCCACATAATTGTAGCCACCTTGAGATCACAATGGTTAACTTTTCACAATTATAAACAAGTAATGGTTATGTTTTTCTTGTTTTGCCTAACCCTTTAATGGCTCTGTTTTACCTATGTATACTTCGTGCCTTACACCTGCCACATAACTGGATGGAGAAATAGGCATACTTCATGCCCTTTTTTTAATTTCCTTTGGGGATAATTTCTAAGGAAAAAATCCCAAATTATTTATGGCAGAAATGTCAAATATTTACACTCCAAGTGACATGGATAGGTCTAGTGTGAGTGATGAGCTTGAGGAAAATCGTGCAGTGTTACCAGATAAAAACTGCAGTGGTACCAGATAAAAACATGCTTGTACTGTTGTTTATAAACTTTTCCGTTCAGGTAGAGATAATTTGTACAAAAAAGAGTGTTTACAAATTATTGATCATTTTTGGGATAGTGATCCTATAAAAAAAACCCCCAAGAATTAGCAGAACTTGAAAACAACTAAATTGTCGTTCTTATCAAAATTTTCATACATTGGACATGCATGCCTGATCCCTACCTTTATGTTGTCTGATTTACTGATACATTTGTGTATTGCATTAACAAATTGGAGGGAAAAAAGAATTATTTATGACACAGACATTGGCATTCCATCATCAAACATTTATTATGTCATCTAATGATCCTAACAAAATAAACTATTGGTTCTCCAGGACTTGTCAAGCATATATGAAGAAGTAATCAGTGATTTATTCCTATGGGTGATAAGTGAGGTTTATTAACTAAAATAACTGCCAATTGATGGACAGTTTTAATATTTCAACATGGATTGTTTGGTTGAAATATAAACTTCATATTCCATTATCTTGTAAGTTTTATGTCCAGATTATTTCTAATTTACCTTAAAATAATGCAAGCTAAAGCTCTGTTCAATTTTACCTTGAAAAGCCAAACAAGTGAAACTTCTAGCTTATGTCTAAATATCACATTTCAAAATTGTATTCCCTCCCTAATGTTGCTGCATTAAATAAGATGTCTGACAGTATATTGAACACTTTGGAGGCTGGATATTTTCTGGACCTCCAGTATGGAGGGAGGGAGGGAGGGATCATCATGCCAAGAAAGTTTACTTATTCCCATACGGGCTTACAAAACAGATATAGATGCTATGAAAGGGAAGAATTCTTAAAATGCAGTCAGACCTTGGATGATAAATAATCTTTGTCAGTAAGTGCATTGACACTTCCTTTTGTACATGCATAGATACTGCAACATTAAGTCTTTATTCTCTTGTCATGCACCTGGCAAAGGGATACCAGTGTGTGTGTGTGTGTGTGTGTGTGTGTGTATGCACACACACATGCTGTCAGTGTTTATGGTGCTGCTTTCTGTGGACCAATGTTTAAACCTGGTTTAAGACTGCATTACTTGATAGGGAGACACTCTTTGGAGGTTCATTCCTTCCATAGCATTTCAAAATTTGAGGGACCAGTAACACTTGTGAATCTGAATAATAGAAGATTGGTCAGTTAAGTGATTGATTAAGATTGGTAAGATAAGTTAAGTGACCTTTAATTTGATAATGATTTTCCATAATCAGATATACAGTTCATGTGAACAAATAAAGTTTTCTGTTGTAACTGTTTTACTGTTTTGTTTTTTTAAATGGCTTTTTTTGAGAAAAAGTATTTGTGTATTACAGATTACATTTAATATAGTACTGTAACCATATATTGATAGTTCATTATGCATCAGTATTGAAATTCATATTTGTTAAAATTCTTATATATATTGATATTTTCCCACCAGCTGTCTGTTACATAGACTGGTTATGGAACTTTTTTTGTTTTATTTTAAATATTGATATTATGTAAAACACCATAACCAGACAGTATTTGGTATTGTAATTGGTGATGGTCAGTCACCGTTGAATAAGTAAGAATCAGATCTACTCAGTAAGCAGACAAAGAGTGCTGATTGGACTCACTGTGAAAAAAATACAGAAAATGTTTCCAACAAATTAAAATCACAGATTGATTAGTTATGACAAACCAATTATTGATCTTTAAATTTTAGCTTATTCCCATGACTATCACATTGTTGTTAAAAATACAATGTCTGACTTCCTTGTAAAGATGGAGACAATTTCATTAGGATTTGCTGAATGGAATACATGCATTGCATTGCTGCAGATATTTGTTAACACTTCATCTGAATTTGCCTCAGAATGACACTGGTCAGGCCAAGAATTTAAGATAATTTCTTAGTTGCTACATATTAATGCAACCAAGTCTTTGTGCATTTTGTTAGGAGTAATCAGTAAAAACCATAACACAAATCTGGATCTGCATGCTCATTATGCAATGTTAAATCAGGGTCTATATTGTTTTCAGTTGGATTTGTAAGATAGTAGATTCGGTACCCTATCACCAATGAGCCACTAATGTGAAGCAATGTCCATGTGCTATTGCAGACTAATGATTTATTTTCCTTGATACAGTCTTCATTTCCAGCATGTTGTTCATTATAAGCATGGAGCCTCCTACCTCACTTCCTTGAGCTAATGGGGCACTTGACCCAAATAAGTGAATATTTTGACACAAACCAGATATGGTCATCTGTTTTTTGTCTAATTGTGGACATTTGCTTCTCACCACTCTGTAGTCCATATTTATAATCTTATTTTGATCAAACTTGGAATATAGGTTTATACCATCTGTATTTAGGATATGTTCAAATAGAGCAAGCTCTGTGAAATTATTGAGGTGATCTTGCATCAGATTGGCTGCGTTAGTTACTACATTTTGATTAAACTTGGAATAAGCATACATCCATTATCAAGATCTAGGACAAGTTTAATAATGACCTAGATTCATGTGATTGGCCAAGTTTGTTACAGCCTTACCCTGTTATAATGCACCTAGTTATAAGTGATTACAGATATAATAGAGTATTATTATGGACCCTGGCAAAAATCATGCCAATGTTTAACAATAAGGGTTGAAAGAAAACAAGGTGAAACTTAATGTCTTGTATTTTCTTTTCCTTTTCAAACACCATTTTGTTTTTTTAAAAATTTGATGGTGCTTGTGAGACCAATGAAGTTACCATGAAGGTGACTATTGAGACTCATGTTTTGGGGTACAAAATTCTAGTATTGCAAAATTAATGAAAACCAATTAAAAACATTAATTATACTAGTGTGGCACTTTTTTGTACAAATAATTTATAAAAGTTACCAAACTAATAAGCTTAGGGAACAAAATGAATATTTTTGTAATTTATAACTGAAGGAAAAGTATCAAATGAAAATATTGTTTGAGAAAATCTTCAGTTGCAGTCTAGCATAAACTGTATAGTGTTGTACTGAAGGATCAGAATTTCAATAAGTATAGGTGTTTGCAAGTAATTGTGTTTTTTTTACCCCATGTAATATTAGTTTTGCTCCAAATAGAACTTTTTTGTAAAAATCATATTTAAGTTTTTTAATTTATTTGCAGAAAAATATTTATAAATTTTTGTCCTGTTTAGAAGACTTACATATTTTGGAAGCAAGTTTATAGTTTGACATTTGCTCTGGTACTATGCCCATCTTAAAGGTTCCAGAAACATTTATCATGGATATATAACTATCACATTTATTATGAATTAATTTACCATTTCATATATTCTTTTTCACCTTTATCAAAAATATTTGTAATTTATATTTTTTACATATAGCTTTTATTTAAAAAATATCACAATTTGTTTTGTATGAAACACAATTATAATTACCAAGAGTAAAGAAATTAATAACATAAAAAATACTGCCAGTGAAATGTAATCATTGTTCATGTGTGTTAATGTTCGGACAACATCAGCTGTGCATATGTTCTCTATGGGCATTCACTTCATTCAAATTCCATTTATTCACCTAAGAATCTAATGTCAGCAATATATGGCATATTTAAACTAAACCCATTGAGTAAAGTCCACACAGTTACCACAATATTCCAACCTTCGTTGGACAGCCGTCTTTACTGGGCTCCTTCAGTTTCTGCTGAAAAAGCTTTACTCAATTGTTATCTATAACATTCTGTGAGGGAGTTTCACAGATCAGCTGTGACCTCTGTACAACTACATTGTGCCATTCAGTAGCCACTGAATCACTCACTGACAGAATTAACCAAAACAGTCTCATCCATAGCAGCAGTCTCCCCAAGGCAAACATTATAATTATAAATAAAAACTTAACTGAATCTGCATTTTTGTTGTATATAAAATGTGTGTTAATGTAGACGACAAATTAAAACTAGTTGTAAATTTAACTTTTTCAGTATCTTACATGACTTTGCTTATGAAAAGACTTTGTATATTAATTATTATCTTTTTTGTCAGACATGAGCAAGATAGGTAAAATTGACTTGATATGAATTTTGGGAGATAGAATGCATTGGTTGCTTACTTATAATGCTGCACAAGCTTGCTTATTGGAAGGATCAGTTGTGCAGTTATGTAAGTCAGGTGAATGATATTATGCTCACTTTGGCCTCTTATTCAGTATTTTTAAAAATGAAATCCAGAACATTTGTTATAAATTTAACAACACCCACACCTACCACATGCATTTTAAGCACTAATTTGTACACAGCATATAAAAAAGAAAGAAAACAAAGAAAAGAATGTGTACATTGGATGTTTTTGGTGTCCAATCACACATTAAGCATATTTTTGGCCATCTCATGCAGAAGAAATGAAATTTAAGTAAGGACACAGGGTATCTGACCTAGGCTGACCTGAGTGGGTATTGAACCTGCCTTCCTTAGATTATGTATCCAGTGCTCTTCCAACTGAGCCACCACTGCCTCAGTGAGTTGGAATTTTAATTGTCCAAGCATAGTATGCTGATAAAGAAATTGCTTGATGAGTAAAAGCAATCAAAATAAATTAGGTCACAGAAAATAATTGAAGCTCAGGAGAATAAAAATTATTGATTTGGATGATTTTTAACATAGTTTTAACAATTCTTCAGTCATATCACTACAGTGTCTGCAGTATGGCAGTTTATAGCGATGTCTAGCACTGGGTTATCATCTCGAAGATATGTAGCATAATGTCCCACCCAGCCACATTATCCTGACACCAGGTCGACCAGTCCTAAGTACCATTTTTGTAAGTCTTTGGTATGACTTGACAGGGGATAGAACCCACAAGCTCCTGCAACTAAGGCGGATGCTCTAACCACTAGGTCACCGGAGCGGTTTTGATTTGGATGATTGTAGTTGGATATTTAGGTCTATACAAATCTATTAAAGTTTGAAAAATAAATTGGAAAAAGTGTTATTATTGTTAAAATGATCTTGTACCAATTTCAATAAATTGTATTGCAGCATGTATATGAAGGGAGATCAGGAGGAGTGAGACAGGAGAAGATTTCCACTTCCAGTGGCAAATTTCAGGGATTTGACCCCCAGGTATACCCTCCCAACCCAGTTGGTAAGCCTCCACCTCCATCGGCCAAGCCATACACACCAGGGATGTCCATCAGTAATAACTTGTCTGAGCTTGACCAGTTGCTACAGGACCTAAACTCATCTCAGTTCCTGGCAGAAGTTGACAAGAAACACCCGCCATGTAAGTATATCTTGCATTTAATAGAAGTCGCATTGTGTAGTATTCCATCTAAGTGTGAACATGGCTATCGTTTGTTTTGATCATATACTGTACCTATACTGTTGTGAACAAGTCTTTTTTTTATAATGATGAACAAGTCTGTAGTTCCTGTACGCTAAATCTGGGTCTATGCAAAAAATTACTAATTATTGGATGAATGAATGAATATCATAGACTATGATTTATTGCTGAATTATATACCAGATCTTAGTACATGTTATTTGCAATTTTGCTTATTTTAAAAACCCAAAACTTTTGATATTAAAAATATATTTGTCATACTCATCGCATGGCATGTTTGTTATATACATTATACATTTGTGCAGCTTTATCTGGGCAGCCATCTTGCTTGATCCCTGGGGCAGTGCTATTATTATCTGCCATAAAAGAAACAAGGGGTGGAGTACATTTGGACAAGTATAGATGATGCTATATTTCCAAAGATGAAAATAGATCAAGTTTCTGTAGCAATAATCTTGATCTTTGGAAGCATTTCTATGGAAACAAACTTTCTTCTTAGGCCTGTAGACCCTTTTACTAATTTACTAAAGAACATTTTTTTTAGTAACTTTTTCTTGAGAAGCATGCTAAACTGTCTAGCAAGAGATAAAAGGCTGAATTAGAACCATTTCTGATGCCAAATTTATTTGAGGGATACATAAATAGCTCCAGAGTGATTAGAGGTAGTTTATTTTTTGGTTGTTTTTGTTGGTTTTAACAGAGCTTTAAGCGCATTATTCGCATTATTTGTATATATCAGTCATGTTGAGGAAATGTGATCTAAGTGCGCTTCCCAAGTACGTGCTTGGGCAAATGACATGGCTACATGAAGGTACAATCAAATTTCACCATCCTTTTCTGAATTCCAGATAATAACAAATGAAGGGAAAACATTGAGTGGAGGTTTTGTTAAAGTTTCATGGGGGATGCTGGTTGTGTGATGGAAACTTTCATGAGAAATGTTAAAGTTTCATGGGGGATGCTGGTTGTGTGATGGAACTTTCATGAGAAATGTTAAAGTTTCATGGGGGATGCTGGTTGTGTGATGGAACTTTCATGAGAAATGTTAAAGTTTCATGGGGGATGCTGGTTGTGTGATGGAACTTTCATGAGAAATGTTAAAGTTTCATGGGGGATGCTGGTTGTGTGATGGAACTTTCATGAGAAATGTTAAAGTTTCATGGGGGATGCTGGTTGTGTGATTGAAACTTTCATGAGAAATGTTAAAGTTTCATGGGGGATGCTGGTTGTGTGATGGAACTTTCATGAGAAATGTTAAAGTTTCATGGGGGATGCTGGTTGTGTGATGGAACTTTCATGAGAAATGTTAAAGTTTCATGGGGGATGCTGGTTGTGTGATGGAACTTTCATGAGAAATGTTAAAGTTTCATGGGGGATGCTGGTTGTGTGATTGAAACTTTCATGAGAAATGTTAAAGTTTCATGGGGGATGCTGGTTGTGTGATGGAACTTTCATGAGAAATGTTATTGATCTGAAACTTGATAGTAATATGAATGATAATACAGTCAAAAATATGTATCTAATGTATCACAGACATGATGACCAAGAGCCAACAATAAACTTAACACCTTGAGAAAGAAAATTTTTATAGCAGTTCTTGAAAGCTGAGAAAATTTAGACTTTGCAGATTAAGATGAAATGACCAGAATGGGTAATTACAATTATTACTTGATAAATTGCTGCTGAAAACTTCTGAAAGCTGTTTTGGTTCAAATATAAATACAGACAAAAACAAATGCTGAAAATTAACTATACTGTCTATGCTTGATTGTAAGTTGCATCTGACTGCAAAAGACCCTGATATACCATGGCATAATGCACTGGATGATATGGGTCTATGTTTGGAGTAAGCATCGGAGCACCAATCAAACAAAATTCAGGAGCACCATAAAATGATCAGTGGCATGAGGAGCACTAATTAGACACAAGATGAGTGGCATCCAGAGCTCAAGTCAGACAAAGTTCATTTGTGCAGCTGTAAGAGGGTCTAAATTGGAACATTTTTTTTTCTACAAGATGTTCCGTATGTATTAAAAATAAGGAATTTTTCAGTCTGATTCTTCCCAACACTTTTATCTTGAAGATATACACTTTCTCAGAAAAGTTTTTTTTTTTTAATTGGGTTGTGCTATTCATGAGGTACATTGAGGTGCAAATACAGTGGTATACATTATGCATACAGTTGCAAGAACTGACTTCATTAAGAGTTAACTTTTTCATCATTATAATAACCACATTCAAATGGGAATCAGGTTATGAAAGAAATAATAGCACTAGGTTAGAAAAACTGGAATGTTAATCGTTTATTGTGTACAATATATAATTAAATTTAACTTATCTGTTCTACTGTAAAGTGTTCAACCAGAAACAAACTATATTTCATCTGTTGGCATGGCATTATGCGACATAGGTCTGACTTTCTAAAAAAATTTGAATAAATTCTAAAATATACACCTAGGATAATTCAGTAGACAGCAGTTTTTATTTATGTTCATGCATATTGCACACAATTCCATGACATCATCGTAATCAAGGTCTATTGATCAGTATATTTATCTTCATGCTCAAAGTTCACTATTTTCCATCACACTTTCCTTTCCACTTTTCCATCACACTTTCCTTTCCACTCTTTTATTTTAGAACCAGTTCACTTTTAAGGAAACAAAACTAGTTATAAAATAATATTTCATCACTAAAAGGTGTGTCATGTACCACCTAGGGTGGTCCTGTCTTCAAGATCGATGTCAATTCAATATTTTAGGTTTCAATTACCTTTCTCATCTGCTTTATAACTTGAGAGATGTTTAAGATAAATCACTTTAATTTTACTTATATATTATTACTAGATGTATTGCATTCCACATTTGAGGTATTGTGCTCAAGGTCAAGGTCATAGGTCAATATTTTGTTTCTACTTTATACAATAAAAGCTGTTTTAGGTTAGGAGTGATTGACCATGGAATAGTTATGAATTACAGTCATTTTTATCTGCAAAAGTCAAGTAGACTGAAAAATTTTTCAGTTTTTATTGCCCCGTTCTTACTTGGATAAGGCCATGAAAGTCTTGATTTTAATTTTCATGTAGGTCCAGTTATATTTTTTAATTGTGTGACAAACATTATCATCTTTTTCACTATTGTGTTTTTTTTTGCCTCCAAGATGTATGTTGCCATGGGGATGGAGGCACAAAAATTCAATGATTTTGCTTTTTTTTGAAAAAAGCATTCAGGATTACTTGTTTATGATAATAAAAACTTCCTGTTTTTGTCTTTACAATTTTTTTCCTTTAGTTTCTTATTTCTCCATCTGGATAAAGTGTTCCAGGAGAGTGTGACTACTAATATTCCAACAACATGGAACGACTTGCTATCCTATCATTTAAGTTATGGTCTGGAGGCTATATCCAGTTACAAATATGTTGATGGATTTGGCTCCAATTGTCTACTAGTGTAATTTAAGTTAGGAAACTTTACCTTTTTTAGTATTTGCTTATGATGGATATACTTGATAAGATTTGGCAAGGAGACAACTCCTACTTTGCTTTTGCATGCACATGTGAGTAATGTTGGTTTGAATGTACAATTAATTGATTTGACTTCTTCAGACCTTACATCTAAAACGTTAAAACCTTTGAGGCTTGCATTTCTGTAGGACAAAAGATTATACACATGAGTTGGTAATCCCTTTTCTTCTTTCCCCCACCTCCATTTCACTCCAACTGGTTACCAACAATGAGTCAAGTTCCTAGTGAAGTTACTTGTGTCCATAATTGATTTCGATTTGAGAAAGAAGTTCAGATTTGTTTTTCAGTCAGTGTTGTTACAACATGGCCAGGTTGATTTCATTACTTGCACAGAATCATCATTATGTTTCAGTATTAATGCACATGCAGCATTATATTTCAGTGTTAATGCATATGCACCATTATGTTTCACTGTTAATGCACATGCACCATTATGTTTCAGTGTTAATGCACATGCACCATTATGTTTCAGTGTTAATGCACATGCACCATTATGTTTCAGTGTTAATGCATATGCACCATTATGTTTCACTGTTAATGCACATGCACCATTATATTTCAGTGTTAATGCACATGCACCATTATGTTTCAGTGTTAATGCACATGCACCATTATGTTTCAGTGTTAATGCATATGCACCATTATGTTTCACTGTTAATGCACATGCACCATTATGTTTCAGTGTTAATGCACATGTACCATTATGTTTCAGTGTTAATGCACATGCACCATTATGTTTCAGTGTTAATGCATATGCACCATTATGTTCAGTGTTAATGCATATGCACCATTATGTTTCAGTGTTAATGCATATGCACCATTATGTTTCAGTGTTAATGCATATGCACCATTATGTTTCAGTGTTAATGCACATGCACCATAATGTTTCAGTGTTAATGCACATGCACCATTATGTTTCAGTGTTAATGCACATGCACCATTATGTTTCAGTGTTAATGCACATGCACCATTATGTTTCAGTGTTAATGCATATGCACCATTATGTTTCAGTGTTAATGCATATGCACCATTATGTTTCAGTGTTAATGCATATGCACCATTATGTTTCAGTGTTAATGCATATGCACCATTATGTTTCAGTGTTAATGCACATGCACCATTATGTTTCAGTGTTAATGCACATGCACCATTATGTTTCAGTGTTAATGCATATGCACCATTATGTTTCACTGTTAATGCACATGCACCATTATGTTTCAGTGTTAATGCATATGCACCATTATGTTTTAGTGCTAATGCACATGCAAGATGTTGATACATGGTAAAAATTATTTCAGGTTCTAATTGTCCGTCATTTCTATTATCACTGATTCAGATCTTTTTCAGTAAGTAAAATAATATTCTCTAGGAAAATTGCAGTAATGATTAGATTGTATCCAAACACATACTCTACACCTTTTATATGCATACTATTTGATTAGTATAAATTCTTATGGGAATGTACCAACAGAATTAAATAGCCATCAAAATAATTGATTGCAAACATTTAATTGTGAGTTACAGTGAGACCCAGGGTGGCCAGGTGTTCTAAGTCATTCACCTTTACAGATCACTGACATGTTACCTCTGTTTGCATGAGTTCAAATTTTAAGGTATGTGATTAAGCTTGCTAGTAGCTTGCCAATTGTCAGTAGTTCTTCATGGGGTTTCTCTGGTTTCTTTCTGCACTAAATGTACTGGCCACCATGTGTAGCCTATAATGTGCTGAAAAATGGCATTATACCCATGATAAGCAAGCGAGTTACAGCAGGTTTACAGTATGCCATTACAGTTTTAGTTTTTGAACAAAATAACAATTGCAACAACTATTCCTGTTGTTGTTGTTATTATTATTATTATTATTATTATTATTATTATTATTATTATTATTATTATTATTATTATTATTAAAAACAGCAAAGAGTATTCCAAATGGGTCAGGTCGTGCACCACCTCCAGTAGCCCCAAAGCCAAATCGTGACAGAGCTTTAAACAATGCCAGCGTAGATTCTCTTCTGGACCAGCTAGAATGTGCAGTCCCATACATGCCACACACATACAGGGAAGACAACTCAATGCCTCCACCACCTTCAGATACTGGGGACCAAGGGGGATATCCCATGTACGTATGATGTTGACTTATATAAAGATTTTGATTGGATCTGAGAGGTTGTATTTTTCCCATTATTTGCAGACATGTTTTTTCACTCTATATTAAATTTTTGAAAAAATAATTGTTCATTCAGTTTGTCAAAGTTGCACTTCATCAGTCCAGAAGATTTGTTTGATTTTAGGTCACTTTCTTGCTCAGTTTGCATTTCTTGTCTTAACAAATTTCACTCACATATTCATTTTTAAAATTTCATAAGGGTATCATTGTCAGATATTACAAATGAATAAAAATAATTACTAAAAAATAATTACAAAGTTTTTGAGATTATTTTTTGTAAGGTCTTATACTTTTTAACTGCCCTGTGGATTTGCCAGAGGTGATTTTGATGTCCTGTTGTCCATCATCCATCTCTCTGCTAGCTCAAGTGTGGTATTGCTGCCCTTCCTAAGATGATAGCAATGAAACTTTACACACATCATTATGTCATGATCAAGTTCATCATCAATGAAAATGCTTTGACATCTAATACAGCTGCCACAGCAGCCATCTTGAAAACCATGTTATCACAATTCCTTCTGAAGTGAAGAACAAGGAAAGACTTTTTATGATGTCTAGTTGGTCCTGCATGAAAATAGTGCTGATCTTTTTATCCAGTATTGCTGCCATAATGGCAACCTTGAAACTCTTGTTATCACTACTTCCCCTGGCTAGAAAGTCATTATGAACCAGAAGACTTTTTATAATATATGTTGGTACACAAATAAAGAGGGTTGATACATCATCCAGTATGATTACCATGGTATCCATCTTGAAAATCTTGTTATTGCTAATCTTTGTATTTGAATCAATTTAATCAATCATAGAATCATTATGTAGCTATTATGGTGCCAATGTGACTCAAATATAGCAGTCATTGTAGCCATCTTGAAAATCTTCTTGTTGAATCTCCTTCTAAAAGAAAAGTCATATCAGCAGGGGATTTTCACCAGACATTTTTTACAATGTCTAGTTGGTCCTGAATAAAAATTATGCTGATTCAACGTTCAAAATGGCTACCATGATGGCCATTTGAAAATCTTGTTGTTAATGCACCTGTATCAATGGTCATATCAACGAATAGTTTTCACCAACAAACTTATGGTACATCGATTGTCTTCAATGAAAATGGTGCCCTGCAAACATTATAGTTATTGTGTGCAGGCAATTATTTTGGCACATTTGACTGTATTTTCAACTCACATAAACATTTAATTATTTTTCTCCACCAGGGCAACCAACATAGTGAACTACTCTTATCTTCCGGAGACCGCAAAACAGATTCCTCCAAAAGAGCCCCAGGTGGCCTCTACTGCCACCCGAGAGCTAGATGACCTGATGGCCTCATTGTCAGAGTTCAAGGTGAGATCAAACTGTTTTTGCTTGTAATAATGTGTCATTTCTGCTTTTTTCCAGTTTTCTCTTCTTTTTTTTCTTTCTTTTTTTTCTAACGCTGAAGGCAAGAGTAATAATAGCAATAAACCTCTCTACATAATCTTGTGTGCAGACAGATAATCTTGTGTTAAAAATCATAATCACATCTTGTGTGCAGACAGATAATCTTGTGTTAAAAATCATAATCACATCTTGTGTGCAGACAGATAATCTTGTGTTAAAAATCATAATCACATCTTGTGTGCAGACAGATAATCTTGTGTTAAAAATCATAATCACATCTTGTGTGCAGACGAATAATCTTGTGTTAAAAATCATCACATCTTGTGTGCAGACATAATCTTGTGTTAAAAATCATAATCACATCTTGTGTGCAGACAGATAATCTTGTGTTAAAAATCATAATCACATCTTGTGTGCAGACGAATAATCTTGTGTTAAAAATCATAATCACATCTTGTGTGCAGACATAATCTTGTGTTAAAAATCATAATCACATCTTGTGTGCAGACAGATAATCTTGTGTTAAAATCATAATCACATCTTGTGTGCAGACAAATGTCTCACCTGGCCATCATATAATCTTGTGTGCAGACAGATAATCTTGTGTTAATATAATCTTATGTGCAGACAAATAATTTTGTCTTAAAAATCATAATTACATCTTGTATGCAGACAAATGTCTCACCTGGCCATCAGGCTAAGGAAGATTATGGTAAGGATCTGTGTTTGTGGTGTGTCGTGAACAACTGCTGCTTTACAGTTCTTCTCAAATATCATTGGACTAATTAAATTAAATTAAATTTAGCAGTTTGCAATCTAACATTATATATGGTGGCCTAGTGGTTAGAGCATCTGCCTCTGATGTGGGATGTTGTGGATTCGATCCCTGGTTGAGTCATACTAAAGTCTTACAAAAATGGTACTAATAGCTGCTTCACTTGATGCTCAGCATTAAGAGGTTAGAGTTAGGACTGGTCGGCCTGGTGTCCGGATAATGTGACTGGGTGGGACATCATGCTACATATCTGAGGCATGATGCCCCGGTGCTAAATATCACTATAAACTGCCACACTGCAGACTTGGTAGCGATATGACTGAACATTTTTTAAAGCTGTGTTAAAAATCATAATCACATCACAACACATCTAACATTATGGGCTTTCAGATTTGTACAGTCAACACTGATGCATCAAATACAGTCACCTTTCTTCTTAATAAAGACATTAAGATTTAAACACACACCATATAATGCACTTTGGTAGGAAAACCTTTCAGATTTGTACAGTCAATACCGATCCATCAAATACAGTCACCTTTCTTCTCAATAAAGACATTAAGATTCAAACACATTCCATATAATGCACTTTGGTAGGAAAACCTTTCAGATTTGTACAGTCAATACCGATCCATCAAATACAGTCACCTTTCTTCTCAATAAAGACATTAAGATTCAAACACACAACATAGAATGCACCCTGGTAGGAAAACCTTTCAGATTTGTACCAGTGATGCTGATTTGCTCTCAAACATGGCCACTGTTACTTAAAATAGAATAAAAACCTTAGGTCACTTCTCCAAAAGTGCTCAACAGATTTTGACCAAATCTGACAGCATCTTGGCTGCAAGTTTATACAGCCTATCATTATTCAAATATGGTTGCTGTTAATAAAAATATAAATTCATCCAACAAGTTTTCCATATATCACTGAACAGAATTTGGTCATATTTAATGTAATGAATCTTGGAAGAAGACCTTTCAGATTTATGCAAATGATGCCAATCCACCATCAAAAGTAGAAAAATCTTTAAACCACTTTACCAAAAATTGTTATATAGAATTGGATCATAGTTGATAGGAAGCGTCTTGGTATGAGGACCTTTTAGATTGATACAAATGCCAGCAAATATTGCTGCTAGAACTAAAATTAAAAATCTGTTTTAGACAACTTTCCCAGAACCACTGATAAGAATTTTACATAACATTATAGAAATCATTCATGAAGAGCTAGAATTATGCCCAGACATTAGGGACTTACAGTACCTGATAAATAATATAATAAAATATGGATGAAGATGCAAAAACTTAAAAAAAACTAAAAAGAAATTGAACATATATGCAGTCAACAGCTTTGGAAGAAATTTCAATAAAAAGTATCTGACTCATTTTTTGGTCACTGAATTCGGTTATTAGGCAAATGTCAGCTAGGCCACTTGTGCCTTCTGCCCAGCTTCTGACAGATTGTTTCCATATTTTATTGCGTTCCTATCAGCAATTAAAGATGTGTATTTTATTTCACAGTGAAGCGCTGATAACATTACAAGAGTATGAATGTTTTTATGCCCCATCAGTTGGCAACAGGGGCATCATGCATTTACTTTTTGAAGTTTGTACAAATGATGTTGATCCACCATCAAACATGACCACCATTACCAAAAAGTAGAAACCTTTAAATGTCCGAAACCATCATATTATCTCATTTTTTCTTTGCTAACGCTCCTTGCAGTTGGCTGTCAGCCAGGTGAGTGATGTCAGGAACACTTTTATTCATCTCCCTCTTGCATGTATCAGGTTTGAACCCCAGCTGTGTCATACCAAAGACTTATAAAAATGATACTAAGAGCTGTCGCACTAGTCACTCAGCATGAAGAGGTTAATGTTAGGACTGGCTGGTCTGGTGTCAAGATAATGTGAATGGGTGGGATAGACATCACTATAAAATACCACTCTGTAGACATTGTAGCAGTATGACTCAAAAATTGTTAAAGCTATATTAAAAATCCAAATCACTCACACACATTCTTGCATGTATCTTTTTACTCTATGACAGATGACAGGCAATGCACCCAGAGGTGGGACACCGTCCTCAGCAAGCAGTCAACTTACTCGCTCTCCATCGCCTGGCAATGAGCCAAATTATGCCAAACCATACAAAAGCCGAAACCTGTCACAAGGTGGTATATCTCCGACACCATTATCTTCCAGCTCCCAGGTACACATGGAGGAACAGATGTCAGAGCGCATGGAGCACCATGTACAACATCATCAACAGTCTGGAGAGCTAGAGTCTATGTTGGGAGACTTGCAATCAAACCTAGACCGCCAGGGAGTCAGTGCCAAGACCAAGGGACTGTGTGCCGCCTGTAATAAAGCTGTTGTTGGACAGGTACATATCATGTTTGTCATGTGTAGGCTTCACACTGTTGTTTGCAGGCAAAACACTGTCCAACACATCAGTAAGATGATTTTTGTGGGGATTACCATGCAAATTTAGCTCCCTTTTTTGTTTGTTTGTTGACCTATAATTTCTGCCTTCAAGTATGTTGTGGGGAATTGTAAAGAATGGTGGCATGACCAAAAATTCTGATTTTGCTGTGAACTATAAACATTACGTAGACCCAAATTTATTTTAAATATTACATAAACATTAATAAAATTGATTTTAAGAACAATTATTTCACTTTATGAGATTATGTAGATTTTAAACAGAAGCTTTTGTAAAACAAGGTTTTAAACTGGAGCATCTGTTGTCATTTTGCACTGTTTTGACACAAACATAATAAGTTCCAGTGGTTTTTTTTAGAATAAATCACTTTTATTTAGGCTTTATAGGATTGTCAACTATTTGCAAGATTTACTGACAATTGAAATTGAAGAGCTTGACAATGTGCAGAAACTTTATACCTTTGAAACTGAAGATTTGAGAGTGGAAGTGCTCCATTGAGAATGGGCAATTTCAAGTTTTGCAAAAACTCTCATGTTAACACATTTTTTGTGAACAGTTTTACTTATTTAAAATTATGGTCAAGGCCTATATTATATTGACTTCAGCAAGTAATCACAGCAAACTGGAGAAATTTGTTTGGAACTATTTCATTAGACTTGTCATGCATGTCCGCTGAGCAAGTCTGCTTAGGGATAATGTCCAAAGCTGCATAGTAAATCGCAAGATAACGGAGATGCTTAGTGGCGATGGGGCAAAGTGTGTTTTGATACTGTAAATTCATACCTTTATGGGTATCAGTATTTTATGGTTTTGCAAATAAAGTTATCTCTTGATGAATATGGGGGAGGCATGGTTGTTTCCTTTTGAAGTTATTATTTGTTTAGCATTAAAATTTGTGGTTCACAGTGACTATGAAAATTGGCAACCCACAAATAATTTATTCACAGTTTTCTAAGTGTACTTCTATTGTACTACTTTATCATATTAATTATTGGCCCACACCTTGTCTGTCTGTATGTCTGGTCACACTTCTTGTAACCACCATATCTTTTCAAATGTAACACATAATTAGATGCTATTTGGTAGGTGAGTTGCCTTGTGCATGTAGATTTGCCTTTTAAATGGTTTCTCTGTTCAGGTCAAAATTGTGTTGGATTATTTTCTTTTTTCAATCAGTTTTAAATCTCCACCACAGCAGATCATTGTAATCAGCATAGTGTAGAAACAATTCAGCATATTCTGGTTGTATTTTGATAGAGTATAGTGTCTAAGACCTAGAGGTGCCTTGTATAGGTTTTGTCTTGTTTAGAGTAGTTGTGACCCCTTATTGCCACACCTTAAATTTTACCAAGGATTGTTGGATTTTGATCAGATCTGGAATGCAGCTCAAAATTGATGTGACGATGAGCAAATTAGATTTCAAGCTTTTCATGAAATCTTTTTCAGGACTTGTAACTCCTGGTTGTCCTCCTGGCTTTTATTTCCATAGCACAACTTTACCGAGGATTGTTGGACTTCATTAGAAGTAGAACTGGCCATGAAAATTTATATGGACAAAACCTTGAATGAATTCAAGCATTCCTCTACTTTATTTAGAGTTGTGTTTCCTGATTGCCTTTCGTTCTGACTTTGGTTTATGCAGTATTATTTTACCATAGATTGTTGTATTTCTCCAAATTTAGTTTGCAGCTTTGTATTGATGAGAATCTTAATGGATTTGATTGCAGTATTCATGAATGACCATTTACCTAACGTTTCTTTCCAGATGTAAGTTCTGCTGTTTAAAGTCCAGTCTAGTAAATGTATTAAGCATGATCATTTGCATTGATGAAAGTTCTGGTTATCGCGAGACTCTCCAGGATTCCCTGTATTTTATAAATTCATAATACAGTGTGCTTTTTCATAAAATGATATATATTTTTTGCAGGTCATTACTGCTCTTGGAAAGATATGGCACATTGAGCACTTCATATGTGCTCACTGCAAAGACCCACTTGGTACTCAAAACTTCTATGAGAGAGATGGTGCAGCCTACTGTGAAAGAGATTACCATTCGATATTTGCCCCTCGCTGTTTTTACTGTAATGGGCCGATTGTGGATGTAAGTTAATGTAATTGCTCATACATATGTGCACATACATGGACGTATAGATGAAATAATTAGTTCAGAGACATATCTGCTGATTGGAGTACCCACATTAATGCAATTTATAGCTAATACATGAAAATTGATAACCATTAAAATAAATGAAAACGCGGTAATTAGTCATTTGCCTGCATTTATGAGACTGTTGTGCAGTTTATTTTAGTTGCATAGCAATACGTATCTTTGCTTTTTTGTTCAGAAATGTGTGACGGCACTAAATAGAACTTGGCATCCTGAACACTTTTTCTGTGCCCAGTGTGGACGCCCATTTGGAGAGGATGGCTTTCATGAAAAAGATGGCAAAGCCTACTGCAGGTATGAGGATCAGTCTTCGTCTTGCTACATTTTTATATATTTATTTTCACTCATAACACTTTTGGAAACTGTAAAGTAGGACAGATCCATTGGTTTCTTTGTTATGATAATGTTTCATTCACCATTGAATAGGAAAAGCCATCTTATATTAATCTATTTGGCATGACATTGACTGGCTTTATGTTTGTAAATTTTTACTTTTTTTTGCTTTGAAACATCTATTCATGTATGGTTTAGAAGAAATGTACCTTGTACAAAAAACAGGGTAGCAATCACTTACAGAGTATGGATGGTAGTGATGGGAATGGGTCAGAATTTCTTAGGTGGCGCTCTACAGTTTCATATTTAGCATAGAGTTAAAATTTTAAAGAAAAAGAGTTTCCCCGGGTTTCCTCACTAGTTATACTGGTGATTTAAAAGAGACTTTGTATATCTTAGGTATTGTTCAAAGAACCTTTAATTCCCTTTATTTTGATGTATGATTGATGGGTGTAATATGGGTTAGAGAGTATACAGCTTGACCTTACTGCAGATGTGCACCTTTCAAAAAAGTGCTAGCTCTACTTGCTCATTTTCACTTCTCGAACTTTAGAGGTAAATTGTAAAAAAAGAGCCGATAACTTTTTTTACATTTTATGTATTTGGTAATTCAGTCATTGCACTTTTAGAAGCTGGTATTATCTAGTTTGGCAAAATTCATTTTCCATATTTTAATAGCTGCCAAGAATAGTGTACTTTAGACAAATTTTGGTTGATTTTTGGAGCACAAGGGAGCAGTCATTTTAGTTTGCAGTGTCCTAAGCTCATTTTAAATTTCCAAAAGTACAATATCCAAAGAAATTTCATCTACATTACATGAAAGTAGTATATAGGTATGCCAACATTCTCTCCACTGTGCATGTTTAAAATGCAAACAACTTCACCTTACATACATCACTCTCTCAAAAGTACATAATAACTGGTGAGCGCCACCATAAAGAGTATATAGAAATTATTGTATGATTTAGTTTTGATTGTATGGCTGAAATATTTAAGTTGCAAGCATCAAAACAGTCCTTTGTAATAATTGTCCTATATTTTCCCCCTCAGAACAGCATTTATTAGAGTCAGAGTCTTAAACCGGTACAGCCCCCCTCCTTATGATAAAAAGTGAACAATTTTAAAAATGTGCATTGCATTTTGTCAACATAGCAACCAGTGTTATGCTGATGGACAGGAACATGAAACTAACCATATTTATTCTTAAAATGTAAAAAATAAATTTTACAGTTATAAAAGGGATATTACAGGTGAGGTTCATAAAGGTCAAAGGTCAAAGGGTAAAATATTAACTAATTTTTTGATATGGAAGAAAGCAAATTTGCTTTGTTATCATTTATTTTTTAATTTCATTGCAAATAAATGAAATGAAACATTTTCACTATGTATTTCTGTTATTTATTGCAACATTTTTCAATTTAAGTTGACTTTATTTCTATATTATAAGACTTCTAATTTCCCCATAATGAAGGTTATTACTCACCCAAACATGCCTCATAGCAAAGTAGGTATGCTAGAGCAAAAATAAGCATAATTAGCTTATCTTCATGAATAAAATCATTGTTAATGTACCATTTTACTCAGAAGATCATACATAATAATATGAAAATAAGAAAAATAATTGCATATATGTTTATATTTGTTTTTAAGGTGGCGTTCTACAGTTTCATATTTAGCATAGAGTTAAAATTTTAAAGAAAAAGAGTTTCCCCGGGTTTCCTCACTAGTTATACTGATGTTTTAAAAGAGACTTTGTATATCTTAGGTATTGTTCAAAGAACCTTTAATTCCCTTTATTTTGATGTATGATTGATGGGTGTAATATGGGTTAGAGAGTATACAGCTTGACCTTACTGCAGATGTGCACCTTTCAAAAAAGTGCTAGCTCTACTTGCTCATTTTCACTTCTCGAACTGTAGAGGTAAATTGTAAAAAAAGAGCCGATAACTTTTTTTACATTTTATGTATTTGGTAATTCAGTCATTGCACTTTTAGAAGCTGGTATTATCTAGTTTGGCAAAATTCATTTTCCATATTTTAATAGCTGCCAAGAATAGTGTACTTTAGACAAATTTTGGTTGATTTTTGGAGCACAAGGGAGCAGTCATTTTAGTTCGCAGTGTCCTAAGCTCATTTTAAATTTCCAAAAGTACAATATCCAAAGAAATTTCATCCACATTACATGAAAGTAGTATATAGGTATGCCAACATTCTCTCCACTGTGCATGTTTAAAATGCAAACAACTTCACCTTACATACATCACTCTCTCAAAAGTACATAATAACTGGTGAGCGCCACCTTAATCGATAATCGATTCCACGTAACCAACTGATAATCAATTATAATCAGTTATTAAAAGTAAATTTTACTTTATGTTTGTTGTTCCAGTTATATCTTTGCTCAAAAGTTCAAAATGTTAATAAATGTACATTTATACTTTAATCTGATAAAAATAATACATTTTTTTCCAATATGTTATTTTTGTTCAAAACTTTGTTAAAAGAAAGCAGCATTTTATGTTGGATCAGTTTTATATAACTAAAAAACTTGCAATCCCCAAACCCCAATTCCCCAAAACCATTTCATTTATACATATGACGTGTCTATCAATTAAAGAAAAGAAGGACATAATTTTCTTGTTTGCCATTATTTGCAAATAATACAAAAGGATTTTACATTTAAGCTGAAACAAATAATCATATTTTTAAAACAATTTATTAACTCTACAATTTTACAGCAAAATCATGTAATCATGACTATATGTTCTTAATTAAGTTTGCACCTACAGAGTATGATATGTTTTATATTTGTAAGTAGTAAAGGGAATAAATAATTTAGTTCAATGGTAGTAGATTGGAAGTTTAATCATCTTTGCATGCATCTCTAATGAAGTAGTCTCCCTTTGCACACAATCGATTATAGAGTTTCACAATCGATTATCTTATTGGATCCCCCAACCAACTCACCATCGATTATAATTGATAATCGGAACACTAATGGATGGACTATAATTTTATTAATGTTTTCTGGATTACTTGCATATACATAATCAGTAATGGTAGATGCATGGTCTGTAATACTAGATGCTGACATTTTCAGTATTAAATCAACCAGTTGAATCTTCTAGATTTTATTATTACAGCAATCAGTGTAATCTATTGTTGTAATTTGTGAAAAGGTGAGGGTTTGAATTTTATGAATGGATCAGTTTCAGTTGCTATGGTGTAATCTTGGGCAAGGTACTTTATTTTAATTGATGAGAACCCAATATTGCTGTGCCATAAAAAATGGAAACGAATCAAATTTAAAATTTGCTATTTGCTATGAAGGATGATCTTAGAGAGTCTAATCAGAAAATAAAAATTATTCTAATATTTTTCTCAGATTTAATGTAGTTTTTACATTTTTTGCAGGGCTGATTACTTTGAAATGTTTGCTCCAAAATGTGGTGGATGCGGGAGACCAATTATGGAGAATTATATTTCAGCATTGAATAGACACTGGCATCCAGACTGTTTTGCATGCTGGGTAAGTTTGGAACTGTGAAATGATTGTTTTGCTAGATAAAAACAAATTTTTTTTATGTCACAGGAAATTTGAAATTGTGGAAAGAAAGCAATGTTTTCATTCATTGGTGGAAAAAAAAATTGACATCAGATAAATTCCCCATTTGACAATATTCTATGCAGATTTCTCATTTAGAAAAATGATGCTTACAGTGGCCTTTGCTATACACCAGATCTGTGAATATATGAAAAGGATGCTTATTAATGCCATATTCAATAAGGTTGAAGACCAATCACAGGCTGTCCACCTCTACAATCATTAGTAATTTCATTTCCACAAGAAACTTTAACAGAGAATCATGGATTTTAAAGAATTTGGTATGCAGTTTTATGTTCATAAGATCTGAAAATAGTTCAGCTTACAGTTTCAGTATTGTAATTTAGAGGAGTTATGGTCCATCATTGCTTATGCTGCTGATTGTTTTATTTCAGCCAAATGTAGTATCCAGCTCTATATTCATGAGATTTTGGATGTGAGATTTTTAACTTTTTGTAACAGCAGTTGCTGGAGTTATGCCCCCATTTTACTGGACAACCTGTCTGTAGATTCCTTATTATAACGTTCCCAAAGTTTTTTGGATTTCAACCAAACTTGGTTTATGGTATTATGTTAAGATTTTGATTTCCAGTGATCCATAGCACTATTTACAGGAATTAACGTTCCCCGATTGCCCATCACCCTTACTTGGGTTTCCATAAGGTAACTTTACTGAATTTTTTTTTGGATTCCAACAAGATTTGGCATGTGACTTTATATTAATGCAGTAATCTGTTGCCCAGAACTTTAGGGCAAGTTGAAAAACCTGCCAATCAATGTACCTCACCACACCCATTTGGACAATCTTTTTTTCTGGTTTGTTTGTTTGTTTGTTAATGGATAATCTTTATGGGATGGGGTTTTCACCAAAACACATTTAATGTCTACTTTGCCCTAAATGAAAATTTTGCCAATCTGACATTTAATATGTGCATGACAACAGCTAAATGGAAAAATTTTTATTGCTGAAGTATATATCAGAGAAAATATTTCAACACCTAATTCATAAAAGGATGGTCTTATCTTGAATTCCTGGACATTTTTTCCACCAAGTAGAGCATCACTCTCTTGGAGGGACTTTTGTTTTACTTTCCTTTCACTTCAATATTTTATTCCATCCTTTTCAGATTTGGTTGAGTAAGTACTCGATATATCCTACTTTTAGTCACCATATTTGGTGAGGATTTTTTATAACACACATTAATCTTAAGGTTAACCTTAATCGTAATTATACTTATATTTTTTGCAATTTGATCCCTTTCTCAAGTACTGTTGGCCACAGTTATGTTTGTTGATGTGGATGATCTTGGCGTGTTCAATTTATTAACTTGATCAATCTGAAACAGATTTCACACTTCCCCACCTTCCGTTAAGTTTTTCATTAATATCAGTTTCATGTGTACTTTTAGTTAGAGAGTAATGGATCTTAGTCAATGGATGCTTTTTGTTGAGTGAAGTAACAAATCACTTAACAAGGGTCACTTTGGCCTAGATTTTGTGCATCAGTGACTTAAGTCTTGAGCACTATTAGCTAAATTAATATTGGGTTGGATATGTTTTTCCTGAGTTATGCCTCTTTTTGGTGTTTAGTGTGTATTCCATAAGTTTTCAAATTATGGTCATGACCCATTTGTAGGCTGCATATATTAGTCATTCATAAAACCTGCAAAAAGTTAGAGAACTATTGCTGTATGCTATATGTAATTCCTGTGTACATGCAAAGTAGTTTCACAGCTTTTGATTAATTGCCCTGAACCTTTTCTGATCAACAGAGAACATGTGCATGTCATTATTTTGTCATGAGATAATGTATTGTTCCATAATTATTTTTTGTTGTTGTTAAATGTATTGTAACTAGTCACATAACTTTTGATGAATTGCATTTAAATTTTGGCAAACTGATGAAATAAGGTCAAAATGTGTTTATCCTGTCCTCATGATTGTATGCATTTTTTATAGAGATGTGTCCCATTTTACTGTTAAATATATACACTGTATGTAATTATTTTGTATACAACCAAATGGCCATTGATTAATTACCATGAAACTTGGCATTCATGATTGACATTAGGTAAACTATACACATCATTGCCATCATGTTCTGATGACTATTTCCAGAGTTATGCCCCTTTTTTGGTTACACATGTATATGCTATATAAGGCTCTCAGTACTCATTCAAGATTAAATAGAAACAAAACTTCATATTTTCTTGGGCTTTTTTTTTTCTCCAGGAATGCAGAATTCCCTTCAATGGCGGAAGCTTTTTTGACCATGAGGGTTTGCCCTACTGTGAAACTCACTACCATGCCAAGCGAGGCTCACTTTGTGCAGGTTGCCAGAAGCCAATAACGGGCAGATGCATTACAGCCATGTACAAGAAATTTCACCCTGAACATTTCGTCTGTGCATTCTGTTTGAAACAGCTGAACAAAGGAACTTTTAAGGAACAAAATGACAAACCTTACTGTCATCCTTGTTTCGTAAAACTCTTTGGATGAAATAGTATCAGATCTTGTATGTGTAAGATTTCATAATATAGAGAAACATGGACTTTTTATTACATAAAAATGTTATATTTTGTCATAGATACAATAATATCTTGTAAAACAACGATTTAATTAAACTCTGATTCCATTGATAATGGCTTGATAAATTGCTTTGTGAATCATGTTTCATATATATCTCATTCAAGTGGATCATTTAACAAATTGTTTACCTTTAGATGGGTTAAATTATGCAGGGATATTCACATGTAGATGTTTGTATTATTCACATGTAGATGTTTGTATTTCCTGACCAGCTTGAATACTGCAAGACTTGGGTATTTTCTGGTAGCAGCATTTTCATAACAAAGCTGATATTTTCCTATTTTCTTTTAACCAGTATTAGATAATTTTGAATAAAGAGATTGACATTCTGCATCAATCAAGGCATGTTTTCTCATGTAGCTCTTTTTGTATTTCAAATGATCAACTAGCCACAGCATTTTTTTTCTCTCTTATTTAGGAAGTCATGCAGAATATACATAAAGTGTAAAATATTCCAAAGAACTTTTTGGAAGAGTTTTGTGTACAATTTCTTCATTCTTTTAGTTTCTTGAATAATAGACCAGACAAGCTCAAGGCATGGTCTGTTGGTCCTAAATGAAAATGGTGCATCCAGTATGTCCACTATACCAGTCATCTTGAAAATCTTGCTGGCGCTGCTCCAGAACAGAAAGTCATATTGGCATGGGTTTTCACTAGAAGTCTTGTAATGATGTCTAGTTTTAAATGAAAATAATTCTGCCCAGATATTCAATATGGCAACCAGAGTGGCCGTCCTGGAAATCAGGCTGTCATATCAACATAGGATTTCACTAAATGACTTTTTATGATGTAAAGTTGATCCTAAATGAAATAAGTGCCAAATGTCCAACATGACCACTATGGCAGCTATCTTGAAAATATTTTTTATTGCTGCTTGTCCTGAATGGATGGTCATTTCAACATTGGGGTTTCACTAAAAGATTTTTAATGTATGGTTGGTCCTGAATGATAAAGGCTATGATCTGATATCAAATATGGCCACCACAGTAGCCATTTTGAATATTTTGTTATCACTAATCTCCCCCAGTACAGAAGGTTATCTAATTGTGCCTGATTTTTTCTAAATAACAGTGGCTAATTCAAAAATGTTACAAAAATATATCAGATGTGGTTTCAACATTCAGCAGTTAAAAAGAAGAAATGTTCTTTTCTTTTTTCAGGCAATATAGATTCCATCTCTTCAAAGGACTTGTGGATGATAATTTTATGACATTATTGTTTTTAGTTGGATTTACATAGTAATACTGCTCTGGTGGCCTAGTGGTTAGAGCATCTGTCTCGGATGCGGGAGGTTGTCGGTTTGATCCCCTGTTGAGTCATACCAAAAACTTACAAAAATGGTACTAACAGCTTCCTCGCTTGGCACTCAGCATTAAGAGGTTAGTGTTAAGACTGGTCGGCCTGGTGTCAGGATAATGTGACTGGGTGGGACATCGTACTACATGTCTGCAGCATGATGCTCTAGTGCTAGACATCACAATACACTGCAACACTGCAGACATCGTAGCAATATGACTGAAAAATTGTTAAAGCTACGTTAAAAATCATAATTGCATCACATCACATGATATTGTACAATATTTCTCATGATAAGACTTAAATAAGGTTAAAAAATGTTGGGGTGTGAAAATTATCAGATAAAGTAAATAAATATTTGACAAACCTTTAAAAAATTGGGGAGTGAACAAATCGTTGGATAGTATCTAGCATTTTCCCATTATTTTATATGTGTCATGTTCTCCTCGTCCTACTCCATGGAGAAGCTACAGAATTGAAAAATGTACCAGATTTTCCCCATCTTATTATATAAAACAAATTCCAATTCATTTTGCGTGAGGTAACTATTTAGTATTTTCCTTTATTGAACAGGCATAAAGTCATATTGTAACCAAACCTTTGCATCTGCCATTTAACTATGTAACTGGACTACTTTTTTTAAATAAGATTTTTCAGTCCTATAGCTGTGATGCCCTCACTGTGGCAGTTTATAGTGATGACTAGCATTTGAGCATCATGCCACAGACATGTAGCATCATGTCCCACACAGTCACATTATCCTGACACCAGGCTGACCAGTTCTAACACTAACCTCTTAATGCTGAGTGCCAAATGATGCAGCTCCTAGTACCATTTTATGTCATTTGTATGACTTGGGTTCGAACTTGGGAACTCCAGGCAGATGCTCAAACCACTAGCCACCAGAGTGGTCTACAAGACATTGATGGCAGGAAAATTAAGCTCATGATTTTTAGATTTTAGATTTTTGTAGCAATTTTCAGTCTGATGCCACCAGCAAAGCAGCCAGTGTGGATATAGATAGGACAATGGTTACTGTCTTAGTAACAATTTCAGATTATTTCACTGACAACAAAATGAAATTGTACAAAATTTGCAGGGAAAGCCTGCTGGCCATTGAGTTTTGAGAAGAACCATTTAATGCAGACAGTTACAGGCACATGGGGGGGCCTATGAAAGTTTGCAAGTTTTTTAAACTTATCTTGAAGTATTATGAGAAAGTATTATCTAATGCCAGTTACATTCTAATGTTTTATTAAACATGTTTCAGAATACTGCATTTTAACAAAGTAATGCATTTATATTTGTTCTTTTGGGATGGCCAGTTGATATCCCTGGCAGCTTGGTTTGTTGGTCAGTGTAAAAATCTGTTTCATCAATCCCTGATTTGATAGAAGTGCCACTTGAAAAGACAGAGATAAAGTTTGTACACCCAGGAGTTGATTAGAAACAGATCTTCCACATGAAAGAAAAAGAAGTTACCAAAAGAATACTTACACAATATTACTTATTGAAATGGATATGCTTTGTCAAAATATACAGGAGTATTTTCACTGCCATGAAAATTGTAATTCAAAATTCAATGTAACAGCTCTGTTTATGTCAATGCTGTTATATGTTGTTCCAAGGAAATCAGCTGGAATTCATTCATTTTTAATGTGGTCACATAAATTTATTCACATAAAGTTGAAAATTGAATTTTGCTGGTTTCGCATTATATTTTGGTTCTTTCTTAAGTGACAATATACAGAATAATATTTTTTTTTAAAAATTGGGTTGAAGAATGTAATGTTGGATTATTATTGAAATATTCAATGGACTACATGTTTTGGTAATATGTATACTCATAGGTTTCTGTCAGAACAGTTCATTAACACAAATACATTTTAGTACAGATAAAATAAACTGCACATATAACTGAGTCACAACTGCATCAGGTATCGGCAGATCATACTTCAGATTCACTAAATTTCTACATAATTTGTCTTGAATTGAGGTTTTGCATTATCCTCTGATATTTTGGACAATTCTGTATATTTTGAGAGAGGTACATGTAATAAAAGTTATGAAAATCTACCTTTTAGTTTTAAAATTATACTATAGAAATCCTTGTGTTAAACAAAAGGAGAAATTCCTCAGATTTGAAGAGAGGGCCTGGATGGATGAGTGGGCTAAGGTGCTCACTTTTGCAAATCACAGACATCTCAAATCGGTGTGGTTTCAAATCTTGGCCAGTATGGGCATGGGGAAAAAACTTGCCAGTAGCTTCCCATGAGTGGTGGATCTTCCCAGGGTTTTCTTCACTAAATTGACTGGCCACCTTGTATTCCCTATCTTGTGCAGAAAAATAGGTGTAAATCCATAACAAATTTGAAATCAGTTTTTGCCTCCGTGATATTATAACTGCATTTTAATTCTTAATGTGTCTTAATATTCTTTTAATTCCAAACTAAATAGTAAGAAAAATATTGAATATATCAATTTAAGGAAGATAGTTTGAGCTTTTTCATAAAAGCATGACTTTTGGCATCTGCAGTTTATGCTACTTGCAATACAAAGCATGTTATTACAATGATAGATCAGAATCTACGCTATTCATTTCTATATTGTATGCAGGTAGATTTGATGCAAATTGTGCCATGCTATATAACTTGCAGCCATTATTGACAACTCATTGTGATATGTAAATGATTCACTGTTGGAAAACTAAAATAACAGCACGCAGGTTCAACAATCATAGAATGATAGATATAGCTCAAATGCACAAAGTGAGCAAGGTGTAACAGATTGACATACATACAAGGATTACACTGTATGCTGTAGCAAGGTGTAACAGATGGACATACAAGGATTATACTGTATGCTGTAGCAAGGTGTAACAGATTGACATACATACAAGGATTACACTGTATGCTGTAGCAAGGTGTAACAGATGGACATACAAGGATTATACTGTATGCTGTAGCAAGGTGTAACAGATGGACATACATACAAGGATTACACTGTATGCTGTAGCAAGGTGTAACAGATGGACATACATACAAGGATTACACTGTATGCTGTAGCAAGGTGTAACAGATGGACATACATACAAGGATTACACTCTATGCTGTAGCAAGGTGTAACAGATGGACATACAAGGATTACACTGTATGCTGTAACACTGTTATTGAGAGGTATAATGTAAAAGCAGTACAAGTTGTATTATTTACATTATTTTCTGTGCTTATGGTCATAAAATGGGATTGATACTTTTTTTAGGATCATAAATTTTCTTTTGCACAAGCTTTCATACTTCTTTAGAGAACCATTATGAGGTGTTACTGGCTGTGTCGTATCACTGAATCAATTGTTATATTTCCGGTGACAAAATTTCTAGCAGCTTTTAACCACATTTTTACTTGTTTTTTAGGCCTTACAATTTCACCTTGATATTTCTCCTTATTGGGATTTCTTCTCATCCTATCACTCTGATGTTCTCCAAGAGTTTTCTAGCCAGAGTTCTTCCAGGTCAATCTCTAGTGTTATTAACTCTGATTTAGAAATGAGGATATTGCCATTAGTTTTATTCCAAGCAGTATTGAAATTTAATACAGACATTAACTTTTGGAGTCCAGCCACATGAATTAACATCTATACAGGCTCTCTTTTGAAGAATGCCAAAAGCTTTTGGTAAAGAAAAATGTTGACTATGAGAAAAAAAGAATTTAATTTTTTTCTTCTTAAATGGCTTGTTGGCATAGAAGTATGTTGATGATGCTTCATTAAATTAAAGTTGTGTAGATGAAGCCGTTTAATCCTTCCAGAGGTAGATTAGCTTTTATGAGCCATTAGGAATAGTATATAAATCATGTCATCAATGATTTCATGTGATATGTAACCAGTGTTAACAAATCTCATGACTATTTTTATTTCTATGATATTGTGAACTCTATGAATTATCCATATATTATATATATATATATTGTATTTTTTGTATCCACGATCTATATTGTTCTTTACCAACATGATAAGGTATTTTTTGATACCTGTATGCTTTAAATGTTCACAAATGCATTTTCCCTAGCTCAATCCCATGCACTCTTTGTCTAAGTAAAGATTATAGCTAGTTATAATAAAGTTCATATACTGCTTTATCATCTACACAAAAAGCAATAAATTATTTAATTTTTAATTCCTTGTTTCAAGTTTTTAATAGGCTTTTTACTGAACATGGTAAAATTTCTTGATTTTACTACTAGAAATGGCACCTTGAATTGCTGTTTTCGTTTGAGGTCTTGAAGATTCTGTGGCGTATGTACAAAACTAACCCAGAGTCCAGTTTCACTAAAAATCTCAAAATTTCTTCCTCAGATTGAGATTTTTCGATATTTTATTGCTCAGTTGCTAACATTAAAAATTTTACAGAAAGTTCAGCAATTATTGGAGACTGAAGTACAGCCATAATGTCTTTAATTCTTCTGATAAAGTACTGCTTTATGTCGGATCAAATTTTTGAGAATCTCCTTAAATTGGAGGATTTCCTCGATCATTTTTAAAGAAAGGTTTCCATATGTTTCATTTTAAAACTTTTAAAGTGATTTGGCATCTTTTTCCACCATTTATTTCTCTGAAAAAAAAAAGAATCATATTGTCTGAAATACCATATGCAAGATAATGCAAAATCTGGATTTGAGACGTTTTGAGAAATTTTTGAAACTGGGGTCTAATCTCCATCATAACCCAAGCCACCCACCATTAAAGATCCTTCAATCATCCTGATTATCTGTCTTTTAGCACTGTAATATGAAGGTGATTTCTCTGTGAGGAGTACTGTCTCTTCTCTTCTTTATGTAGTTCCAATTTGATTGGTGTACACCACAAATTTTACAAGTGTAATGAACACAATGCAAAACAAAATGCAAATTGAACACAAATGAAATCCATGAATGAACACAAATGAAATCTATAATGAATGCCGATTAAATCCAAAATGAACACTAATGAAATCCAGACTGAATGCAGATAAAATCCAGAATGAACACATGAAATGAAGAATGCATTTTAAAGAAATTGAAAGTACAAATGCATAAACAACATTGAATAGCAAACAAAAGCAAGAGAAACGTGAAAACATTTCTTAAGTGGCTTTGAAAATCAGTTACTTCCAAGATCAAACTGATGACAAACAACACCAATGGTATCAGTGCAGAAATAAAGGTCATTGGACAGAAGCTGGAAAGAGTCACATGCATCAAGTACTTGGGATAAATTATCACAGACAAGGGCTCTGGACCAGAATTACTTTGCAGGATTGCCCAAACAACAGCAGCAATAACAAAGTTGAGGCCAATATGTAAAGATACCAACATTGCTTTTGGTTCCAAAATAAGGCTGATGCACTCGATTGTCATATCCATCTTTCTACATGCTTGTCAAACATGGGCGCTCACATCAGATTTATAAAAAAGGATTCAAATAAATGAGATGCTACCGTAAAATCTTGGGCATCTCATGCATTGACCATGTAACCAACAAAGTCCGCAATAAGATCCAATGAGCCATCGGAGCCTATGAAGACCTCATGGTCACTGTATATTCTACACAATTATGTATACTACACAACTTTGAATTTTACACAACTATATTCTACACAACCATATATACTACACAACTTTGAACTTTACACAATTTTATATTCTACACAACCATATATAATACACAACTTTGAACTGTACACAATTGTATATTCTACACAACCATATATACTACACAACTTTGAACTTTACACAACTGTATATACTAGCAGGAGGTGAAACAGAATTGGCTGATTTGGTTGAGCACCTCAAAGCAACCTCCACAGCATATGGTATGGAGATTAGTGCCAAAAAAACAAACTGATGACAAACAACACCAATGGCATCAGTGCAGAAATAAAGTCAGTGGACAGAAGTCTCTAACAGGATCCAACAAGCCATCAGATACTATGAAGACCTCTTGACCACTGTAAAAGAAGCGCAAACTTAAGTGCTACGGTCATGTCTTAAGATCATCTGGACTGGCAAAAACAATCTTGCAAGGCACAATGCAATGGTGCAGAATAAGAGGCAGACAGAAAAAAGAGCTAAGAAGACAACATTAAGGAGTGGACAGGCATGATATTTGTAGATTCCCAAAGGACAGTAGAGAACAGGGAAAGACGGAGAGATTTGGTTGTGAAGTCAACCATGGTGCCCTAACGACCTCTTGGGTTAAGGGATTGATATTGATGATGATGATATATACTACCCAACTGTATATTATAGACAACCATATATACTATAAAACTTTTAATTTTACACAACAGTATATTCTACACTTAATGCAACTAAATTTTCACTATCCATGCAGTTCCTCCAGTTAAATTATATATCTTCTGTAACTTTAATTATTCACATTTCTTTGTCAGTGGTATAGTAAGTCAAAATGTTCTATACAGTGCATACGAAATTCTTATCATTCATAGTTTTTGCAATTATTGTACATTTCATTACTGTTGAATCTAATTTTGCTAGGTAATGTTCAATTTCAGTGCAGACATTTTCGGGCAATGTATATTTCAAGTGCTACACTTACAAGTTGTTTTGATAACATGGTTTATATATATATATATATATATATATATATATATATATATATATATATATATATATTGCACCTTTTTGTTTCTCTTCTTCATTACAGTGATGACAACAAAGTGTAAACTGTTTAAAATCATGAAGAATGAACATGAGATGTGTCATCACATACATTTGCTCATTGTGATACACATGTAATGTGTGTATGAAAATACTTGCTCAATTGTTTTGAAAAACTAACTCAACGGCTGTAAACACAAGCACACATACACCTAATGTCCAAATTGGTCTCACTGATGATGTCAAGATTCCAGTACATCATGACATACATCTCATGTCCAAATTAGTCTCATTGATGATGTCAAGATTCCCATACATCATGAAATACACCTCATGTCCAAATTGGTCTCATTGATGATGTCAAGCTTCCAGTATATCATGACATACACCTCATGTCCAAATTAGTCTCATTGATGATGTCAAGATTCCCATACATCATGACATACACCTCATGTCCAAATTAGTCTCATTGATGATGTCAAGATTCCAGTACATCATGACATACACCTCATGTCCAAATTGGTCTCATTGATGATGTCAAGATTCCAGTACATCATGACATACACCTCATGTCCAAATTGGTCTCATTGATGATGTCAAGATTCCAGTACATCATGACATACACCTCATGTCCAAATTGGTCTCATTGATGATGTCAAGATTCCAGTACATCATGACATACATCTCATGTCCAAATTAGTCTCATTGATGATGTCAAGATTCCAGTACATCATGACATACATCTCATGTCCAAATTAGTCTCATTGATGATGTCAAGATTCCCATACATCATGACATACACCTCATGTCCAAATTGGTCTCATTGATGATGTCAAGATTCCCATACATCATGACATACATCTCATGTCCAAATTGGTCTCATTGATGATGTCAAGATTCCAGTACATCATGACGTACATCTCATGTCCAAATTGGTCTCACTTATGATGTCAAGCACCATGTAGATGCAGAATAGCTCCACAATTTACTGTAGCGCTGAATACCATGCATTTGTTTATTAATCTGCTGGCTGATGTTGAGATGGCCTCTCCACCTATCATGACTACTCAATATAGCACAGAATATACTGTGTCCATGAATACATTCAAATAACTTATTAATTCCTGGATGCTGCTGCTGCTTCAATGCCCTCTCCACCACCTTGGATTTGTTGGAACAGTGCCAGAAAATACTCCATCCTTGTATACTGTAGAAAGCACAGATAATTCCAGTTAGGCTTTGGAATCACATGATCAGTGTGACCCAAGAAGTTTTGTTGTCAATATGTTGACTTGTAGAAATGGGATTTATACATTGTAATTCCACTGGGATCACTCCAGTAAGGCATGAAGGCTTGTAATTTATATATTGTAATTCCACTGGGATCACTCCAGTAAGGCATGAAGGCTTTTAATTTATATATTGTAATTCCACTGGGATCACTCCAGTAAGGCATGAAGGCTTGTAATTTATATATTGTAATTCCACTGGGATCACTCCAGTATGGCATGAAGGCTTGTAATTTATATATTGTAATTCCACTGGGATCACTCCAGTAAGGCATGAAGGCTTGTAATTTATATATTGTAATTCCACTGGGATCACTCCAGTAAGGCATGAAGGCTTGTAATTTATATATTGTAATTCCACTGGGATCACTCCAGTAAGGCATGAAGGCTTGTAATTTATATATTGTAATTCCACTGGGATCACTCCAGTAAGGCATGAAGGCTTGTAATTTATATATTGTAATTCCACTGGAATCACTCCAGTAAAGTATGAAGACTTGTAATTTATATATTGTAATTCCACTGGGATCACTCCAGTAAGGCATGAAGGCTTGTAATTTATATATTGTAATTCCACTGGGATCACTCCAGTAAGGCATGAAGGCTTGTAATTAATTACATCTGTGCATGACTGTAAGAAAACAAGCTGGACAAGAAAATTGCAATTTGACAGTACAGATAGATGTTGCTTGCTGACCATACCCACAGCAGCTGGGTAGACTACAAAACATATATCTTTAGTATGCTGTTTTGACTGTCCACCAACCAGTTAAGCAGAACAAATTAGCTTCGTATATTTAAGTGGTCATGTCTTTTAAAACTGACTGGTGAGCTGGCTGACCAATAGACCACACAATCATTGCTATGAATTTCATAGCAAACATGCATTACATATGAAGCAGTCCAACCGATTTTTGTATATAGAATTTTGTCTGTGTTGGAATGCCACTCTCCTCCTTCAACCATTTCTACCTACAAGATCAGTGCCTTGGTAATTATAAATAGTGATGACGATAGTTTGTTACCCCTAATGTTCCTATAATTGTTAAAAATCAAAAAAATTTGTGATCCCAGTAACACAAGATATTCTTTATGGTGAAATTTTCCCCACATGTATTTTGTGTAGGTGTTGATAAAGTACACAGACACGTTTTTAATGCAGCATCATGACTAGTCAGGAATGTTGTGTCGACTCCTTTTAGCTTGACTCCTTTTAGCTTCACGCAGCAGATGATTTTTATTTGTATAGTCAGAAAGCCACCAATGATCATTGATTTTGGTTTTATATGCTCATTCTCTTTCAGTTTTCCACTTCTGGTACGGCATTGAATTGAAAAGGTGACAAGAGGCATATGAATTACACAATCTCCTATCATAGCACAACCCTGTCAGGGAGAATATGAGAAGGGATGATTGTCACCAAAGAACCAATGATTGAAACATTTATGCATGGGAGAAGGTGTAAAAATCATTCTTCCAATTTAGGTTGTCCTTTACATACCTGGACAACACACTTATCATTTTGTGTGAACAACCTTACTTCCTTCATTTGCAGTCCATGAGGGATAATCAATTAAACCTCTGCCTTGAGGTAGGGTTCATGGGTACTCCCAGTGTCTGGTAATATATGTGTCTGATACATTTTTAGCTGGCTCATAGTTATCAAGGGAGGAGTTGTTGGGATCAACAATTTACCCAATTTACCGACAGATGTATGCATTTAATATCTTTTTTTTTAGTTTCACATTTTATGGAGGGGGGGATAACTTTTTCAGAGCTTAGGGCCCATGAAGGCTTTAATCCAGCACTGCGGCACATGCTGAATGGGCAAAAACAGACATAATGATCAATTCCCTGTTCAGCAGTATTTTGAAATTAAATGCTAAAAAGGCAGAATCCAAAGCCTAATTAAAATATAGGCAATTTAAAAAAGTGCAGTTTTCATTTCTTTAAACAATTCAGCCCTGAGGAATCTTTTGCTACAAAACTATATAGCACTCTCACCGTTAAGATAAACTGAATAAACAATAATCTAAAAATGTGTATGTCATGAATCTTTTGCTACAAAACTATATAGCACTCTCACCGTTAAGATAAACTGAATAAACAATAATCTAAAAAGAGATAAAATAGTAATGATATTTATTTCATCAAAACACTTGAACAAGCCAACTATGGCAATGACCGGCTTAAAACCCTAATACACATTCAACATTATCATCAAAACACCTCCATCTGAACAAGCCGACTATGGCAAGGACCGGCTTAAAACCTCAATACACGTTCAACATTATGGAACAGATAAAAAATCTGCCAGAGTAATGAACAAAACTATAGTTCAAGAAAGTGAAACATTGACAGAGCTCATGTTAGTGAAAAATTCTGGTGCAGAGATGTCCAACAGACATTACAACCATAAAAAGCAGTTTCCCAACTTGTTCAAGTAAGCTATGTATATGCCTCTGCAAACAGCTGCATGAAATGGCACAAAACAATATTCATACACAGATATGGAATATTTTAATGCTTATACAGATACAAGACATTTTTTGATTTCAGTATATCTAGTATTGGAGTAGGAAGAGAGATTGATATCTAAGTGTCAGGCAATTACAGAATTATGGTCATGTTCTACTTCCAACCATTTTTTAAAAAAAACTCTCCTTTTATTTGAAGAGGGAGCTCCTGCCTGTGGATAAAATCCTGGCAGCATTTCACTTTTTTAGGTTCTGGTGATTCTGGCATTATTTTAAAACTCATGTTTTTTTTAAATACTTTCCAACACTGTGGATACATTTAGCAAGAATTATTTATAGCATGGAAATTTCATTGTATAAAAATATTTAGATTAATATTTCTGTCTAATGCAGCAATTATTCCATTTTAATACATTTATTAGTTATTAAGTTTTAGACTTTTTTACAAAAACTATTTTAGGACAATGAGGAGGTCATGAGTTCGATCCCTGGCTGAGTCATACCAATGACTTACAAAAATGGTACTAACAGCAGCCTCGCGAGGTGCTCAGCATTAAGAAGTTAGTGTTAGGACTGGTTGGCCTGGTGTCAGGATAATGTGACTGGGTGGGACAACATTCCACAGACATGTGGCATGATGCCCCAGTGCCCCAGACATATAGACTGTCACACTGCAGACATCATAGCAATATGACTGAAAAATTTATATTAAAAATCTAAAACACACACATACACACCTTATCCCATATTCATCATTCACTCTTTCAAATGATTATGAATTTGTACTTGTGAAATCTTTTACACTGTTTCTGGGGCCCCGAGTGGTCTAAAGCACTTACCATTACAGATCACTGCCATGTCATCTCTATGTGGGTTCAAGTCTCAGGCTCAGCCAATGTGGGTATGTAAGAAAGCTTGCCAGTAGCTTTTTGTGAGTTTGTGGTTCTTTTTTGAGGTTTCCCTAGTTCTTCCTCCATGTTATGTATAGCCTATCTTATGCTGAAAAATGGCATTAAACCCCATAACACTGTTTCTAAAATGAAGATAAAGACTTTTTTTCATAAAAATGGAAAAGTTAATATTTTTTGTACAGATTTATGTATGAAACAAAGCTTCCATAGTTTGCAAAGCACAGACTTTAGTTTTTCTTTACAATGAAAAAACATTTACATTCTTTTTTAGAGAAATGTGTTTGTTGCAAATAGTTAAAACAATATTGCTACTACAACATTTCACATAAGCCAAAAAAAATAAGGGAAGAAATATTAAGAGGTATGCACATACAGCCAGATATTTTGATTACCGTAGATTCTGGTAAAAAATAAAATTAAAACAACTAAGTGGATGATGAAGGTTGACACATGAACCCTGAATCAAATAAAAATGGCAGGATGCAAATTCTACCCAAGAAGCAACAAAAACACATTTAATAAATTTATGTTCTTTAAGCATATAGTTTATTAAAAAATGGTATTGTCTTAAAAAAACATTTTCATACCTCGACTGATTGTATTTATCTGAGCAGAGTTTATGGGCCTCCAGTAAGTTTATGGGCCTCCAGTAAGCAGAACAGAAATTTTGAAAAAAAATATCTAAACTTAACTATGTTCAAATCATGCTAATATACAGTACCATATACATATGAACAAATTATTGATTTTTCATTATTGCTGCAACTGATTCTATTTCTTCTATTAACACAATCCTCCAAATATATTGTATTTGGGAATAATCATCAACATATTCCAGATGCACAAACAAATAGTACATATTCCTCATAATGACAAAGCTTTATGTAGATAGCAAAATGGTTATGGGCAAATACCACACATTTTTGGACAATTGCAGTTGCAAATAGCCCAATATATTCAAACTGGATACAAAAAGTAAATGGTCGTTTCAGAACTAATGAACACAAATCCAAAACAAAACAAAAAGCTTAGGCAAATTTATAGCTTGATGGTGACTATAAACAAAATATTAACCAACTTTAGATGGGATACAATTTTAGTCATACATTAACCTTGTACGACAGGATAAAATTCCAGTCTTAAGTTCAATCTACCACCTCTTATAATGGATCATTATTTTATGTCTATTCTTTATTTTATTGAAAAGAAGGAAATTAAAGTAGGAGCTACACAAATGCAATGACAATAGAAGTTTAATAAGTGTCAAAACCTGGTAAAAATTTAATTTTAATGTACAGAGACCAAAATGGCAGACAGTACAGAAGAGGCAAGTGATGGCTGTGATGTGATTGTGAAATAGTTGAAAATTAGTTGACAGTTTCCTGTGAAAAAATGAAATTTTATGCACTGGGTATGTTTATCTTTATTTCTTCAAAATGAAGAAGAGTTTACGATAACAGGTTATTTCAAAATTTGATTTCAAACAAGTTTTAACACAGACATCGACATGATGAAAAATGCTTAAGTGGAAAGATATGGCAGTGATGTGGATGCCAATTTTTATGAAAATACATACAATTTTGTAGGGAAAAAGGTCATGATCTTGACAATGAAATGAATCAAGTTGAAAACTTATTTCAAACAAGAAAACAAGGTGCACATGTCGATGGTAACTGGTTAGTACTTGTCGATGGTAACTGGTTAGTTATTAGGTGCACATGTCGATGGTAACTGGTTAGTAGAAACTTTTATTTCAAAACTTCATTTTAAAGGTGGACAGAAATGAAGCAGCAAGATTTTGTGAAAGTGTAGAGAATTTTGTAGAAGAAATTGATACTTTAGAGGTTATGATCTTGACTAAATTTAAATCAAATAAGCAGAAAATAATAATGAGCTATTTTTGTTAAGTTTGATCATATAGTGATGCTGGATGTACACGTATCAAATTTTACTGCATTCCTGGAAATGGACCAAACTAAAACCGACAAAATTTATTGTTATATTAGATTTTTTATGGAATAAAAATACCAAACCAACATGAAAAGTTTTGTCACTTTCCAGTAAGGATCTGTTCTGCTTTCTCTCTAATTCTCATTTGAGTAAATTTAAAAAACTGTAATAACCTTTGATATTCTAGAGTTAATTTTATCATTTTTCACCTTCTTAAATGATGTAAAATGCCCCACATTTCATATACCTACATAAAGGAAATAAAACAAATATTCCAGATAGAGAAATGGCACTCAAAAGTTATTTTTTAAAAAAAGTAAAGATTTTTTTTAAATTTACTTAATCTGACTTTCAACTTTACTTTTTACAGCTGAGAACTTTTTGTGAAATAATTTGACATTATAAAACATGTTTGCTTTATAAAATGATATATAATTTGTCCTGTAAACCCATATTTAGAATTGTCACTGCATTGCAAAAAGCAATTTTGAAGGGAAGAGAATAAACATAGCTGCACATATAACATCATTCTTCAATGTCAGAGAAGAAATGAGTGTACAGGATGGTGTTTATCTTTCACAGCGACAGAGTTATGGTACTAAATATGTTTTGATATGAAATTACATTCATCACAAAATGTTTAAGGAGAGAAAGAGAAATCCATGAATGAATAAAGACATTGTGAAATATATTCTGGAAATGCACAACCAGCAAAGCACATCAGGTAACTCAGAAGAAGGAAACCTTGGTATATTATGAAATTACCTGACAGGCCATGGGCCAAAGTTGGAATTGATCTTTTTCATTTTGAAGCTCACAACTACTTGATCACAATAAACTACTTCTCAAATTTGTCTGAAACTGGAAAGCACCAATTCCAAGACAGACATAACTTAAAGAGCACAGTTTGCAATGTATGGAATTCCAGATGAGTGCATTTCACATAATGGACCACAATTTTCTTTGCAAAAGCTTACAAGTTCATTGAAAAATGGGGTTTTAAACATGTGATGTTGCCATCTAGATAATAACAATCTAACGGCATGGTTTGATATCCACATTCTAATGGCAAAGCAGAACAAGCAGTCAAAATAGCCAAATACACCAAACCAAGGACTAATTTAAAGTCCAGTGCAAAAACTGATGAATAGAAGAACCAGGACAGTACTACCTACTACTAAACACTAAAAAATCAAAATTAGTAGATGGCAAGAACACCTTGAGATGGATTAAAGAAAACAAAGCGAGATAAACAAGTTACAATAGAACTGTAAAGGACCTTGGAGCTGAACAAAGACAAACTGGACCTAAAAGTGAGAGAAGTAAAGTTTATTGGGCACCTACCTTCATCACAGGTGTTAAAACCAGACCCTGACAAGGTTAAAGCTGTCCATTATGTACCAAATTTTACAGAGGCGAGTAAGAAGATTCTATGGTTTTGTAATTACCTAAGCAAGTTCCTGCCAAAGTCAAGTGTGAGCCATTCAAAAAACTGAAAAAACTGACCATGAGTGTAAAAGTGTGGTTAGACAAAATTTTGTAATGCCACAGCTTCAAAAACTGAAAAGGCCATAAAAAACAGAACCAGTCAAAATATTTCAGAGTAAAAAGAGGAGCTAACAATGCAAGCAGATACCTCAGTGACTGGAATAGGAATCATTATGTAGAAGGGACAGCATGCAGCTTATGCCAGTCAGGCATTATCATAAACTGAAAGAGACTTATTAACTATAAGTTTTCTACTAGTGTCATTAATACACATATGGTAGACCAGTGATATTGAAGAGTGACCAGAAACCATTAGAAATGATAATGAAGAAAAAAATTACATACTGTACCAAATGGATTGCAATGCACCAAGAAGTATGATATATGTTTGACTTGCAGAACAGGCAAACAGATGCAGTAGGCAGTCATGCTTAGCAGAGATTGTGTAACAAATGAAACAATCAGTGAATTTGATATGCAGATTAAACTGTAAACATGCAGCACTGTCTAACCATCTCTGAGAAAAACTTGAAAGATATGTTTCCTGTAGAAGATTTGATTAAAATATTGCAAAAAGCAATTTTGAATGGAACAGAATAACACAGAATAGCACAGATAACGTCATACTTCAACGTCAGAGATGAGTGTACAGGATTGAAACCTAAGCCATCTTCAAACTACAGACAACTTTTGACAGAAGCCAGGATCAACATGTGTAGCTGAATGTATCTAATGAGCCTGTGTACGAATCGCTAACAGATGAGAAATCAGAACACAAGGAAAAGTCATCAGTGTCAGTCAATGAAAGTGTTTTAAAGTCAGGTAGAATGATGAATTGTCCAGTCAGATTTAAAGATTTTGTATGTTAATAAGCTGTAAGTTTTTATTCATATAAGATTCTTACCAACAGGGTGTCCTGTTAAGGACGTGAGTTAAAGTGTCAATTTTATTAATGTTTATGTCTGTACTAGAAGACATGAAAATTTATTGTCAAATTAATATTTTTTGTTTCTGTTTAAGAGTAAAGGTTACTCATATTGTCTGTTGGCTAAGTGACAATAATGAAGTGTTCATTTTAGTCATGTATTAATTCATCATTGAAATGAAGATAAAACAAAGTGCACACTGGTGTAGAAATGGATCAATATGTGAGAAAATATTTTGATATTGTGATCAAGGAAATTGAGTTTGCAGATGAATCAAAAGTCATTTGAAACTGCACTTGATAATGGAACAATTCTCCACTCCTTCATCTACCCCATAATTGCAATGCTGAATGCTCCACAGCACAAGAAAAAGTTTCTTACCTAATGTTTCCATCCAAGAAAAATGGAGACCTGCATCAGAACACTGACTGTGAAAATAATGTGAAAGTGCTGTGTCCTCCAGAATCCAACATTTGGACATGCTGTATTTATCCGACTGTCATGAAGTATCAGCATAATCCTGTACCTTCAGTGAGGGGACCTATCTTCCTTTTAGATCTTTCCTCCCACAAAATATTTCTTGATGAAAATATCAATGTGAAAATAGTTCTAGAGACCATGAGAGAGTATATAGACCCTGATATTGCATCCTCTGATGTGATCAGTCTGCGAGTGACCCTGATATTGCATCCTCTGATGTGATCAGTCTGGGAGTTGTGATGCTGGAAATTTTAACAGGTAAGGACGCAAAACTAGAGAATAAGACAGCTTTGCGTAGACTGTCTTTGAAGCTCTAAAACTGGATGAGAGTGAAAGAGAATTAGTTAAGAGACAAAAGAGAGCTGTGAAAGATGCTGCTGTTAAATGGAGTTCAACACCTTTCAGAAACGAGTTGGAAAGGATTGCAATTTAAGCTTTCACATTGGCTAAGACAAAAAGAAAGTTAGTTCAGGGACTAAAAGTGACATCAGCAATGCTGCTGCTTAATGGATTTCAACAACTCTCTAAGATGGGTTGAACAAGATTGCAAGTAAAGCTGTCACATTGGATGAGACAATAAGAAAAGAATTTTTCCAGAGACTAGAGATGTAAAAACTCTGGTAGCCATCTCCAACAGCAGATAGAACTCCTCATCCGTGATCAGCGCTAGAGGAGCTGAAGCTCTCAAAGCTGTGGACCACCTACTGCATGATACACAGAGCACACATATGCAATCTGTTTATTTGTTGGGTTGGTAAGCCTTTCAGACATTTCTTTGTCATGTTAGGATGCTGGAATCAAAATGTGAGGATCCCTCGGTACTCATTGAGTCAGAAGCCCTTGTGGAATTTGTGGCATATTCGATATACATCAAATTGCACTTTTGTAGTGTAAAATATTTCTAACAGACTGGGCTTACCAAAGTTTGGTGCTAATTTTGAATATGATATTGTCTCATTCAATTCTGGATTCTGTATATTTTGCAATGGTCTGGTAAAATATTTTAAGATTATGCATAAATAGAATAAATGGATGCTATGTTCAAGACATTTTTTTTTACCTCAAGTACAAGCAACACTGAAATGGTTTTACCTAAAATTCTTAAATTCACATGCTAAATCTGAACGAAGCTGAAGCATTCTGTCAACATCCCAAGATTTGTACAGAAATCAATAACTGGCTGCAGAACAGCAAAATTGTTGCTAGCTGACAGTAGAAGACATTTACTAAATTTTGAGGAAAGAGATTTGTGTGTATGTGTATGATGGATTTTTAACGTAATTTAAATTTTTTCAAATCATACTGCTACAGTGTCTGAAGTGTGGCAGTTTATATTTATGTCTAGCACTAAGGCATAATGCCACAGACATGTAGCATCATGTCCCACCCAGTCACATTATCCTGACACCAGGCTGACCTGTCCTAACACTAACTCTTAATGCTGAGTGCCAAGCTGGGCAGCTACTTGTATGTACCACTTTTTTAAAGTCTTTGGTATGACTTTGTCTGGGTCAAACCCGCAACCTCCTGCATTTGAGGCAGATGCTCTAACCACTGAGGCTACTCAAGCAGTTGAAAGAGGTTTAGATATTATCTAACTTTTGATTTAATGGAAGAATATCACGATAATTATGTTGATGATGAAGATAATAAGGTTGTGGATAAATTGAATATATTCATTGTCAAAATACAGAAGCTAAAATACAAAACATTAAATTTTCCAGTTGCAATACAATTCAGTAGAAAAAAGCCGAGTGTCATAGAAAGGGTTCAATGGACAAAGGACAAAACTGCTGCAATAGAGCGTCAGTTCGGAATGTTTTGCAGACTTCTGAATCTACCAGGGCTAAAAATGACTGTGAGAAGGCTTTGAAAATGGGACCTTGACTAATATATGGACACAGAGCAATGATAAAATACTATGTATACATACAAAAACTATAACACTTGTTATAACTATATGATAAACTACTGTAAGCATGCAAACAAACTATGATTAGGCAATGATAAAATACCATATATGCTTACAAAAACTATAATCAGACACTTGGCAATGATAAAATACCATGTACACATACAAAAACTATGATTAGACACATGGCAATGATAAAATACAGTGCATGGATACAAAAACTATTATATAGACACTTGCAGTGATAAAATAAACTACTGTGTATGGATACAATAACTATTATATAGACTTTTGGCAATGATAAAATACTGTGTATGGATACAATAACTATTATATAGACACTTGGCAATGATAAAATACCATGTATGGATACAATAACTATTATATAGACATTTGGCAATGATAAAATACTGTGTATGGATACAATAACTATTATATAGACACTTGGCAATGATAAAATACAGTGCATGGATACAATAACTATTATATAGACTTTTGGCAATCATAAAATACTGTGTATGGATACAATAACTATTATATAGACACTTGGCAATGATAAAATACCATGTATGGATACAATAACTATTATATAGACACTTGGCAGTGATAAACTACTGTGTATGGATACAATAACTATTATATAGACTTTTGGCAATCATAAAATACTGTGTATGGATACAATAACTATTATATAGACACTTGGCAACGATAAAATACCATGTATGGATACAATAACTATTATATAGACACTTGGCAGTGATAAACTACTGTGTATGGATACAATAACTATTATATAGACTTTTAGCAATGATAAAATACTGTGTATGGATACAATAACTATTATATAGACACTTGGCAGTGATAAACTACTGTGTATGGATACAATAACTATTATATAGACACTTGGCAATGATAAAATACTGTGTATGGATACAATAACTATTATATAGACACTTGGCAATGATAAAATACTGTGTATGGATACAATAACTATTATATAGACACTTGGCAGTGATAAACTACTGTGTATGGATACAATAACTATTATATAGACTTTTGGCAATGATAAAATACTGTGTATGGATACAATAACTATTATATAGACACTTGGCAATGATAAAATACTGTGTATGGTTACAATAACTATTATATAGACACTTGGCAATGATAAAATACTGTATATGGATACAATAACTATTATATAGACACTTGGCAATGATAAAATAAAGTGTATGGATACAATAATTTATATAGACACGTGGCAATGATAGAATACTGTGTATGGATACAATAACTTATTAGGCAATGATAAAATACCATGTATGCATTCAAAAACTTTGCTACAGACACTTGGCATTGATAAAAAAAATTAATGCATATAAAAGCTAAGGGCATTTCCAGTAAAACATACATAAGGCACTTTTTTTTATGGGATTCTCACACATAGATGCAGTTTTGAATTTTCTTTTCATTTCAATATGAAATCTGTGCAAAGTACCCTTACATGTACTTTTAAAAAAATGATAAAATACCATGAATACATACACGAACCAAGATATAAACATGGGCAAATGATAAAATAAAATGTATACTTACAACGACAAAGATATGAACAGTGGGCATTGATAAAATATCAAGCATACATACAAAGAGATATTGTGTTATGTGTATCTATATTATGTATCTAATTTTTCAAAATAATGATTTTATCAAGGGTAATTTAGTCAACAATACTTTGTTAATGCTCATGTTTTTTGAATGGGTTAAGACTATTTTTTAAAAATGTAGCTTTTAAAACGATTTCAGTAGTATCGCTATAACATATGCAATTTGACAGTTTATAGTGATGCCTAACACCAGGGCATCCTGACAAAGACATGTAGCATCATGTTGCACCCAGTCACATTATCCTGACAACAGGCCGACCAGTCCTAACACTAAACTCTTAATGCTGAACAAAGGCAAGGTAGCTGCTAGTACCCTTTTTATAAGTCTTTGATATGACTCGGCCAGGGACTGAACTCGCAACCACCCACATCCAAGGCGTTTCTAAGAATGGGTTATATTTCAATAATGAGTCATGTAATGTATAATATGAAGTATTATTTCATTAATAAATTCCAAGGTCACTGCTCTGGAACAATTTATTAAACATCACATGATCCAATGAGGACTGCAAATTGGTATTTTGTAAAATGAAATGATTTAAAAATCCAGGTATTGCATTTTCTCTTCAGCATTGTAAGTTTAATATATCTTTCTACATAAGTGATTGAGAATGCAGAATCACTCATTCTTAAAGTTGATAGTGGTCTTGAAAGAGTATTGAGAGGCTAGATTTAATTAATTTAATATCATTCATTGGTACTACAGTGCCATAGCATTTATTTAAAGACCTGGATATATTAATATCCTTTAGAATTGCCATGAAACATTTGAGGACATTTTGGATTTATATATCTTTTGGATTTACCTTGAATTCAATTAAAGGACATTTGGATTTAAAATAGTGAATCTTCTATGGTGTTAGCATACAAGAACATTATCATTTTCACTTGGAATACCTTTGGAACATATCTGGATTACATGGAATTGATAGAACTTTTTAGGAATGTAATGAATTCATTAACCAATATAAGTTATTTTTAATTCTTTTACTCTATATTTTAGGGAAAACAAAATATATATTTTAATTATACAGTACTTGTTGGTTATAGATCCTTTTTGTGACAGTTTTAAGCCCTTAGGTTACAACAACAGACTTCATGTATAGTGTATGTATTTATGGGAAATGATAAAATAAGATGTATACCTACAAAGAATAAAATATAAACACTCTGCAACAATAAAATACCATGTATACATAAAAAGATTAAAAATCATTATCATCTTTTAATCAGTAGCAATTATGACCAATAAAAATAAGATGGAATGTTTCTGAAATCTTGCACATAAATTCTAATTGCCCTGCAATGGTAAATGTGACAATTCTGACTGCATGGATATTTCAGATATTAATTTGTTTGGTTAGACTAATTTGTACTGAAAAGCTGTAGCAATTTATGATTATCTTTTGCATTAAAATAATACATTCTAAAACAAAACAGATACAATGGCTGCATATGCACAGAATTTGATTTCATAAAATATTTTAAAGGTGATTTTAAAGGTGATATTTAATGGAGATAATATAAGAAAAGAAAATGAAGGCTGAAAAGGAAAGGATGCAAAACCAGGAAAAGATTCAAGCATTAATGGGATCAAACCAAGTTTTAATTTTTGCATTCAGATTTGTGTATCATTCTTGAAGTTTGCCAATTAATTTGTTTTGCAACATATGATATTCCTATTTGGTTTAGTTTGGGATTTTCTTTTAAACACCCAAATTCAGTTTAGTTCAAGTATTAATATGATTTTTGATTACATACATGCAAGATAAAAAGAAATAATATTCGTAAGTTTTGGTACCTTCTCCATCACACAAATGGAGTGTCACTTGAAACTATTCTTTAGAGATACTCACATAGGGAGCAACAATTATTCCTCACCTTTGCATGTATTTGTTTTTGTTTGACATGCTTATCTTTCATAGGTAAAAACAAACTTAACTTTATGTAATAGTAAGAGAAATAATAACATCTCTCTCCATTTTCCAAACTTCTTTTAGCATTTAACCAAAGTGGAATATAATATCAAACTTTATTTAGTATGTGTATTTTATATGCAGGACTATTGGAACAAAGATCCAGTGATGTCGACATTTTTCCATACTGTCATGTCAAGGGATAGATTTCTCATCAGTGTGAGCTTAATACATCTATACAACAAAATGCAGATTATCTTGCCAGAGGTAATATAAACAAATTTAATGTATAACAGATTTCAAACTATGTGTTGTCCAAGTCATATTTTTAAAAATTTTGAAATATTAGATAACTCTAATACATGTATTTAGATTAAATAATAAAGTATGATGATTCAAGTGAAATATTTAGTTAACATCGTCCTAAGTAGAGGAACATTATATAAAATGGGAATAATTATGTAAATGTTTTATTCATACTCCTAAGAAAAAATATTATGTTGTATATATTATTCATATTTTGTAAAATACTATCGTTTATTGCAGGTGTCCCTGCTTATAATCCAGTCAGAAAACTTGGTCATGTCTATAGTAACAATCAGTCGATTCAGTAGAGTTTTTGTACCAAATAGGGGATGATCCCATGAAGTGGGAACCTGTCATTCAGGGATTATAATCCGAATAAACCCATAAAGTGCTGTATTAAGTATTATATGGTCTCTACTAATGGATACTGTTTAAAGTTTCAAGTACAATGACACAATATAAAATGATATAAAAAGTTGCAATTGATCCTAAACCAAATAGATGAAAAAGAGTGCTTGTACCACTGTCTGTATCTTAGACCCCTTGAGATTTAATATAAACTGATTTTTAAATCAACTCTGTAACAATAATGTTCCAATCTTAATGTAGTTTAACAATGTAATTAGCTTATCATTCTTTGTCCATTATCAGAAATTTAATTTCTGTACTACAATGCAATATTCAATGTATTTTCATGTCTTCATTTATGTTAATTCCTTTCAACTGTTTTTCCTGCATTTGTTTTTATAAGTTATTGCTCATGTAAAATGTTTCTCTACTGACACTGAATATTTTGCACATTAAAATGTTACTGTTTCAACCATGTTATTATTTTCTGTCAAGTATCTAACATTATTCCTTCTATGACATACATTGCAAGGCCACAAGATCATGATTCATTATCAAAACATTATTGCTGTAGGTGTTAAGTAGGTGTTCAAAAACAAGAAATGTTGATACAATAATTATTTTAATACATACAGATCCAATCAATCAATAATATATTGATTTGTAAGAGCACTGATGTTGCTAAAAAAAATAAAGTTATTGTTACAGATATAAGTATAAGAAAGTATCACATATACTTCAACCATGACACATTTCACTAATTCCTTCTTGTGGCAAAGAGTGTAAAATTCATTCCTATGAAGATTGTAGAATATTATTAGGTGTTTCTTGTTGGATGGATCATTTGTATTAAGATTAGAGGTAACAAAATAAGAAGCATGTTAAGATAAGTAACTTAAAAGGAAAATATATATTTTTAAAGTAAAATATTCCAAACACAATTATATATACATGAATTTATAGAAACAGTAACTAATTTCTTAAAATTTCATTATTTTGGTTGCCATGGCAACCATAAAAGTAAGTTTATTTAAATGAAAAATATATGTACAAAACAAGGAACCGACCTTGTATTACCTGAACAAATATCAGATAATTCTGTTTATTACTGGTTATAAAGCAGTAATACTGATGTTAACTAAAACTCAAAACAATTCAGCGTAGACAGGTGAGGCACTTACAAACAATTCAACATAGGCAGGTGAGGCAATTACAAACAATTCAGCATGTTGATGCATGTAATGTTAAAAGTTCTCAACACTACCTGGGTTAATATACAATTATGCAAAACTATAATTAACTGGTTGTCATTTTCATATTATACATGACAAAATAATTGTTAACATTTTAAGGAGACAATTATACAAGTTTTCTGCAAAAGTACATGAAAAGTATACATTTTGATCACAAGTAAATGAAATGCATGCACTTTAATCACAATTGCATACATGAAAAGCATGAACTATCACAAGTACATGAACACCATACACTTTGATCACAGGTACATGAAAACATCACAAGAAACAAGGCTCAAGCTATAGAGATTTTAAAATATATGAAATGATAATACATACAATATGTTTAGTAACATCAATACATTATTAGATATCACTAGCTGAAAATGAACATTCTTAAAAATGGCATCTGGTGGATTGTTCCAGGGCCAAATTCCAAACTATTTAAGAACAGCATTATATGTAGAAAGCAAAGGAACATTAAATACAGTAAGTAACAATTAAAAAAGTTTCAGTTTGCAGTGTATTTTTAATTTGTGTCAAGAAAATTTTTAAAGGATATTATGTCACATACATCTAGAAAATGTATGCAAGTCTGTGGCACCATAATTAGTATTACATACATTTCATAGTTATATTTAGTTTATGTTCTAACTTTGAACCTTTCCAGTTTATACTTTATAATTTACAGTAGCCATCCTTGGTACAATGCATATAGACATAGTTATTCCAATGACAAGATAGTAATTCTTGTTAAATTTAAAATGGTTACATATAGACATAGTTATTCCAATGACAAGATAGTAATTCTTGTTAAATTTGAAATGGTTATAAGGACAACAAAGGTTACATTACTCATGAATGTGTCAAAAACAACATCTCCACTTATAATTATGATGATTTGGATCTGATTCGTGATTCAGCCATGGGGAATTAAGTTTATGGTCTGGACAAGCAAATGTTAATGTATAGGCAGATAATGCCTTGACAAATGTTAATGAATGGACAGACTGAAATTGCCTTGACAAATGTTAATGAATGGACAGACTGAAATTGCCTTGACAAAATCTAACTACCCTTTAACACAAGAATATAAAAAATATAACATAAAAACAGATCCCTTTACAAAAATGTACAAAACTGCAAGAGATGAGCGCCTTATGTCATGATTCCAATTTGGGCTGAAAACAATGATCTCACAGAGGCAATTCCCAATGCATTGTTTGTAGAACCCTTAAGTTTTAATTCAATAAAATAAATAATGTTAAAGAATATTTTATCATACAGAAACTGTACCTTCTGTCTATTTTGTTCTGTTAACTATTCTATTCCATTTTATTTTCTTAACTATCATCATTGTGTTACTTTCAACTATAAAATTCTATTCCCTCTTACCATCACTGTTATGTGATCCACAAAATTCTATTCCATTTTATGTTTTTTGGACAACACGTAAATCAATTTTTAAAAAAATGACTATTTAAAAATGTTAATGCCTGGTATTCCTTCAGATAAATTCAATACATTTTTTGGCAAAATTCAAGTTTCTTTATCTCCTGACAATTTCAGAATTTTCAAAAATTTAATTTTTTTTTAACATGTAAAGATATTTCAGTGTTGTATTAATCATGCAGAGATGATGGAATATCTTATTTGAAATGGTGCTTGTTGTCTGCATTAAATGGAATCACATGTCACATGACTTAATTGTCTTGTACATTACACAATGGAAATGTTGAATTGAAGACTGGTGATTCTGTAAAATCACTAACTCTAGTCTTGTCTGTAAGGTCTTCCATCCCTGTTATTCTGCATGGATGTTACACTTGTAGTGGGCTGTTATTTAAAGTTTTTTCCATACCATTTCTCATTACAGCCACATGTCTTGGTATCCATTTCTTCAATTTCTCATTAGTCATCTAACTTGTTATCCATTTTTACAATTTCTCATCACAGCCATCTATCTTGTTATCCATTTTTACAATTTCTCATCACAGCCATCTATCTTGTTATCCATTTTTAAATTTCTCATTACAGCCATCTGTCTTGTCATCCATTTTTTTTGCAATCATACCTTGTTGGCACATTTAAAGAGGAACTCGATCACAAGTGATGTCCATCCGGTCTGATGACTAAAATGTAAAATGGTGATGCAAGTATCACCAAGAAACAAATGATAAACATAAGATACACAATCATTATTCCTAAGAAATAAAGTGAATTTACTGTTATGGTATAAATTTTCATGGTCCATCAAAAAATTAAATTTATCATTGGGACTTAAATTCATGGTTCAGAGAAGCCATGAAATTCACTAATATTGGCAAAAAACTGATTTCACAGTAGCATAATTTCAAATATTTGCTGGAACAAAATGGACAATTTTGAACTCAATCATGAATCTAAACATTTTCAGTTCTTTACGAAGCCTTCAAGCAAACATTTGAACTTGGCAAACATTATTGTTTTCCTTGTATCATGCATCAAATTATACCTATTAATTTTAAATAAACAGAGTTTTCATGCAATGTTAACTTCCAGAGCTGATCTAAAACTTAAGCAAATGTACTATTCAGTGCCGTGCATCACTATGCACATGAGTGAAAAGACATTGCCTTGTATTCTTTCATACCCTGACAGCTTGTAACAAGCTTGTAAACCACTAATAGAACTTTTTTACAGGCATACAGTAGACCTTGACCTTGCTGCAGGAGGGGTGGCTATGATTTGAAACACTGTCTAGCGAAGACATACTATGAATTCAAGATTATCGGTATTGATATATTTTTTATTTCCATGGTCAAACTAGACGAATTTAATGTTGGAATGAAACCAAGCTGATTTTCAAAGCAAGCCTACCCAGTCACTTCATGCATTAGTATATCAGTAATCATTTCTTTTGATACCAGTGGCATTTATAGCACTGGTGATATATATATATATATATATATATATATATATATATATATATATATATATATATATATATATATATATATATATATATATATATATATATATATACACCACTCCCTCGATAACTCGCGGACATCGAAGTCCAAAAACATCAACTGCGATATAAGTTATCGAGGGACCTATAACAAACAACAAAACTAACAAAGGGATCGACGTATTGGCAAAAATGGGGTGGGGTGGCTTGGCATGTTACACTGTTAAATACTCAATAATCGTGCTAAGATTAACAGTGAATAAATATCTCTTCATATCAGTGTATTTTGTTTAATTTTTTAATCACTGAGCAACACTAATTTCAGGATAACTTGCAGTATATTGATCATCAAAACAGTATTCCACGTGGTTTCCATTCGCTTAGCACATGTACGACTTCGGTCTAAAAATTTAAAATGACCTAAATTAGAACACGATAACACTTGCGGTTTGTGACATGTTGTGTGAACCATGCGTACACAGCATCATCTAATTCGTTATCGCTTGCAGTCCGTGCTCGTTTTCGTTTCATCCCTTCTTCTAAATCAACATCATGTGATTAATTTCAAAGTTTCGGCTCATCCTTAAGCCAAACTCTAAATGTCGACTCAGCAATTTTTAGTTCATTGCAAATTTTTTATCTCACTTCGTCATTATGAACACCATCTATGATGAACAGCTATTCAGTCACTAAGTACGCCTTTCGCTTAATTCCTTTCCTCTCCATTGTCACATTTACAAATGATTATGATACATTACTGATATTATGTACTTTAATGATGTTAATACATAAAAGGTGAAAATATTTTCGATTGGTCAAGTAAAATGAAATTTGATGACAGTAATGAATACAAGAACGTTTGCTCATATTGGCATGCCTTTGAACTTTATTTTATTGTACTTACTCTGTTTGATTTGATACAAAAGACAAATTCAAAGTAATAAAACAAAACAGGTCTTTTTTAATTGATTCTTTTATTGCAACAAACACTTCCCCAAGCTGTTGATCGAAACAAATCCGGCATGTAATTATGTTCTCACAGAAGCACTCAAGGGTTTCATGTGACGGTCGACTGATTCATAATCAAATTTGTTCACTATATCACTGTGAATCTCGATGGTTATACCAGCAATGAACAGATTCCTGGGCCAGTAATGCCATGGCCCTGAAGCCAATGTAAAATGAACCCACAGCTACAGCTCAGTACCATTTATTATAATCAAGTCCCAAAAACCATCGACTCTAGTTCCTGCATGGTCATAATTTCAACTCAGCAAAGCTGACACCACATAATCAACCACCCTAGTTCTAGGCAAAAGAAGAAAATGTTGACTTGGCCATTCCATTACAACTTCAGCCCCATCAATGCCCATGCACTTTATAGTCAGTTCCATACTACACTGAACAATGAACAATACCCCAAGCCCACACTTGCAGATGATGATCTCAGAACAATACCAATCTTACTGCTTAGTTTGTGTTCTCAACAACCTGCTTCCTTCAGTGGATTCCTTCTTGTCCCTCACAGACATTAAAGATGGTCTCCTCTCAACTAAGTTCTGTCATTTTGCAATGCAACTACAACTTTCTTTTCTTCATAGCAAACTGCTAGCAGTTGACAGAATAGGGCATATTAAAAGTGCCTTCCATATGTATAGACAGGAAACCCTTTCAAAACACAGCAATGTCCTAATTTGGTTCCATGATCAATCTGCACTCCATGATGATCCGACAACAAGCCAGGGGGCAGGAGGGAGGTTCAAATAAAGTTATAGACAAAACATTTGTCAACATGACCATATGCTCTCACACTAACATAACTTGGAACTTATACAATGGTGACATCTAATGCCACTAATATTTACCATATATACTCACTTGTAAGTTGAGTCCAACTTCAAACTGCACAGACCCAGATAGTATATATGGTAAATATGACTTATACCATATATACTCACTTATATGTAGAATCCAACCTCAAACTGCACTGACCCAGATCTGATATCTAATGTATACACTAATTTATTGAGTCCAATTTCAAAATGCACAGACCAAATCTGCCTTTGTAAAGTGCAATCTGTTAGGAGTAATCAGCAGAACAACAGAGACATGGATCTGTTGGCACATTATCCCCAACCAGGGTCCCTGTTGCAGATCAGGGTACATGTTGTTTGCAACTGGACTCACTAGCAAGAAAGTACAGTAACCCTATGGGCCACATTGACCCAGTGGTACAGATCGTTGCCATCTCACCTCTGTCTGCACGGGTTACAGCCAATGTGGGTATGTGAGAAAGGGTGCCAGTAGCTTCCTGTGGGTTGGTGTTTCTTTCCAGGGTTTTCCAGAGTTTTACCTCCACCTCTGATACTGGCCGTCATGTAAAATGGCATTAAACCCTCCAACAACAATAACAACAGTAACCCTATCTTTTCTGCAACCAATTATTCACTCATTTTTATGTACATTATACACATTAGAATCTTTTCATTTAAAAAATGTTCATTAACAATTTCACTAAATTCAATAAATTCTAAAGCCTGTGTGATTTACATGATACCATCACACTGCTGTGGACACCTTTCATGCATCTCCCCACCAAAATTAACAAATAAAAATTGACCTGACTGATATAAACAAAGGTCCATGATTATTAAATTAAAATGTAGATCTCTCCAATGTGGGACATTAATAACCCCATACTTGTGAATATGATGATTTTTTTTATTTTTACAATATTCTAATGTTGGTCACCCTGGTACACTTACCTTGCTCCACAGCCTCTCCCTGTGTCAGCATGGAAATACTCATAAAATAGTACCAGGTCCTTCCAGTCTGGCAGGTCATAGAGGGACACTGACCCTGAAATGCCGACATAAGAAGCCTATATATCCAGTTATTATAACAATGAGTTGAGTTATGGGTGGGGTCTATGTTGAATACATGACTAGAAAGCTGCCAATATGCATTGCCAAACTACAAAGCTTTGTTTTTTCATAATGGTATTGGACTCTTAATTATGCATATTTCAATGAAGACAAATTATTTGCAGGGAACAGTGTCCGGGAAACTGCAGAAATAAATGATTAACACCGATCACACTAGCATGAATTATAGGGCACATAAAAATATGTATTATACATCAAGACACATCTGAATAATAAGTTACATGACTTTGCAAGAAACAATTTCTAATTAATACTGGCACTAACTGCAAAGATTAATGCAGATTATTGGAGTATGAATTACAGGTCACAATGACCTAATTTAGATTAAAGAGTGTAGTATTCTTCATTTTCATGTATGTGTGTATGGTTTAATGGTATATCAGTGCAATATATATGTATGGTGGAAATAAAGTTTTTCTAAAATGTCAAGAAAAAAGAACTGCTGGAAGATAACCCTCCATAATAATGTAAACATACAATAAAATGTCAAGCTGTTAAAACTCTTTAAAAGGGATACAAAACATAACAATGGTTTTAAACAAATGAAAAATCTTTAAATATTAGGTCAAAACATGTTATATCATCCATATTCCCTCAAAAGGTCAAAGTTAAAAATACATAAAATATACTCACCATGTAAAGGTCTTCTTCCATTTTCATCTGGCAAGAAAATAGATATTATATTTCTGGCTATGTTTTCAGCCAGTTCAGACAAAGTATCATCTCCCATGTTGCTCCCCAATATAGTGAAATCCTGTCCACGAGCCTGAAGATTCTCCATTAGCAAGTAGTTCACTACGGATCAGACAAACAAAAAGCAATATCAATATAGCCATCACACTAAAGAAACCATTGGCTGTATTTACTAACAATCTTTAACTCTCTTCTTTAATCATGGGAAATTGCACATATCTATCACATTATTCTGCGGATTGTTTCTGGTGATCAAGACAAAACATCCCAAGAAATTTTACTTGCTGTCAATCTTAGTCATAAATTTAAATTGTATTTGATGAATCTACAGCAAGACAAAACATCCCAAGAAATTTTACTTGCTGTCTATCTTCGTCATAAATTTAAATTGTATTTGATGAATCTACAGCAGGAAAACTCATTTAGTTGAATGGTGGATAATATAAACCAAGTTCTTCCTTTAAAACAGGCAGTCAACAAGTGCAAAAATATGTAACTATTCACAAAAAAAAGGAGTCCTTCAAAGGGACTAATGGTCATACAGTCCAAAATGAATTTCAAAGAATTTAATACAAGACCATTTCAACAGCCAAGTGGTGAAACTGTAAAAAGTCTTCTGGTGAAATTCCCACAGTGAAAACCCTATGTTGACAGGATAATCCATCCATTTGCAATAACAAGAGTTTCAAGATGGCTGATGATGTGGCCATACTGGATGTCTAAGCAGTACCATTTCCTTGGCTAGAATGTGTGTGAAGTTTCTTGGCTAACCTCCATACACTTTAAGTGGAGTAGTGATAACGATCTTGTTCTAACAGAGAGACTGAACAACATAGAACAGACCATCCCACAAGCTCTTCTGGTCTATGACTAGTAGACTTAACAAGAGAAACAAAAGTTGTGGGCTAAAGCTTTGTCCAAAGCCAAGATTGTGCAATGGTAAAATACTGAGTTTCCACCTAAGCATTTCTGGGTTCAATCCCAGCATACTACACATATTTATCAGTTAAACAAGTTATCACATCAGAAAAAAATCTTGAAAGAGAATAATTATCAGAGTCTTTTACAATATGTCTTTTCAATCTTTGGGGTGGGTTTAATACAAGTGGGGTCAAAGGGTCAATATTTTCTTTGTCATATATACCATGAAAAAAGCATCTTGACAGTAGATTCAACTCAAATGACCTCACCATGTGTCTAATCTACTTTGAAATAAGGTTGCAATCTAAATTAGGAATGAAAGTACTTTCAAAAAGTATGTATTTATCCTTTCAAAACTTGATCAACTCATAAAGTTATCAACAATTTTGATGCTAATTCATCCAACATAGAAATCAGCTGTGAATCAGGAAAAAAATTTTGATCGAATACCCATTAATATTGGTACTCAATGAGCTACTCAATCCCCTCAAAGTATGCTGACCTTGATGAAATCCCAAATAACAGTTATTGAAAGAAATCATGCCTTACTTTATTTTGTAAACACAAACTATAACCACAAAGAGTTCAGATCCAGATTTATAATCACTGTCACAAAATGGTCTGGCAAATAAGGAACTTGTATCACAAGTAAAATGAACAATGTATACCCAAATGATCTACCCGTACATTATGTACACATTATGTACAATTTACACCCAAATGATCTACCTGTACATTATGCGATGGCAGGTCTAGGTCCACATGGTTTGAGTGCATTCTATACAGTCAGGATATTAATAAATTTGGAAGTGATTAGGACTTACTGCAAAGCCACACTGGTCCTCGCCAGTTGCTGTTCCCTCCAAACATGTTAGTGTTAGATTCTCCAGGGGCATAGCACAATGATAATGTTCTCTTTTTATCTAACTGAAACTCGTAGCGATTGTGGTAATAGAACTGAAGAAAAAAAAACAATGAAAAGATTATCTCATGCCTTTAATGATAATAATGCTATCTCTGGTAATGATGATGACAATGATCATGACAACCACAAAATAATAATAATAATATTAATAATAATAATAATAATAATAATAATAATAATACTGGACTAGGTATCAAAGAATAAAACGGCCAAGACATATGCCAAATACTGTCTGTACCTCTGTTCTGTAAAAAGGTGCATTCTAGCATTTTATTTTGATTGCTCCTGTGGCCTAGTTGTTAGAGCATCTGCTTTGGATGTGGGAGGTTACAGGTTCGAACCCTGACTAAGCCATACCAGACTTATAAAAATGGTACTAGCAGCATTAAAAAGTTAGTGTTAGGACTGGTTGGCCTGGTGTCAGGATAATGTGACTGGGTGGGACATTATGCTACATGTCTGTGGCATGATGCCCCAGTGCTAGACATCACTATAAACTGTTACACTACAGACATCATAGCAATATGACTCAAAACTTTGTAAAACTATGTTAAAAATCCAAATCACACACACACACACATATTTTATTTAAAAAACAAGGTTCATACAAGGTTGTGTGCTGATGTTTGCACACAGTAATCATTGTGTGATTATTGCTACATTATCACTAATCTGAGTAATTATTTTCAACACTCACTATACAAAAAAACCCCCTCCAGAAAATTAGTCTTTTCATATTGTTGACATAAGTATTAGGTCATAAACATCTTAAATACAAGCTGTTCTGGGTGAATTATTAGTCATGCATGACTTATAATGTTGTGACCATGCCTTGTACAGCAACTCTAATGACACATTAGACAGCTTCAGTGAAAATTTTAGTGCTGCATCCATCTTGCTGTACTGTCACCTGAAACTCGTGCAAGACTACCCAGGAGTCAGCATAAGTAAAACAAAATCTATGTTCAAGCAGCTGCAAATTTACCATCTTTTTCACAGCTTGAGCCACAAAACCCCAGATGTCCAACTTGCCAAAAACCTGCTGAAAGATGCAGGAATATGGAATATGGCATATTATTTTGGATTATCAGTTCATACTACTGCTTACACCAACAGATGTCAGAAACAGTTTTGGTATGTTATACAACCATAACTGTTCAAAACCTCTGATAAAAATGGAATTTGCATAGGAAATATTAAGTGGCCATTGATTTTCAATACCTTTTCCCACATGATATTACCAACCAAAAGCAAGGTACTGACAAAGGCTACATTAATCTCTTTAAGCAATATCCCAATGCTGCATTTAGGCTTAAGTAGATTTGAGCACTGCCCTAGCTTTTTTCAGCTTTAAGGGGGAACAATCTGGATTTAGGGCGATTAATCTGGTCAAACTTGGGGGGTAGAGGCATTCAACATGAAAACTATACTAAAAGAAATACCAGACTGAGTGTTGTAATTTAACACTTTTTTAACTGGCATTAAAATATAAAAATGAAAATCTATTTTCATTTTCACTGACTCGTGTCTAAAAGTATTTTTTTGCACACCTGCCAGTAAAAAAACCATAACCAGGCTGCATTTTCACCACAAAGTCAATCACATTCTAAAACTCCCAGATTGTCCAGTAGTCTTGATTTTGACCCCAATTTAATCTACCAATTTGCTGACAAGAACTCCAAGAAGTAAAAAAATCTGCAGAGCATTGGTATTTCAAGTTAAACATCTACCAAGCATAGGTACTGTCAGCTAAAACAACATCTGCCAAGCATAGGTATTGCCAGCTAAAACATCTGCCAAAAATAGGTATTGCCAGCTAAAACAACATCTGCCAAGCATAGGTTTTGCCAGCTAAAACAACATCTGCCAAGCATAGGTATTGCCAGCTAAAACAACATCTGCCAAAAATAGGTATTGCCAGCTAAAACAACATCTGCCAAAAATAGGTTTTGCCAGCTAAAACAACATCTGCCAAACATAGGTATTGCCAGCTAAAACATCTGCCAAAAATAGGTATTGCCAGCTAAAACAACATCTGCCAAGCATAGGTTTTGCCAGCTAAAGCAACATCTGCCAAGCATAGGTTTTGCCAGCTATAACAACAACTGCCAGGCATATGTATTGCCCGCTAAAACAACATCTGCCAAGCATATGTATTGTCAGCTAAAGCAACATCTGCCAAGCATAGGTTTTGCCAGCTAAAGCAACATCTGCCAAGCATAGGTTTTGCCAGCTAAAACAACAACTGCCAAGCATATGTATTGCCCACTAAAACAACAACTGCCAAGCATATGTATTGCCAGCTAAAGCAACATCTGCCAAGCATAGCTATTGCCAGCTAAAACATCTGCAAAGCATAATATTTTGCCAGCTAATGCAATATCTGCCAAGCACAGGTATTGCCAGCTAAAACAACATCTGCCAAGCACAGGTATTGCCAGCTAAAACAACATCTGCCAAGCACAGGTATTGCCAGCTAAAACAACATCTGCCAAGCATAATATTTTACCAGCTAAAACATCTGCCAAGCATTAGTATTGCCAGCTAAAACAACAACTGCCAAGCATCAGAATTCCCAGCTAAAACAACATTTAATAGACTTTTTACTACTATTATTATCAATTAACCTAACAACCAATCAAATCATGACTCAAGACACAAGGTGATATACTTATTGTACCCATGCAAATTGTTTTACTCATCAATATTTCAATATTTAGTAATGAGTAGGGTATAGCAATTTGCAGGCCACCTGACAAGTATAAGACAGTTTTTGCACTCTTTGGAAATATAAAAATTTTAGTACCATGTTGAAATGTATGCCAACAGATTCAATGGAAAATACACTGTTCAAAAAAAAAAAGAAATATGTTTGCAAGTTCAACAATGCTTGAATAGATGAAATTAAATGTGTAAAGTGCAGTGAAAACAACATATAAGAAAATTAATAATGTTGGGAAATTATTAATCATTATAGCTAGTTTTGATACAATGTGCACTTTCACACTTAAATTTATTGTTATGCTAGTCTCCCTGATTTGGACCCAATCTCCCAGATTGTAAAACACTCATTTTTCTAATTTGGACCCAATCTCCCAGATTGTAAACACTCATTTTTCTAATTTGGACCCAATCTCCCAGATTGTAAACACTCATTTTTCTAATTTGGACCCAATCTCCCAGATTGTAAACACTCATTTTTCTAATTTGGACCCAATCTCCCAGATTGTAAACACTCATTTTTCTAATTTGGACCCAATCTCCCAGATTGTAAACACTCATTTTTCTAATATGGACCCAATCTACCTGATTGTGAACAATGATCTCCCTGATTTGGACCCAGAAAACTTGGTACGTAATCCATATGTTGTTATATAGTATTTGAACTTTGCTGTCACACAAAAATACAACTGAAATGAAGAATATCCAAAAACACATTCAGTAAAGACTAGTTCTTTAAAAGTATAACAAGAAATTGTGAGTAGGTACACCTCAACATCATATGCAATGGAGCTCTGTTCTGGCAGCACTGACAGAAAAACTGGAGGTCAAATTTTCAAGAATATCTCATAGTTGGCAACCCATATTGACATCAATGCAGAGCTTAAGTGTTTAAATAATTCATTTGCTGTGTAATTACACCGATGCATTTTTCCTAATAGAGTTTAGTGTTTAATTGATTTATTTGATGTGTACTTACACTGATGCATTTTTCCTAATAGAGCTTAGTGTTTAATTAATTCATTTGCTGTGTACTTACACTGAAGCATTTTTCCTAATAGAGTTTAGTGTTTAATTGATTTATTTGCTGTGCACTTACACTGATGCATTTTTCCTAATAGAGCTTAGTGTTTAATTGATTCATTTGCTGTGTACTTACACTGAAGCATTTTTCCTAATAGAGTTTAGTGTTTAATTGATTTATTTGCTGTGCACTTACACTGATGCATTTTTCCTAATAGAGCTTAGTGTTTAATTGATTCATTTGCTGTGTACTTACACTGAAGCATTTTTCCTAATAGAGTTTAGTGTTTAATTGATTTATTTGCTGTGTACTTACACTGATGCATTTTTCCTAATAGTACTTAGTGTTTAATTAATTCATTTGCTGTGTACTTGCACTGATGCATTTTTCCTAATAGAGCTTAGTGTTTAAATAATTCATTTGCTGTGTACTTACACTGATGTTTTTTCCTAATAGAGTCACAATCATGAGGATGTGTTTTTTAAACCGTTTCAGTTCTTTGGTTAGTGACAGTAGTCTAGATATGCTGAAGTAAGCTGAATTAGGGATGCAATTTCTTTAATGAATTAATATGTCTAATCATATGGAACCTAATGTGATTAGATATGTTTTGTTAAAGAAACTTCACTGGTAGTTCCATAAAACTCAGCATTCCTCAGTTATAAATGCTTTTCAATGGTGGTCCACAATAGCCACAGGAATAAAACTGGTAATTTCTATATTACATGGAAATAATGTAAAACAGGTCATTTCTATACTACACAGAAATAAGGTAAAACTGGTAATTTCTATATTACATGGAAATAAGGTAAAACTGGTAATTTCTATATTACATGGAAATAAGGTAAAACAGGTAATTTCTATACTACACAGAAATAAGGTAAAACTGGTAATTTCTATATTACATGGAAATAAGGTAAAACTGGTAATTTCTATATTACATGGAAATAAGGTAAAACTGGTAATTTCTATATTACATGGAAATAAGGTAAAACTGGTAATTTTTATATTACATGGAAATAAGGTAAAACTGGTAATTTCTATATTACATGTGAAAGAGTTTGCGGGTTCAAAAATACCAAAGACTTATAAAAGCTTATAAAGCACCTTAGAGTAACATTCACTGATATAACATTGGGATCCCATTATACTGTTTTAAATAAGGTAAAACTGGTAATTTTTATATTACATGGAAATAAGGTAAAACTGGTAATTTTTATATTACATGGAAATAAGGTAAAACTGGTAATTTCTATATTACAAGGAAATAAGGTAAAACTGGTAATTTTTATATTACATGGAAATAAGGTATGCATGATTCATGAACCTTATTCTTGGAGCAATTATGCCAATACAGATTTGAAATTTGAAAAATTTTCAGTTCAGCTGGATTTTTACAATCATGTGACAGCTCTGATGGCCCAAGTGGTTATAGCATCCATCTCAGGTGAAAGAGTTTGCGGGTTCAAAAATACCAAAGACTTATAAAAGCTTATAAAGCACCTTAGAATAACATTCACTGATATAACATTGGGATCCCATTATACTGTTTTAATTAAAATTTTCAATGTAATGTACCCCAGTGTAAGGTGATCTCACTTATGGTCCTCTTTTCTGGCTCCCCTGAACAGTGTCATGGGAGGACCACTTTGGAATTAACTAAGTAAATTAATTTTAAAAAAACCCATCCAAATAGATAATCCATGGATTGAAAAAAATCCATTAAAGTGTGTAATACTTTGATCACCTTAGACAAGGATCTGATGCCAAAAGGAGAGAAGAACTCATCTGCATTCTTTAGGCAAGAGACAATATGTTTTTGTCTATCTGCAGGGACTTGAGTCAATATCACATCTCCTTCGTCAGAGAAAAGAACCTGTGAACAACAAAAGAAATAGTGAATGTATTAATAAAATAAAAAGAAGTCATTAAATCAGTGTGGCAGTATTCGTAGTACCCTGTATGGTTTGTAAAAGTTGGGGTGGGATGTTCCCAATAATTATTAGCTGTGGAACCCACCCAGGCTCGATATGGTTCAGAAGTTAGTAAATGTTGGTATAGCTCTGAGCCCCCAGTCAGCAATGTTGACAGTGAAATAACGAAATACAAAGAGTGAAATTAAAGAACAACAATTTAATTAACAATCAAATATTCAGTCTCTCAAACTTTACCACTTGCCCTATCGCTTGACCCCTTTTAGCCTATCTCATCATGTGAAGGTCAGTGTGAGAGTTTCGCCTGTTTCTGGTGTTACTCATCTGATGTTCCATCTATCTAGCTCTCCCTCTGGGTTGCTTCCCTTACTCTTCCTCCAATTCTCTATGAGTTGCTTTCCTTACTCAGATTCTCTGTCTATCCATGTATCATCTACTCGTCAGCCTCGACTGGTCGACTTGCACTGCCTTGAAGTCTCATTCCAGTCTTCTCTACTTCTCTGGAACTTGGGACTCCTACCCATCTGGCAGTTGTCCCCGGAATCTTCCTAGAAGCTTTGTTCCTAAGTCCACAACATTGTTCTGCGAGCGCGCCAATTAAGGGTGGCAAAATTCCCGGAGTAATGTACAAACACTTCTCTTTTCAGCTGTCTGGTACATACTAAATTCAATCTGGGAGAGAGACAGTTAAAATTCGAATCTTGGATTTAGGCCCAACCCTAGCTAGATCTGATTGGGCGAGGAGACTAAATCCTTCAAATAAATTGACAATGTCCTGTCTGTCTAACTGAGTTTCCTGGTGACCTACATACTAGCTCACACTGTTGTGTTGATGGCTCATACATCTGGCATGTAGAACTAGTTTGTGCTGGCACAACATGACAAAAACACTAATAAATGAGATGCCTGTGAGGTATGAATTCATCTTGTATTTCATAGTCTAATATCCAGACTGGACTGGGGCAATGATTGTACATTAAAATTTTAACCAAGATTGCAATATGGATTAAAAGATTTTCATCATTACTGGAATGAGTGACAGTCACACAGACCCAACCCACCAACTTTGAAATAAAACTTTTAAGAAAGGTATACTCTGTGCACAGTGAATAAGACCAACCCCATACAAGGCACAGAAAATGTGAAGTGTCATGGCTCATAACCCTGTCCATAGTTAAGTTGATAAAAAAATCCATTCAAAAGTATGTCTAGGTCAATATGAAAATGTTTATACCAGATTGCATCAGAATAGCTTGAATAGTTCTTGGTTATGCTGGTTACAAACAACATCCCATGTGAAGATATGAAATTAACCGTCAAGAGACATAACTCTGTCCATAAAGTAGTTGACAATACCAAAAATCCATAAAAAAACTCATCCAAGTCAATGATAAAATGTGCATGTCAAATTGCATCAGAGCATGCTGAATTCTTCTTCTATGCTGGTTACAATAATCTGCTATAGTAGTGATTTAAAATTCATTCAATATTGGCAATATTGTTGCTGAGAAGACCACACCTTTTAAATGCACATCTGCAAAGATTATTCTTCATCTACCAAATCCAATTTTGTGGGAGGGCTGCAAAGCTATAGTGGTTGTAAGATGTATGAACAAACTCGCGTAGTTAGATGGACTGACAATCAGACGTTATATGTGCTAACTACAGGGTTTTTGGACCTCAATGCAGTGAATTTATAAAAGGGATTATTTTCTAAATAATCAAAAACTGGATAAAAAATGACAGAACATTTTGAAAAGGTTTTGAGACAATTTTACTGTGACAGTTTCAAAGTAAATGATTGATAATGTCGTCAGCTCAAATCTTTACTCTCAAATGATACACCATGGAAACATGATCTGATGGTAACCACTCTTACTAAAATTTAATTTGCCAAAATTTAACAGCAGTTTAAAAAAGCAGTCACAATAATACTGAGGTTATTTGTGTATGTAGCATCTCAGTCTCTCAGTCTGTGAAGAAAATAAATTCTAAATTTATGATCATCTTGGTTTTGCAATATCTTTCATACATATCTAATACTGCAATTTTTCCTGGTCCAATGTATGAATTATGAAATTTTGATGTATTTGGTACAGATATTAAAGTCAAAAATGAGATTTTGTTTATCACATGCTATGTGAACCTGATGATAAATTAAGTAAGGATCAATAAAGATCTTTATCAATGTAAATGCCACATAAAATTTAACCTAATAAAATCTGTCTAAGTGATCACAATTATGAAATTGTTTACATTTTGGATCAAAGAAAATGAAACCTATTGAAAAATGAATACAAATCAAAGCATGTTTAAATACACTAGGGTCTGGAAAATATCTTATGTATGGTCACCCTTTTTAATTAAATAAAAGCAGGTCCATACATTCTCGACATCAAAACACAATTTAAATTTATTTAAATCAAACTCAAAATGAAAGCATTATACATTTTAAGACTTACATAACTTGGATAAGTCTCCTTCAAAGCCTGCAATTTGTCTCTAAGACTAGGTACATTCACAAGATCAGTGCCTTTTATTCTTGAAAATGCCAGCACAGGAATCAGACCAACAAGTGAACGTATGCAGATTGGTCTTTTGCTTGTTTCACTTTTCAATACATCATAGTAAAAATGATCAACTTCATGCCACAAACCTAAATAATGAAAGGAAAAGATTAGGACAATATCTATAATGGAAAAAATGTGTGTATGTATATATATATATATATATATATATATATATATATATATATATATATATATATATATATATATATATATATATATATATACATACATTAAAATAATTGATTTTTTTTATGTGACCTGAAATACAGCTTTGAAACATTAATTTGTACCAAACAGTTTTTCTAGCTGAAATTTATTGATTTAATTATTGAGATGACATGTAAAACACATATGTGTATCAAGCAAAGAAAACAAAGATGATGGTCAACTGTATTCTGGTTATAACAAGAGATATTAGTGATGGGTATTGCAATTTGCCCGGCATAGTCTTACACAGAGAAACTTTGTAAACAAAGTGGGTGCATTCATAAATAATCAGCCATAACTCTAAAAACGGATGATTTAAACTGCTGGAAATCAAACTTGTGTAGAAATTAAACAATTTAAAGCTGCACATGAAGGTTATTTGAAACTCAATTATTTCTGGCAAATGTGAGGTTGTGACACCAAAGCAAAAAAAAAATATGTACTGTAGTCCTCAAATGGTCCAACAACAAACAAATATGGTTCACCACTCTATCAATAACTGACACTTATGGAAAGCATATGTCTTAAAATTAAACTCCTGAATCTCATTCATATATAGCTGCCTATCAAAGTTGATTGTTTTGTTAACATAAAGTTGATTGATATTCAAAACCCAAAGTTTATCAAGACAAGAAACACAAATCCTGGATATGATGATGTAGAAGACTGAAAAATTAAACTCCTTCAAGGTCTCATAAACTGCACAGTAAATCTGGTTACAATCTAACTATTCCCAGTAAAGTTATTCTATGGAAACCAGGCTGCTGACAAGACAGATTGGTCAGTCCATAATAATTTTATGCTCACAAAATGGATCATCATGACTATTACAATCGTCGTCATTATGATCATCATCAATTTTATTGTCCTTAACATTATCATCATGAATATCATCAATTTTATTGTCCTTAACATTATCATCATGATTGTCATCAATTTTATTGTCCTTAACATTATCATCATGAATATCATCACTTTTATTGTCCTTAACATTATCATCATGATTATCATCACTTTTATTGTCCTTAACATTATCATCATGAATATCATCACTTTTATTGTCCTTAACATTATCATCATGATTATCATCAATTTTATTGTCCTTAACATTATCATCATGATTATCATCAATTTTATTGTCCTTAACATTATCATCATGAATATCAACAATTTTATTGTCCTTAACATTATCATCATGATTATCATCACTTTTATTGTCCTTAACATTATCATCATGAATATCATCAATTTTATTGTCCTTAACATTATCATCATGAATATCAACAATTTTATTGTCCTTAACATTATCATCATGATTATCATCAATTTTATTGTCCTTAACATTATCATCATGAATATCAACAATTTTATTGTGCTAAACATTATCATCATGATTATCATCAATTTTATTGTCCTTAACATTATCATCATGAATATCATCACTTTTATTGTCCTTAACATTATCATCATGATTATCATCAATTTTATTGTCCTTAACATTATCATCATGAATATCAACAATTTTATTGTCCTTAACATTATCATCATGAATATCATCACTTTTATTGTCCTTAACATTATCATCATGATTATCATCAATTTTATTGTCCTTAACATTATCATCATGATTATCATCAATTTTATTGTCCTTAACATTATCATCATGAATATCATCACTTTTATTGTCCTTAACATTATCATCATGATTATCATCAATTTTATTGTCCTTAATATTATCATCATGAATATCAACAATTTTATTGTCCTTAACATTATCATCATGAATATCAACAATTTTATTGTGCTAAACATTATCATCATGAATATCAACAATTTCATTGTGCTTAACATTATCATCATCATTAACTCACCTCCATCTTCAATACACATGTTGACAGCTTCAGCAATTCTGATGAAATGATTGATGAAGAAGAGTGCTAAATCATCATATACATTGTCATGCTGGGCCAAAATTACACACATCTCCAGCATGCACAGTGAGAAGTGGGCCATCCAACCACTGGCATCTGCCTGCAAGCAAAAAAATGTATGTACCGTAGTCCTCAAATGGTCCAACAGCTTGGAATAACTATGTTGTAGTCCTCAAATGGTCCAACTTGGAAAGACTATGCTGTAGTCCTCAAATGGTCCAACTTGGAAAGACTATGCTGTAGTCCTCAAATGGTCCAACATGGAAAAACTATGATGTAGTCCTCAAATAGTCCAACTTGGAAAAACTATGATGTAGTCCTCAAATGGTCCAACTTGGAAAGACTATGCTGTAGTACTCAAATGGTCTAATTTGGAAAGACTATGCTGTAGTCCTCAAATTGTCCAACTTGGAAAGACTATGTTGTAGTCCTCAAATGGTCCAACTTAAAAAAAACTTTGATGTAGTCCTCAAATTGTCCAACTTGGAAAAACTATGATGTAGTCCTCAAATGGTCCAACTTGGAAAGACTATGCTGTAGTCCTCAAATGGTACATGCTGTAGTCCTCAAATGGTCCAATTTGGAAAAACTATAATGTAGTCCTCAAATGGTCCAATTTGGAAAGACTATGCTGTAGTCCTCAAATAATCCAACTTGAAAAGACTATGCTGTAGTCCTAAAATGGTACATGCTGTAGTCCTCAAATGGTCCAATTTAGAAAAACTATAATGTAGTCCTCAAATGGTCCAACTTGGAAAGACTATGCTGTAGTCCTCAAATGATCCAACTTGAAAAGACTATGCTGTAGTCCTAAAATGGTACATGCTGTAGTCCTCAAATGGTCCAATTTGTAAAAACTATAATGTAGTCCTCAAATGGTCCAACTTAGAAAGACTATGCTGATAAGTTGCTTAAATATGATAGTGCCTTAGTGGTAAATTCCAATCTTTAACGTCTCAATTCAGACATTCCGCATTAGTGGCAAGGTCCATAATTTTACCAAACCTAACAATCCCTTGTTCAACCAGACCCTATGGTTTCCGATACATCATTAAAAAAATATGTATCATCATCGGAGCTACATCACTCTGCATGCAAAATTTCGTATCTGTAGATCCAAGTAAATAAACTCTATGCCTCCTTATACCTCATACCCTATGTCTCCTAATTCTTCAAAGTTTCAATGATGTAAACAGAGAACATAATTATGGAGTTTTCTGATAAATGCAGTACATTTTATATTAATGACCCCATTGTATTAGAAACCTCCAGATCCAAGTGATCTGAGAATTCCTTAAGACTTTGTAATCTCATGGGACTTAAAAAAACACATCAAAGATTGACATTATGCCCCAAGGTGTCTTTGTTTGTGATTACTGTGTTAAGTAGACAAGTAAACCTATCAAGTATTTTTGTCTATAATAAAACTGCATGGTTTCACAAATAACAACACAAATGGTACCACATAATATATGAAGCAGCCAAAAATACTTCAAAATGCAGTCACTACATTTTTGAATGCAGTATAATGGCATAAAGCACCAAATTTTGACTTCTTGTTATCTTACATGATATTTATTAATACCAATCAAGAACAATAAATTTGAAAACAAACCAGATCTTTTCTGTAAACTAACCTGAAGCAGAGTGTATCCTGGTAACGTAGCTGATCTGTCCAACACACTGATATTATCCAGTCCCATGAAGCCTCCAGTGAACAATCCACTACTCCCATCTTCTTTCTTGTTTATCCACCTACAAGTATCAATGTAAATAAAAAAATAAAAAATAAATCAAAATAAAATCAGTTTGATAATGCAAATTTATATTCTAGTACAAGAGTGCACAGTAAAAGAGCAATGCAAAAAACAAGCATATTTATCACAGTTTTAGATTATTTCACTCTGAGCCAAGTTTATAAGCAATGTTTTTAAAATTTATGCATCCATTTTAAATTCAATGTCACAACAATTATCTTTTTTGTGGAAACAGTAAAGAATATTAAGATATTCATATTAATATCAACCAAATCTTATGCCATGACAGGCATCAACCAAAATATCAAACCTTGATAGGCATCAACCAAATCTCATGCTTGACAGACATCAACCAAATCTCATGCCATCACAAGCATGAACCAAAATATGCCTTGAAAAGCATCAACAAAATCTTATGCACGACAGACATCAACCAAATCTCCTGCCATTAAAGGCATAAACCAAATCTCATGCCATGAAAGGAATCAACCAAATTTCATGCCATGGTTGGCATCAACCAAATATCAGGCATCAACCAAATATCAGGTATCAACCAAATCTCATGCTTATGTCATGCTTAAATCTCATGCTTATGTCTATAACCCAAATCTCATGCCTTGACCAGCATTTAGTTATGGATATTGAACTTATTAATAAAGAAAGACAACTGTACATGTCCTTGACTTGAAGGCATTTATAATACTAAGCTGAAGTGAAGATAATAAAATCTGAAATAAAGACCACAACTACCTAATTGGAAAGAAAGTGCTATACCAATTGGAATGTATCTGAACTACACTAAGTTTTCAGTGACATGTCCAGCATGATGTAGATATAAAGTTTAAGAGAGCCCATTACAAAATGTTCATCCATATCAATTCACCATTCACTGTTAAAATTTGTACCTACTCATATCATGTTTTCTATCTGCAAAGTTTTTCAAATTGTGAACAATGAAAACTTTGTTAATAACAAAGATCATGGAAAAAATATACTAAAAACAGACAAATGGGTGGAAAGACAGACAGATGTATGGAAACACTGAAACACAAATGGACAGATTTTATATATATATATATATATATATATATATATATATATATATATATATATATATATATATATATATATATATATATAATTTTCATCTTACCAGGAGAAATTGAAGTTCAATCTGTGGAAACAAGATTTCAAGAAGTTTGTGTCAGAGCTGCCAGTTTTCCTGTACACATCAAGGCATGCCCAGGGTATCAGAGGGGGATTAGGATCAGCAAAATTAAACTCACACCCTGGAAACTAAATGCAGTATGTGTGTAAGAAAAAGATAGTTTGAACTTCTTCTGCATGAAATCTAATGGCCTTTTCAAAAAACACAAAACAAGCCCATCATGATAGTATATATCAATGCGATCGTATAAGTAATTATAACACAGTTGCCGAATCATGCTTATTATCTTCTTCTTGTTGCTTTCCGATGATTATAGGCCAAACACTGGACCTAGGTTAAGATATCTGGGGATATTTTTAGGATTCTTACAAATCTTTTCAATATCTTTGTAATGAAAACAAGACAGTTTTTTTTTAAATTGGGAAAATGCTGGCAGTTTTGATAATGAAGTCAATGCCATTAGGCGATGTGGTATTGCTCACTGTCTGTGAAAAGCTTCATCAACAATAAAGATATACGAAGACCAATTTTTCTTGCTGATTAGTCTGTTGAATCTTATCGAGGAATTAGTAATACATAAATATACAATCGATATCAAATATCATGGCAAGAAATGAAATGAAAATGCAAGATAAATATAAGAACAGATGTACAGTAAGTTTTTACTGACATTAAAACATGATATGAAAGTCAAGACTGTAAGTTTAGTCAAAATGGAGCTACCACTTAATGTGAGATAGGACTAACCATTCACACTTTTTATAATCACTTTAATATGAAAATAGATCAGTTTCCTGCATTTTTAATGAGAAAGTAAGTTGTGCGCACACATACACAAACACTTTGTAAACAAACATACAGATACAGTTACCATACTACAGCACTAATCTGTTATTTCTGCATCTTACTGTAATCCCTAACAAATTCATTCATATTTTGTCTCTGATCTTTCTTATTCCTGCATTCAACACAATATCAAAACATACATTAAAATATTTTCTGCCTGCTGTCTTTGCAATGGATGGTAAAGCATACAGTTGTGACACTACCAGCTCTGGAAAGGTCACTTGTAGTAAAAATAACTCCAGTTATTTAATTCAAATACAACTACACCCTTTCCTCGATATCTCATGCATAATGATGCCCATAAACACAGACCAAAAATATAAGCGATGGCACATTTTACTAAGGGAACTCTGAGGGGATGGTGGCTAGACACTGTAAATGAGAAGTGAAGAAGGGAGTGGACTTTTTTAATTCTTGTTTTACAATCACACTGGGAATAATTGTAAATGCTTTCCTTTTGAAGTGATTCATTTTCTGTATAAATTACCATTAGTTTCAAGATAACCAACCTGTGATAAATCATTAAAAACATTATTCCAACTTGTTTCAACGTGTATCACATGGTTACTCAAAAAACGTGTAGTATCTCTGCTTTTGGTATTGGAATGTTTGATTCTCAAAAAAAACAAGATTTCCTTTCTTCAAATACCAGGGAAATTTAATTCATAATACATCCACCACCAATAACGAAACATGATGTTTTTAAAAATTGTTCTATTAGTAAAATATTGATACAGGAATATCAATGCAAGTAATAGTGCCAATTTGTGAATTTTAAGTTCACTACAAACTCTGGAATTTGCTTCTCCATAATCAACTGTATCTGTTAACCAAGGTTTTTCATACACTGACTCATTTCACTTGCCATCACTCTTCACATTTGCAAATTAGTAGGCTAAATCTATTATCAACGATTAATGTAAAATACGTTAATTATGTTATCAATATGTTGACCTGATACAGTATCATGACCACTTGTTTCTTACATGTGTAGGATATGCATAAAGTTTAACTTTTTGTTTTTTTTCCCACCACATTTATTTAATACAAAAGATGTAATTAACATGATAATACAAAACAGGTCTATTTTTAGTTGACTGCATCAATAAAACAAACACTTCCACAGAATGGTGATCAAAATAGTCAACACTTAATTCATCAAGGCTCTTATAACATATCTGTGATAGTAAACTTACTCTTTTTCACATCGGAATACCAGAGGGCATACCACATTTACTATGATTACACTAAAACCATAGAGACAGAACCAGAACACAAATTTCACATGACAAAATTAATTAACATTTATTTTATAAAGTGCTGTCAATTACAGAGAACTGAGAATTCTTTTCTATAAAAACTTAATAAAATATTTGACTTCTCATTTAAAGTTGAGAATTTCATTATGTCTAATCAGATCTGTAGACACTAGTTTTGTGATGACAAGCAAGCGATATATCCAAGTGTATTTACTAGTTCGATTGTGATTTCTTCACACTGACCAACTTGAAGGCAGATTCTTTTGGCATTTTCCAGAAGAACAAAAAAGGGATTATCCCCTGACCCTGCATTATAAGTGAGTTCACAAGATATTCAGGTGCGAGTTCAAGAGAGATGGGTGTATTTCTGGAGACTGCATCATACCATACTCTGACTTTTTAAAATGCTGTATTTAAGTTAATGCCTGATGTAAGATAGTCTTAGTGCATATGAACTTATAACTGGATGTTGTCCAAAATGTCAACAAATTAATGAAACATAAAAGGAACTTAATTAGTTAAGTGATTCCTTTATGTGTCCAGATGGGTACATGTCTGCTTTCATCTATCCAGATGAGTACATGTCTGCCTTTATCTGTCCAGATGAGTACATGTCTGTCTTTATCTGTCAAGATGGGTACATGTCTGCCTTTATCTGTCCAGATGGGTACATGTCTGTCTTTATCTGTCCAGATGGGTACATGTCTGCCTTTATCTGTCCAGATTGGTACATGTCTGCCTTTATCTGTCCAGATGGGTACATGTCTGTCTTTATCTGTCTAGATGAGTACATGTCTGCCTTTATCTGTCCAGATATGTACATGTCTGCCTTTATTTGTCCTGATGGGTACATGTCTGCCTTTATTTGTCCAGATGGGTACATGTCTGTCTTTATCTGTCCAGATGGGTACATGTCTGCCTTTATCTGTCCAGATGGGTACTTTTCTGCCTTTATCTGTCCAGATGGGTACATGTCTGCCTTTATCTGTCCAGATGAATACATGTCTGCCTTTATCTGTCCAGAAGAAACTTGATTACTAAAGTGATGCCTTACCTGTCCAAAAGGGTACAAATATGTATAGACCGCTCTGGTGGCCTAGTGGTTAGAGCGTCTGCCTTGGATACAGGATGATGTGGGTTCGATCCACAGGTGAGTCATATGAAAGATTTACAAAAATGGTACTAAAAGCTGCCTCGCTTGGCGCTCAGCATTAACAGGTTAGAGTTAGGACTGGTCGGCCTGGTATTAGGATAATGTGACTGGTTGGGACATCATGCTACATGTCTGCGGCATAATGCACTAGACATCACTATAAACAGCCACAATGCAGAGACTGTAGCAATATGACTGAAAAATTGTTAAAGTACATTAAAAATTCAAATTACACACACAGATACACAAATATGTATGCCTTTTTGTGTCTAGAAGGGAACAAATATTATGTTTACCTGTCCAGAAAGATATATGTATGTACCAGACTTAATTGGTGAAGTGATGCCTTTACCTGTCCAGAAGAATGCATGTATGTATCAGACTTAGTTATGTCTTACCTGTCCAGAAGGAACTTAATTAGTGATGTGATGGCTTACCTGTCCAGAAGGATACATGTATCAGACTTAATTATTTAAGTGTTGCTTTTACCTGTCCAAAAAGGTCAAGGTATGTATCAGTCTTAGGCAACACTTAGGTAATTAAGTCTGATACCCTTCTGGACAGGTAAAAGCATCACTTCACTAATTATGTTCCTTCTAGACAAGTAAAGGCAACACTTCAGTAATTAAGACTGATACATACCTGGACCCTTTTAGACAGAAAAAGGCAACACTTCAGTAATTAAGAGACCGGTTTTTGTAGTTTTTTGAAATTTCTAAAAATGTTCCTTTTTTCATGGTTTTGGTGGGTTTTAACCAGTTTGGAACTGGTTTGAACTGGCCAAAACTGGCTGGAACCGGTTAGAACCGGTTTAGACCAGTACCTGTCCAGAAGGAACTTAGTGATTGATGCCTGTACCTGTCCAGAAGGAACTTAGTGATTGATGCCTTTACCTGTCCAGAAGGAACTTAGTGATTGATGCCTTTACCTGTCCAGAAGGGTGCATGTAAGTATCAGAGAGCATTAGAAGCAGCTGCTGTTTGGCCAGATCTGGGTCCACTCTACACAGAGGTATCATATGGAATGCCAGATCCCATATAGCATACTGAAATAGGAAAATAATAATAGTGACTTCAGAAAATATAGTCTCATTTTATTTATGTGACCCTGGTAAATCCAAGTTACTATTTATTACAAAATTTCTGTCTCAAACTATACATGATATTTTATAAGCTTTATAAAATATCTCATAAACTTATAAGATATCTAACATACTTAAAAAAAATATCTTACATACTTTATAAAATATCTAAATTAATTCTGATTTACATCTTACAAAATTCAAAAGATATTTCACAAACTTTATATGTCAAACTATATAAAATATTTTATAAATTTTTAAAGATTTTTTAAAATTAATAAGATATCTCATTGTTCACAAGATATCTCATTGTTCACAAAATTTATCATTGTTCACAAGATATCTCATTTTTCACAAGATATCTTAAACATCTTGTATATTGTTTTCAATACCTTGTTGAATTTTTTTAGATATATTGTACTTTTTATAAGATATCTATACAAGATATTTTATAAACTTTATAAACTTCATATCTTAATTTAAATTTGTATAAATGATATCTTAGAAAGGTTACGATAAATATACAATTTTACTCAGTATTGAACTTTGAGATTAGTGATCATTGCCATTGCCTTACAAGCTGTTTGAGCTTGTTGGATCATCCTCATTGTTATGTAATCTAATTGGACTTGATTGGACCAATGTCATTGCTATGTAAGCTTGGGCTTGTTGGATCATCCTTATTGTTATGTAAACTAATTGCACTTGATTGGACCAATGTCATTGTTATGTAAGCTTGGGCTTGTTGGATCATCCTCATTGTTATGTAAACTAATTGGACTTGATTGGATCAATGTCATTGCTATGTAAGCTTGGGCTTGTTGGATCATCCTCATTGTTATGTAAACTAATTGGACTTGATTGGACCAATGTCATTGCTATGTAAGCTTGGGCTTGTTGGATCATCCTCATTGTTATGTAAACTAATTGGACTTGATTGGACCAATGTCATTGCTATGTAAGCTTGGGCTTGTTGGATCATCCTCATTGTTATGTAAACTAATTGGACTTGATTGGACCAATGTCATTGCTATGTAAGCTTGGGCTTGTTGGATCATCCTCATTGTTATGTAAACTAATTGGACTTGATTGGACCAATGTTATTGCTATGTAAGCTTGGGCTTGTTGGATCATCTCATTGTTATGTAATCTAATTGGACTTGATTGGACCAATGTCATTGCTATGTAAGCTTGGGCTTGTTGGATCATCCTCATTGTTATGTAAACTAATTGACTTGATTGGACCAATGTCATTGCTATGTAAGCTTGGGCTTGTTGGAGCATCATCATCATTGTTATGTAAACTAATTGGACTTGATTGGACCAATGTCATTGTTATGTAAGCTTGGGCTTGTTGGATCATCTCATTGTTATGTAAACTATTTAGACTTGATTGGACCAATGTCATTGCTATGTAAGCTTGGGCTTGTTGGATCATCTCATTGTTATGTAATCTAATTGGACTTGATTGGACCAATGTCATTGCTATATAAGATTGGGCTTGTTGGATCATCTCATTGTTATGTAAACTAATTGGACTTGATTGGACCAATGTCATTGCTATGTAAGCTTGGGCTTGTTGGATCATCATCATCATTGTTATGTAAACTAATTGACTTGATTGGACCAATGTCATTGCTATGTAAGCTTGGGCTTGTTGGATCATCTCATTGTTATGTAAACTATTTAGACTTGATTGGACCAATGTCATTGCTATGTAAGCTTGGGCTTGTTGGATCATCTCATTGTTATGTAAACTAATTGGACTTGATTGGACCAATGTCATTGCTATGTAAGCTTGGGCTTCTTGGATCATCCTCATTGTTATGTAAACTAATTGGACTTGATTGGACCAATGTCATTGCTATGTAAGCTTGGGCTTGTTGGAGCATCATCATCATTGTTATGTAAACTAATTGACTTGATTGGACCAATGTCATTGCTATGTAAGCTTGGGCTTGTTGGATCATCTCATTGTTATGTAAACTAATTGGACTTGATTGGACCAATGTTATTGCTATGTAAGCTTGGGCTTGTTGGATCTCATTGTTATGCAAACTAATCTGACTGATTGGACCAATGTCATTGCTATATAAGCTTGGGTTTGATGGATCTCATTGTTATGTAAACTATTTAGACTTGATTGAACCAATGTCATTGTTATGTAAGCTTGGGCTTGTTGGATCTCATTGTTATGTAAACTAATCTGACTTGATTGGACCAATGTCATTGCTATATAAGCTTGGGCTTGTTGGATCTCATTGTTATGTAAACTAATTGGACTTGATTGGACCAATGTCATTGCTGTGGAAATTCACTGCTTGATATACAAGCAATAATGTTAGGGCTTTTTATTTAGTATTTTTAGTTAAAAGAACAAGATTACTAAATATTGAATTTGGTAGCTTTAAATATACATATATTGAGATGAATTTTCTCACAGCCATAATGAGATACTCTGATGGGATGCCGTTCTATTTATAGCACATTGTACAAGTAAAGCTACCTGCAGTATAGTGTGATAGGCACTCAGAGGTAAAGAATTACATTAGCCTAGTAATTAAGTTAGTGCAAAAGCAATCAAACCATTGCATCAAAAAATTTCTTAGTTGAAAGCCCCCCAAAAATCAACTGTCTCTATTACTTTTTCATGCTTTATGAATGCCTTTTGTGTACATGCTTGCCTTTCAGGTGTGCATCTTGAATGCCTTTTATGTGTACATGCTTGCTTTTCAGGTGTGCATCTTGAATGCCTTTTATGTGTACATGCTTGCCTTGCAGGTGTGCATCTTGAATGCCTTTTATGTGTACATGCTTGCCTCTCAGGTGTGCATCTTGAATGCCTTTTATGTGTACATGCTTGCCTCTCAGGTGTGCATCTTGAATGCCTTTTATGTGTACATGCTTGCCTTTCAGGTGTGCATCTTGAATGCCTTTTATGTGTACATGCTTGCCTTTCAGGTGTGCATCTTGAATGCCTTTTATGTGTACATGCTTGCCTTGCAGGTGTGCATCTTGAATGCCTTTTATGTGTACAGGATCATTACCTTGCATGTGTGCATGTTGAATGTTTTGTACTGTGTATGTTTGATTGCTTGTATGTGGCATGCTGAATGCCTTGTACATGTGCATGTTCAATGCCTTATATGTATGCATGTTGAATGCCTTATGTGTATACATGTTGAATGCCTTATGTGTATGCATGTTCAATGCCTTGTATGTATGCATGTTGAATGCCTTGTATGTATGCATGTTGAATGCCTTGTACATGTGCATGTTCAATGCCTTATCTGTATGCATGCTGAATGCCTTGTACATGTGCATGTTCAATGCCTTGTACATGTGCATGTTGAATGCCTTATGTGTATGCATGCTAAATGCCTTGTATGTAATCTTTCTGAATGCCTGGTATGTATGCATGCTGAATGCCTTGTATGAATGCATGCTGAATACCTTGTACATGTGCATGTTCAATGCCTTGTACATGTGCATGTTCAATGCCTTGCATGTATGCATGTTTAATGCCTTGTATGTAAGCATGCTGAATGCCTTGTATGTATGTATGCATGCTGAATGCCTTATGTGTATGCATGCTGAATGCCTTGTATGTATGCATGTTGAATACCTTGTACATGTGCATGTTCAATGCCTTGTATGTATGCATGCTGAATACCTTGCATGTATGCATGCTGAATGCCTTATGTGTATGCATGTTGAATGCCTTGGATGTATGCATGTTGAATACCTTGTATGTATGCATGTTGAATGCCTTATGTGTATGCATGTTGAATGCCTTGTATGTATGCATGTTGAATGCCTTATGTGTATGCATGTTGAATGCCTTGTATGTATGCATGTTGAATACCTTGTATGTATGCATGCTGAATACCTTCTATGTATGCATGCTGAATGCCTTATGTGTATGCATGCTGAATGCCTTGTATGTATGGATGTTGAATACCTTGTATGTTTGCATGCTGAATACCTTGTATGTATGCATGCTGAATGCCTTATGTATATGCATGTTGAATGCCTTGTATGTATGCATGCTGAATGCGTTATGTGTATGCATGTTGAATGCCTTGTATGTATGCATGTTGAATGCCTTATGTGTATGCATGTTGAATGCCTTGTATGTATGCATGTTGAATGCCTTGTATGTATGCATGTTGAATGCCTTATGTGTATGCATGTTGAATGCCTTGTATGTATGCATGTTGAATGCCTTATGTGTATGCATGCTGAATACCTTGTATGTATGCATGTTGAATGCCTTATGTGTATGCATGTTCAATGCCTTGTATGTATGCATGTTGAATGCCTTATGTGTATGCATGTTGAATGCCTTGTATGTATGCATGTTGAATACCTTGTATGTATGCATGTTGAATACCTTGTAGGTATGCATGCTTAATGCCTTGTATGTTTGCATGTTCAATGCCTTGTACATGTGCATGTTCAATGCCTTATGTGAATGTATGCTGAATACCTTGTATGTATGCATGCTGAATGCCTTATGTTTATGCATGTTGAATGCCTTGTATGTATGCATGCTGAATGCCTTATGTGTATGCATGCTGAATGCCTTGTATGTATGCATGTTGAATACCTTGTATGTATGCATGCTGAATGCCTTGTATGTATGCATGTTGAATGCCTTATGTGTATGCATGTTGAATGCCTTATGTGTATGCATGTTCAATGCCTTGTATGTATGCATGTTGAATGCCTTGCATGTATGCATGCTGAATGCCTTATGTGTATGCATGCTGAATGCCTTATGTGTATGCATGCTGAATGCCCTATGCGTATGCATGCTGAATGCCTTGTACATGTGCATGTTGAAGGCCTTGTATATATGCATGCTGAATACCTTGTATGTATGCATGTTCAATGCCTTGTATGTATGCATGCTGAATGCCTTGTATGTATGCTTGTAGAATGCCTTATGTGTATGCATGCTGAATGCCTTGTACATGTGCATGTTGAATGCCTTGTATATATGCATGATGAATGCCTTGTATGTATGCATGTTGAATGCCTTATGTGTATGCATGTTGAATGCCTTATGTGTATGCATGTTCAATGCCTTGTATGTATGCATGCTGAATGCCTTATGTGTATGCATGCTGAATGCCTTGTATGTATGCATGTTGAATGCCTTATGTGTATGCATGCTGAATGCCTTGTATGTATGCATGTTGAATACCTTGTATGTATGCATGTTGAATGCCTTGTATGTATGCATGTTGAATGCCTTATGTGTATGCATGTTGAATGCCTTATGTGTATGCATGTTGAATGCCTTGTATGTATGCATGTTGAATGCCTTGTATGTATGCATGTTGAATGCCTTATGTGTATGCATGTTGAATGCCTTATGTGTATGCATGCTGAATGCCTTATGTGTATGCATGCTGAATGCCTTGTATGTACGCATGCTGAATGCCTGGTATGTATGCATGCTGACTGCTTTGTATGTATGCATGCTGAATGCCTTATGTGTATGCATGCTGAATGCCTTATGTGTATGCATGCTGAATGCCTTGTATGTACGCATGCTGAATGTCTTGTATGTATGCATGCTGACTGCTTTGTATGTATGCATGCTGAATGCCTTATGTGTATGCATGTTGAATGCCTTATGTGTATGCATGCTAAATGCCTTATGTGTATGCATGCTGAATGCCTTGTATGTATGCATGCTGAATGCCTGGTATGCATGCATGCTGACTGCTTTGTATGTATGCATGCTGAATGCCTTATGTGTATGCATGTTGAATGCCTTATGTGTATGCATGCTGAATGCCTTGTACATGTGCATGTTCAATGCCTTGTACATGTGCATGTTGAATGTCTTGTATATATGCATGCTGAATACCTTGTATGTATGCATGTTCAATGCCTTGTATGTATGCATGCTAAATACCTTGTATGTATGCATGTTCAATGCCTTGTATGTATGCATGTTCAATGCCTTGTATGTATGCATTTTCAATGCCTTGTATGTATGCATGTTCAGTTTTGAGCAACATACAGTCCTCAGTTTCAGGGATAAGAGTGCTCATATCTCATTAATACTGCTATTTTGTGTTGAAAATAAGCACACCACCCCAAAATTAATTGCCAGTTGACCCTGATATAATCAAACCAAAGAAAACTTTCTATGGAATAATTTTGTGGATTTTAGTTTTCTGGCACCTGGTCAGGGAAATTCCCATTTATCAGATGGAATTCAGTTTTACAGCACCTACTCAAGGAAATTCCCACTCATTTGGTGGAGATCAGTTTGAAGGCACCTACCTAGGGAAATTCCCATTTGTTTGGTAGAATTTAATTTTGGGGCACCTACCCAGGGTAATTCTCACTATTCTGGTAGAATTCAGTTTTGAGGTACCTACCCAGGAAAATTCCCACTTGTCTGGCAGAATTCAGTGTTGAGTTACCTACCCAGGGAAATTCCAACTTGTCTGGCAGAATTCAGTGTTGAGTTACCTACCCAGGGAAATTCCCACTTGTCTGGCATCAGTATAATATCATGGTTTTGAATATGTTTCCAGTCCTTGTTTCTCTCATCCTTTTCAACCAGTATTTTTTCCTCCAAGGAAGTATGGGCAGGATTCACTGAAGAAACCACAGAATCCACATGTGTTGATTGTTGGCTACATCCAGCTTCCTTGTTTTTCTCATCCTTATCAACCAGCATCTCCTCCTCCAAGGGAATATGGGCAGGATTCACTGAAGAAACCACAGAATCCACATGTGTTGACTGTTGGATACATCCAGCCTCCTCTTAGTTCAGAAATATAATTTATGAGATAACATTAATATTGATTAATATGATAGCATCCATCTATAGTATCACTGGTAATATTACACAATAACATTATTAAATAAGTCTTACTGTAAGCAGTTTATTGTACATAAATGTATTATATCATATGCGACCAAATGTATAGATTTTACTAAATGAATCGTCATGTATTCCAAGAAATATTTTTTAACATGGTGAAAAATAATCCAGATTACCATTCAATGTGACTTGCTTAACTGTAAGAGTCTGATTGTGGAAATATCTACTTCATGACCGACTGAAAGAGTTCTTTGATCAGGTCCATGGAATCATAACAAGATGCTCAAGTGCATCCAACAGTCCTCACCTGACTGGCATCTGGCCAGAAGCTGAATGCAACTTGCCAAGTGGTTTATAGCAATATCAATCATAACTGATAGCCTGCTGGTATTATCATTGTCGGTCTGAAAGGACTTGATGCCAAGATGCTGTCAATTATGGTTAAAATGTCTTCATCTGTGTTTTGCTAGGAAGCAAAGAGTTTTCTATTTTTACAGACGTCAGCCGTATCTGAAACAGATTGGCATCAACTGTATCAATTTGAAAAGCCTCAATATCAAGATGCTCTCTGAGTCAAATCATATTTGAAATGTTGCTTTGTCAAACTGTCCTTGAAATGTTTTGTCAAATCATTTTCAAAAAGTTTTTTGTCAAATTGTGCTTCAAATGTTTTCTCAAATCTGGTAATGGTGGTGAAGAACCCAAGAAGCTAACCAATGAGCATGCTTATAAGAAAGCCTACCATCAACTATTTAGATTCTAGGAAGCAAATCTGTTAATTGATAACATTTGTTACAAGCAACAAACTTCTATATAGTCATGCTGCATCTTTCCGAGACAAAGTAACAGTTTAAAGTCCCATAAGAATATGTATCTAATCAAAGTCCTTGAATTTCTTCAGTATAATTTGGCCTACACAATAACCATAAACAGTAACTATCCTCGTGCATTATAAGTGTCTTTGTTTACTCATCATTTGACACCACTTTTCACCTGAATACTGTCTAGATGACTAGTTTCTTGCTATCTAAATACCATTTTTTTCACATTCAGAAACTATGAATGTGTTGTATTAATTTATTTATTATACTTGTGCTAAACTACTTTTTCTCTACCAATGTCCATAAAATGCAGTTTTTCATTGTGTCAATATGATTCAAAATATTCAAAACAATTCCGTACCATCCAGAATGGTTGGCATCTTAGAAGATGCTACAAGATTTTTCTTTATTTGAGCAATGGCAGTAATAATGGATGTCAGACACCATATTTCTTTTAATAGTGGCAACCATATTTAGTGTGTGTGTGTGTGTGTGCAGTGTGTGTTGGCCTTATTTGTTAAAGTGACAAGCTTCAGTGACAGCATGTTTTTTAGTGATTTTTTACAGGCAATTCTTTAAAAAATGTGTACATAATAACTAGTGGCCTTATCAAACAGCAGATCTGCATTGTCTGAATAAAATTGAAAGGCCTTGATGACATGATGCTGTTTAACATATGCTTATGGGAATGGTACAATACTGTCCATTGTTTTTATATCAACATTTGCATATATGAAATGCATTGTGATGTCCATTGTTTTTCCATCAATATTTGCAATATGGGAATTGCATTGTGTGGTACATTGTTTCATTCAATATTTGTATATGGAAATTGCATTGTGCGGTACATTCTTTCCATCAATATTTGTATATGGAAATTGCAATGTGTGGTCCATTGTTTTTACATCAATATTTACAAATGGGTTACTGAAGTTGATGGAAAAACAAGCCATAGAGTATACTCCATGGCCTTACAGACAGGTGAGCTGAAACAATGCTAACAAACTGGACAGCTCAATGGAGGTAAGAATGAATGGAGGTATCGCTTAATTTACAAGTAAATTAAGATGTCACCTGTACTTCTAATGAAGGTATAACAATGAAAATATAAGTAACAAGTGCATTTCACTGAATCAGTTTTCAGTCTTTGATAATTTCAAAACTTAATTACCCTCCTGCTTTAGAACTTGCTTCTTGCTTCAATTCCAGGTTTTATAAAGTGTATGTGTATATTGTTATTCAACTAAGATCACACATTTAGTTTCCTTTGGAATCTCCACCTCCTAAAACCAAGAAGTCCAAACTACATCAAAATCTAAGTTATCAACAGTGCCAATGTGAGAACAATGTAAAGTCAAAGTAAAATAAATGCACAAACCACTTTTCAAAGCTGATCTTTGACCAGAGATTACAGAAGCTACAGATGACTTCTTCCTCTCCCGAAGTGCCTTTTTTTTGGTCCATGTTTTGACATCATAGCTGTAGAACTGTTTACTCCACAGCAAACCAGCATAAGCCTGTCTGGCAATATTTCTTTGCTCATTAGCCCAACTGATGGGAAACAACTGGAAATATATGCAACTTTTCATCATTAACAGAATAATATCTACATTAATCACACTTGTTGAAACTGGTGCTGATAAACTGTATATTTACAACATCACAAAATAAATTCAAAAACGTCTGACCGGCTAACTACTGATATTTCTTATAGAACAATACATTTCTCCATGAATTTTGTATGCATACATAGCAACAATCATTATGTCTAGTCCTCAAGACACTGATGTTTTATATTTACGAGTTATGCTCCATGCATAGCTTATATTGTAAACAATATCACAGTTTGGGAATGCAGATAATGGTGTTTTCTGGAGCATGTACTGAATCTATCATTTGTTTTTCTTTGAGACTGTTCTCTTGCCCTTCAGTTCAGGCACTATACACTACCATGTTTTTTGAAACAACTGTGTTGGGGTAAGAAAAAATTAAGTTCATAGTGAGACATGTCTTGTTATGGTAGGTAAGTTAGAAAAGTGGTGCCTATGTTTCACCTATGCAATACAGGATAGATGAAAATTGCAAGTTAATATTTGGAAACACTAAAGAAATAAGAAATATACTAAAACAAAAGCACTAGAACGAACCCATCAATTTATCATACAGTTTTTAATAGACATGAATGCTTTGCATCTTTTGCAAGTAGATTTTATTTGGAGTAATAATTTAGGTAAGTACATTTCACATTGAGACTGCATTTACTCCTGTTGCCATGGCAATACCTTATCATAAAAGTCATTAGCTTCCTCCAGCCTTTCATCAAAAATTTTCTTTGCTGCTTGAAGGTCCAGGTTCATCTGTGAAAACTCTGGACTCAGTACCCAATAAACTTCAATGCTGCCCCCTGGTGATAAGCGTAGTTCAAACAATGCCCCACATTTTGTGCCACATTTATTGGACTTCACCACTGCTCTGTCATCTAGAATTAAAGCGCATACATTCATTCAAGAGTAATCATAAATGTTCAAGTCAGGGTTTTAAAAAAATTTAGTTGCCTACTTGTCCTGCAGGGCTATTGATTTTGGAACTTTGACATGTCTTGCATTATATCTACTCACCCTACACCACACATGCATCTGCTTAAAATGCCAGTAGTCCAATGGGACGAGTAGCCTAAAAGAGTCTTCTGTTGTTCCTCAGCCACCATTCATAAATTAAAGCAGGTGAATAGACGTTTTTAAACTATGACAATTCACTGAATACTTTCTCATACTAGATAAAATGTGCTAGCTTTATAGTTTTAAAAGTTTAAAATTAGTTTTCAAGCTTTATCTTTAAATATGAAGAACATTAAAATTCATGCAGGCATTCAATTTTTTTTATAACTGCCAATATTTGCAGCACCCTATATATCCCCAAATCCTGTGGTAAAATGTGTTTAGCATTCTCTGCATCAGCATCTTCCAAAGATTAAAACAGCTGACAGAATAAAACAACCAGGTCAATCTGACCTACTTTTTGATGAGTAAATATTTAGTCTTCAAAATAAATGTATTCTCAGGTCTCATAACTGTGTGCTACAATATTTGAAAAATGGACAGTAATGTGTAAGCTGTATATAATCAATGGTTCACAAAAACTTGGTCACTATGACCTTTTAACTGAGATCAGCATTTCATAACTAAATATGAAGTATCTTCTAAAAATGGAGCTAAATACAAATTTAAATGCAGATGCTTTACACTAGCCACAATGACAACAATAACAACAGGATAAATAATGACAGCAACAAAAGCGATACCTAGTTTTTATCTCTCACTTGGTGACAATAATAAAAAAAACGTAGATCAATGATGGAGAAGATGTGATAGCCCTACTTACTCCATATAAGGTATCTATGGAAGGCATCTTTGCAACCAAATCCCCCACTTTCACCACCAGGATCATCTTTGTTATCCGTAAACAGAAGTGTTGGTCTCTGATTGTTGATGTCAAAACTGACACTAAAATTTCCTGAAATGGACTAAGATATATAGCATTGGAAAGATCACTAAAGCCTCTAAAGAGGACTAAGATGTAGTACAATTGGCAGAGATCACTAAAACCTCCTGAAATGGAATAAAATATATAGTACTATTGACATAGATCACTAAAACCTCCTGAAATGGAATAAAATATATAGTACTATTGGCATAGATCACTAAAACCTCCTGAAATGGAATAAAATATATAGTACTATTGGCAGAGATCACTAAAACATCCTGAAATGGAATAAAATATATAGTACTATTGGCAGAGATCACTAAAACCTCCTAAAATGGAATAAAATATATAGTACTATTGGTAGAGATCACTAAAACCTCCTGAAATGAATTAAGATATACAATTCAATTGGCAGAGATCACTAAAACCTCCTGAAATGGAATGAGATATATATAGTACTATTGGCAGAAATCACTAAAACATCCATAAGATAGAAAATGTATAGTACTATTGGCAGAGATCACTAAAACCTCTTGAAATGGATTTAAATATAATGTCCTAGTGGCAGAGATCACTTAAACCTCCAGAAACAGACTAAGATATATAGCATTATTGGCAGAGATCAGAAAAACATCCTGAAATGGACTAAGATATATTGGCAGAGATCAGAAAACCTCCTGAAATGGACTAAAATATACAGTACTAGTGGCAGTAAGATTAGCTGTAGTAGCAGAAGCTGGATTAATTTTTAAAATTACTGGTTTATTCTACTATAAAATTGCTTTGTAAACTTCACTAGTCTGTAGTTTCTCTTGTTCAACACAAAGTCTGCAGTTGTCTTTAATCAACAATGTTTTTAGTTGTTTCTTGAAGAAATAACCTCTAACAGACTATTTTTGATGAGGGTGGGGGGAGATGGTTCAAAGATACAGTCAATAAAATTTTAATTTATATCCAACTTAAATACCAAAGTTAAACAGCTTTTCAAAAGTTTATGTTATTTATAAAATTAGTTTACTTTGAACATTTAAAATTCTTGGCAACTGAATAAAAAAGTAGATAGCTTAGTCAATTTCGAGTCATGTGAGATGCACTGATATTTGATCTAATTCAATTTTCCATTGTCAAGGCCACTGACAATTGAGTCAAAGCAGCAAACAGTACCATGGTAATAGTAGTATTAATAGTTGTACCTATAGCACCATGGTAATAGTAGTATTAATAGTTGTACCAATATTTTAGATGCCAGAAAAAAAAATTTCTTTTTTGATTTCCAAAATCTCTGGGCAAAGACAATAATTCACAACCAAACTGTCCAAAACTTTAGGATTGTGGTGTGGATGGCGCAATATGGATCTTTTTTGAATCTGGAATCAGGATACTAATGACTAAAAAAAGTTAGAAATGCAGGTACAAAATCAAAATATTTCTATGCTAAAAATTATTTCTTCATTTTTTTTAATGCCAATGCTGCTGTTTCAAAATGAAAAAAATACCAAAATCAAAACAGCAGTTTGTCAATGAACAATTTTCAAATTTTATCCACAAGAAAGTGACACAAATGTTGAGAAAAACAAAATATCAGAATTTCAACACAATGACTACAAGTGAGATTTCAACTCTCTTCCCTATTTTACTGTTGTCACACTGCCTTTTTTGCTCAACAATAATGCCTTATTTGAATTCCATCAGGTGTAGTATGGCCTATATAGTCCCTAGTATGGTCGATAATACTATGTGCCACAACAGTCCCTAGAATAGCCACAATAGTTCCCAGTATGGCCCGTATACTATGTGCCACAGCAATCCCTAGCACAGCTACAATAATTCCTAGCATGGCCCACTATACTACATTCCACAATAGTCTCTAGTACAGCTACAACAATCCCTAGCATGGCCCACTATACTACATTCCACAATAATCCCTAGTACAGCTACAACAATCCCTAGCATGGCCCAATATACTATGTGCCACAGAATTCCCTAGTACAGCTATAATAATTCCTAGCATGGCCCACTATACTACATTCCACAATAATCCCTAGTACAGCTACAACAATCCCTAGCATGGCCCAATATACTATGTGCCACAGAATTCCCTAGTAAAGCTATAATTCCTAGCATGGCCCACTATACTACATTCCACAGCAGTCCCTAGTACAGCTCTAATTCTTAGCATGGCCCACTATACTACATTCCACAGTAGTCCCTAGTACAGCTACAATAATTCCTAACATGGCCCACTATACTATGTGCCACAGAATTCCCTAGTACAGCTCTAATTCTTAGCATGGCCCACTTTACTATGTGCCACAGTAGTCCCTAGTACAGCTACAATAATTCCTAGCTTGGCCCACTATACTACATTCCACAGTAGTCCCTAGTACAGCTACAATAATTCCTAGCATGGCCCACTATACTACATGCCACAGTAGTCCCTAGTACAGCTATAATAATTCCTAGAATGGCCCACTATACTACATTCCACAGTAGTCCCTAGTACAGCTACAATAATTCCTAGCATGGCCCACTATACTACATTCCACAGCAGTCCCTAGTACAGCTATAATAATTCTTAGCATGGCCCACTATACTACGTAGGTATGTAAAATTCAGTATAACCTTTGGAATATGTGTGAAAATATGAATGAGGGCCTTAAAGACAGATTACTTCTCCAACTATTTTGGCATTTTTCAATAAAGCTGCTATTATTATTTCTTATTATTATTACTACTTCTACTACTACTACTATTATTATTATTATTATTATTATTATTATTATTATTATTATTATTATTATTATTATTATTATTATTAACAACTTACATGGCAACTTAATTTTTTTTTGTAACTTAAATAGTAGACTGGGCATTATTAACATAACTTGTGCAAAATATAGAGTTTTTAAAGTCAAAATTTGAATTTGGTGGTTCTGGGCCTTTAACTTTTTTTTCTCACCTAGATCATAAATCACCTGTGCTGTGTCCTCATTGATCTGCATTATATGTGGACTTTGTGGTTTTTGGGAGGCATTTTCATTATCTTGCTTGTCATTAATGCATTTCCTAGAAATGAAAACAATCTGGAAGTTAAATAATGAAACAGTCTACCCATCATTTCAGGTTAAGTTAACATACTGTCCCCAAAAACCTAATCTATGAATGTCAATTGTTTCCACAAAGTCACGAGATATAGGATAGATGAAAGGATGTGCTGAAATATGGATGGACTTCAGAATTTTGTCTATGTCAAGTGGTTTCCATGAAATCATGCTAAAGAAACTTGGGATGGACAGACAAATGGACAAACAAAAGTTTTATCTATGTCAAGTGGTTTCCACATAGACAAGCTAAAGAGATTTTGGCATGGATGTGGAGACATGATAACACACTGATCAACTGTAAAAATGTCATCTCTTGTCTTATAGTTTCCTTGTAATTATGCTAAAGAGATACAGGATAGATGAAAATAAGATGAATCCCAGAAACTTCATCTTGGTCAAACTGTTTCCATGTAACCATGCTAAAAGAAATTCTGGATCAATGTAAAGATAGAAATCTAGATGTACTCCAGAAACTTCATCTATGTCAAGTGGTTTCCATGCAATCAAGATTGATGTAAAGACAGGGATTACCATCATTCTATGCGTGTATTTTCTAATCATTTGATGCAATATTGTACATTACTGCTTGCAAGTTCGACTTCCATAATTCTATCTATGTATATTGTATTCTTTTTTGATGCAAATTGTATGTGGTAGAGCTACTTTCCTTCTGCATTACTGTAAATGGCTGCTTGCAAGTGCTACATTCCAGTTATGAATTTTCTGTTCTCCATTGATACAAGCTGTAAATGCAAGTGTTTAGATTCCTTCTGCATCACTATATCTTGCAGTTTGCCATCTAACAAACTGATTCTGCAGTTTGTTGTATGGCAAACGCTATCTCAGTTGTTACAAGTTTTGTATGTTCTGTTTATAAACTTGACATATTACAATTACACCATTCCAACTGCTGTTTTCATACAGATTTGGCTTTGCAACAATGAAAATAACAAGTTGTATTAGTATTGTCTTTGTTGCCATCTGTTGTCATAATGGCATATTAGAGATTAACATTATCACAACAGATAGTACTCTAAATTTCCATAAACCAGAAATAAATAAGGCTCCCATGAAGCTTTATGGCATTCATTTTTTGTTGATAAACATCTTTTTCTATCCTTTTTATAATGTGCATCTTAGCAACAAAGTTTTAATAATTTTCTAAAACCATGTGCTTTCTCTAAAATGTGATTTATAGCACCTTACGAAACCAAAAATGCATACACTACAGCAGGGTGATCCATCAACACCAGACCTTATGCACTTAAGTATTTACTTTCACAGTTTAAGAAATCTACTACTATGTGATATCTCTAATAACTTTGAAACGTTAATCATTTCAGAAATGACAATGATACATTCCATCGTACTCTTCTAATCTTGCTTTCATCCAACAACCCCTGGTTGTATGAATCGTATTTTACATCACCCATTTTGATGCACGTCACAGATTTCTATCTTTTCCTGTGATACTACTGTACATAAGCTCTGGCAAAACTATTTCAGAGCAACATCAATAGCACATAAAAAAGCTTATAATGATATTTAAAAAATTAAGCATTCAAAAGGTTTTCTTATTCTTATCACAATCTTCATTTTGGAATATATTTTGTCGCAAAAGCCAATATAATCAAACAGTGAAAAATCATGTTCATATCATGATAAAACTGTTACTTGCAATTAGAAGTATTAGATTTAGTGTATGATTGTTTTCTAATAGTTAATTTTTGCATTGTTGATGTCTAGAACTTCAACTTTTGAATGCATTTATAAAAAAATAAGAACAAAAAAAAACAACAAAAAACCATAAAAACAGCCTTAAAACTGGTTTGCATCCTTAAAAACATTTGTCTCCAACAGTGAGACAAAAGACAATGTTACTGGAGATTTTACTTCAATTTATAGCACTTCTTATCAAACCAATTAAAAATAATAAATAGGTTCAAGAATTTTAAAAACAAATATTGCACCCTTAGGTTGTAGATATACAGCTGCTCTTTGTCACATAAAAGATTTTTAAAGAAACAGAAATTTTGAAATGTGAATTTAGTTAAACATCATTCCAACTTATTAAGTGTGCTGCTCTTTGCAATATAAAAGTAGTGTAGTGAATTATATTTCAACAGAGAGAGAGAGAGAAGAGAGAGAGAGAGAGAGAGAGAGAGAGAGAGAGAGAGAGAGAGAGAGAGAGAGAGAGAGAGAGAGAGAGAGAGAGAGAGAGAGAATGCACCAAACTGCATATTTCATTAAGTTACTGTAATTATATACATGTATCCTGGGTCAAAGAGCATGTTTTGGGACAGTCTAAGGGTCTTTCGAAAGCAAGTATCAACAAGAGAAAAAACTACTGATTTTACTTAATAATTATACACAGTAGAAATTTACTGATCACTCTTTTTTTGGTTTGATTGTGTTTAATTGCCTACATGTATCCTGGGTAGTTGAGAGTGTTTTGGACTGTATTTTGCTGTTTTAGGGTAGTCATGGAGTCATTCATTTGTTGATAATTGCCAACATGGGGGGAAAAAAAGTCTCTTGATCTTACTTGATAATTTTACAATGCTGGATTTTACTGAACACTATCTTTCTTAAGGCTTGATTCAGTATAACTGTATTCATGTAAATTGGGTAGGTAAGAGTGTTTTTGTTTACTTTTGGCTAACCCCACAACTTTCAGGGTAATAGGCAATAAAATTCAACTCTTGGATGTCTAATTCAGCATAAGTTCTTGCAAATAATCAAACATAAAATTGCTGGACATATTTGGGAAGTCGAGAAAGTGTTAGAAAAACATTGCCTAAACTTTTATAATAGTTTTTGCTTTAATATTCTTCAAAGGAATAGTCTATGGAAAACTTGAGGATGCACAAGTGTGACAAAATCTTTGGCACTTATAAACATCATTTTCAATTATGACAAATAAAAATGATTCAGGATCTTATGATAAGTCTTATTGACACCAAAATGACCAGCTTAAGGAGTTTTATGGGCTAGACTATGAATTTCCTGTCTATATGACATAGGAATAACAATTTGATTGCTTGTTGACCACTCATCACTAGCAGGTACATCAGGTGATCACCATTTTCTCATAATGACCCCATTTTTCACAATGTAACAAACTGGTACTTCTTTGGCTTCAATTTCTGAAACCCAGACTTGTGTCTTCTCTGACGAATAGTCTTGCATGCTTATAAAGTAGCTTGTCACTTTTTATTCAGATACAGTACAGTATGGAAATATTCTTTATGTTAAGATAGAGAAAATATATTTCATATTGTTAGAATTTATTTTCTTATATAATGAAATAAGTTCATATTTTTGTAGCATATAGCTATGCTACAGTATATGCTTTGTATCAGATGTCCTTGTTTCATTTCATTTGCCTCTTGCTATTATATTGGAATTGGCATTAAGATGAAACTGTCACAGTAGTGATAATACTTGCATAATCATCCATGCCATCTATAAGAATTATGTATAATACATTGCCCATGTAAACTGCATACGGGTAAAACTGTAAAACTTAATTTCATAGGGATGAGACTGAGACTGACTCTCTCTCTTCTCTCTTCTCTCTCTCTCTCTCTCTCTCTCTCTCTCTCTCTCTCTCTCTCTCTCTCTCTCTCTCTCTCTCAAGTGAATGTCCTTGATGTGCAATTATCTGAAATTTGTTCCAGTCTTATGAGATCTTTACTTATACAAAAGCAGAATTTGCACTGCACTCAAAAATAAAAAAAAACATGCTCTAAATTGATAACATTGTAAATGAGAATATATAACAAATTAGGACCTTAAACCTTGCTTGTAAGTGTCTACCCTATTATTCCACCATTAGGTAGTGGTACATTACATCCACAAAATATCCAAAACAAACATTTTGGTGGGAAGGGTCAGCGGAAATATAACATTGTGTAAATACATCTAATTGTATACAGTTTGATACATTTAATTTGTTTTGTGTTTCTTGCAGGTCAGCTCTCTTTCCAATGATAATATTCTGAGTAATTAGCTTACTTTAATGCGGTAATATAATTCAAAGATATTTTAAATAAGATGCCAATACATGCGTAAAGTGGTATAACCTCTTGTTGCTATGATCAGTGGAGAAGTCGTATTGTAAGAAAATGTAAGACGTCACAGTGCCACCTGTTGTCATAATGAGGCATTACTTAATGCTAACTTCCGTGATGCTAACTTTGAACGTGCATTATGCTACATTATAATCATGATTTTAGAAGGTGCAATCTGTGTAACTTGTGATATAGCAAGTTTATAAATACAATATTAAAACTTGTAATAACTGACATAGCATTTGCCATTAGACAAACTAAAGAATCAATTCAGTAGTTGACAAATTGCAAGATACAATGATGGAGAAGGAAAGTAGATCTAAGGACCTGCAAGCAGCCATTTACAGCTTGCATCATTGAACACAAAATTTATGACTAGAACTAGGAATGTAGCATTTGCAAGTAGCCATTTACAGCAATGCAGAAGGAAAGTAGTACTTGCAAACTGCCATGTACAATTTGCGTCAATGAAGAATACAATATAGATAGACAGATATGAAAGTAGCACTTGCAAGCAGCCATTTACAATAATGCATCAATGAAGATTAGAAAATATATGCATACAATTATGGAAGAAATCCCACTCAATACATGCTGACATACAGATGGACTCTAGAAAGGTCATCTAATACAAGTGGCTGCCATGTAATCATGCCAAAAATGATTTGGGATGCATGTAAAGACATGCTGACAGACTCCATAAACTTCATCTATGTCAAGTGATTTCCATGTAATCATGCCAAAAGAGATTTGCTATCACAGTCGAAATATTGACTTACAGCAGAAAAGAATATGTACCTAATGCAACACTAATACTGACCGGAACCAAAACTGAGGAAGCAGTTTCAGTGTGGCAGATTCGTCTTGATTAGCATTGTGAATAGTGTACCTACACCACAGCTGCTTTGGATTTTGCCTGGATTTGGCATACTCCACATAAATATTCCAGTACTTGCCATCATCGAGCACTCCTGAAAATATAAATGAAAAAGCTTTGATGAATGTGAAATAAAAACTTATTTAACAAGTCCATTGAAATTTTTTTCTTTAAAAAACCTTGTGAAACAAAAGATCCAAATAGTTTTATACATTTTTTTAATACATTTCATCTCAAACTGAGCACAAATTAAGAGGTACTAATTTTAACATACATTTTTTAGATTTGGTTTCATTAAAGAATGACCCTGATTTAACTTATTTCTGACCTCATCTTACCAAGAATATGAAGCAGGTTTATGGGAATCAGTTTAAATTTTATCAAATTTAAGTTCAGCATTACCAATAAACAATAGATTTTAAGTGGTTGGAGATATTTTCTGTTTTGCACAGGAAATGTCATTTTGCATACATAGAAATGTTTCTTGTCCTAAATTCAGATTTATCCCTGTCACCATATTATCATGCCAAACCCAACCTGTCTAGTACTTCTGTTCAACATCTAAAAGGAGTGAAAATCTGAACTGGCCATCAATTGATCAATGCTGAGAAAGTGCTAATATAAATGTGCACAAAGGAAAATACTCTATTGACAGCCTGAATAATCATGGATTATTGAAATTCATAATTAAATGCTGATAATTTTCTGACAAGTCTTACTCATCACAGCACTAGCTACTAAGGATTTTGTGACTGGTCTGAACAAATTTAAGACCCAATGAAATTTAATCCACAAATTTAAAGACCCAATGAAATTTAGGCCACAATTTTAAAGAGCAAATGAAAATTAATCCACAAATTTAAAGACTCAATCAAAAGTAAGGTACAAATTTAAAGACCCAATCAAAATTAAGCCACAAATTTAAAGACCCAATCAAAATTAAGCCATACATTAAAGACTGTATCAAAATTAAGCAACACATTAAAGATCCAATCAATTTTAAGCGCCAAGTTTAAAGACCCAATCAAAATTAAGCCCAAATTTAAAGACCCAATCAAACTTAAGCCACAAATTTAAAAACCCAATCAAAATTAAACCACAGATTAAAGACCTTATCAAAATTAAGCCATACATTAAAGACCCAATCAAAATTAAGCACCAAATTTAACGACCCAATCATAATTAAGCCTTAAATTTAAAGACCCTATCAAAATTAAGCCCAAATTTAAAGACCCAATCATACTTAAGCCACAAATTTGAAGACCCAATAAAAATTAAGCCACAAATGTAAAGACCCAATGAAAATTAAGCCGCACCTGTAAAATCCAATGAAAATGTGATGCAGAAAGCCCACTCCCATTTCTTACACATTTTTAGTGATCATAAAAGATGAGTTAGTTGAAAACTTTAATTTATTATTGTACTAAAATATTACCTTCTATGTGTTTTATTTTAATCCTTACAAGAAATAATTATAAAATGTATCTTCTTTTAATGCATATGCATAAATGAAGCATCTGGCAGTTACAAGCCACACTGTCTTAAATAAATCTGTCAACATTAGTAAGTATAGAGAGAAAAAAAAGTGTAAAGTATTTCTGAGTACTTGTATTATTGAAATTAAAAAAAGGATAATGAAATTCCCTAAGAAAATTACATTTATTTCATATTACAATGAACCTTCATTCAGGTGAAAATGCTGCTGAAAATATTCCTAAAACCACACATTATTTCATCCTCGTAAGAATTAAAAGTATTAATATGCATATATATCATGTAAAAAATTATATATATATAAAATTTGTATGATCCTAATTTTCAGACAAAACTGCTAAATAACATTGTGTCAAGCATTTCTCCTGATACATTCAAATTTTTGCCACCTGAAAAACTAAAGAATTAATCCAACTGTATCAAACATTAAAACCTATTTCCTCTGATGCTGGCATATTCTTTTGATTAACTTGTTTTGGATATTATCCAAGATTAAGTGCCTATAGAGGTAAATCCAAAATTTAAGTATAAGGGAAAAATATTTTTCATGGTTGTACAAAACCACAAAAATTTATACTCTTGAAAATATATAAAACGACTGTTTTATATAATTGTGCTGATGTGCCATTAAAAAAATTAAACATGCATATGCTGCAATTTGATCTGCCAAAAAATGTACCAAACAGAATACATATTTTCCCTCCAAATTTGAAACAAATACTGAGCTGATGTGAAGTCAAATAAAGTATTAACAGCTGTAAGTCATGGTTAAAAGATGTCCTTTACATGATGCTCTCAAATACATTAATTACAACAAATCCACATGGCATATTTAACCACCAAAGTTACTGCAAAATTACAATGCTGCAAGCTGTTGGAAAATTCTAACATAACCTGCCTGTGTCTATTAATTTAAACTCAGGTTCTTGACAGGACCTTGCCTTGTTGTCTTGTAGTAATATCTCATATGGAAACTCCATCTGAGGGTACCGATACAGGGCTTTCATGTAACTATGATCTGGTACATTATCAAGGTAGTAGTAAACTTCTTTTACATCTTCTCCATGGTTACCCTGTGTGAAAAAAGAAACAACAACAAAAAACATGAAAGTAATTGCCAATGACAGTTTCAAGAGACATTAAGTGGACAGAAGCTTTCTGCATATGTATTTCCCACAAATTTTAACATATAATCTTGTATTCATATTTTGTATTATCATGACATGATGACAGTTCACACTTTTCAAGAATCTATTGCTACCATAATGCCCTGGTGACCCCAAGATCATCTACACCTTAGTCCATTGTCATTATGGAAAGGTACACATGGACCTGGACTGTATCCTACTGTTGTGCTCTTAGCACTATGCAATTCCATCATGGGGAAAGGAACAAAACAATATATGTAGTACTCCATAAATGCATCCACAATACTCTTTGGCCAATAATACCTAAAACACTAATATTTTCTACTAAAGTATGTTTCTTCGCAAATACTTACCCAATTATAATACTTTATAAGAACTACTACCATGCAATTTCAGCTCTCCCAAAAACTTTTAGCTAAAGAAAGCTAAAGTTATCTGCCAACATAGGTGGCAATGAAGCAGAGTGATCTCCCCTAGATATAAGGATAATCAAAAACCCCACGACTATCTCATTGCTGGAGAGGATTGCTCTCTATATGGATGTAACTGCAGCAAAAGGGTGCATGTGTATTATAATTTGAAAAGAAACAAATGGGAAGAAAACTTCTATAATGGAAGCTCTGAAGGCAGTCTTCCATTGACAGTGAAAACAAGAAACAAAGGAGTCTGAGGGTAAGCATCATCATCTTTCCTTGCATGAAATGCGGCTGTTGCCTGATTCATGGAGCTGATTAAGAGCGTCTAGGTCTGCTGCTGAAAAAACTCATGGGATGCCCTTAAGTAGAAATGGTGACTTCCGATCAGTGTCTGTTTAAAGAGTCTCTTCTACTGTACCAAGGGTTGAGAATTGAGAGATGGCAGGTACTGACTCAGCACTGTATATATGGAGTGCAGTGAGGCCATTTGTGGGTTAAACTGGTCACCATAATTGTCTGAATACATCGGGATTGACAGACTGGATAACAGATTGATTTCCAGGAACATATTGTGTTAAGGTCTTTGTCGCTGAAGATCCCTTGTAGTAGGCCTAAGCCAGTCAAAACTGAAATAGGCCATTTTAGGGATGGCACTGTCAAAGTCATAATATTGGGATGGGTTGCGGGATGTTTGATTCATGTGACCAGTCAATGTTATCAGTGCAACAAAAAGTCACCCTGTTTTGTTTGTATGCTCGCTGATTATCATGAAGGGCTGTAGAGTGAAGGCCTAAAGGTATCACCAGTAATGAGGAGTCCAGTGGTGGTGATATAAGTGTCAGGGCTGTTTCTCATTGCATAGATTTTGGGTGTTTTGTAATTGGAGAGCCTGTTTTGATTTATTACCCTTTTCCACCATAAATTCCTACACTGAGGGCAAGTCAGCATGTAGGATTCTGGCCCATGGTCTAATCTGTAACATTGATAGAGCAGAACATATGAAATTGTTGTAATGCACCTGTCTCTTATTACTTATTACTGAACTCCAAGACAGTGAAGATCTATACCTTACAGCATTACCTGGAAAAAAGCAGACATATTTAATAAAGCTATGAAACATACAGGTAAAAACCAAAACAAATTCACCATACTACTGATGAGAGATTCAAGGACAACCTGTACAGGTAAATGCAATGAAATGTGACGTCTGGACACTAAATGTATTGGCAGAGAAAACTCACCTGTATGTAGCGAGTCATTGTGGAATTATACATATGTTACAAGTTTTCTATAGATCTCAGGGACTTGCATGTAAACATAATTTAAAGTTTCTTTGAAGTCACACAGGCTACCCATGCAAGTACCTAATTTATATCAATGTTGATACTGGCTGTTGCAAGGTCTCATGATAAGATTGCTTTCTCAGCACAAGCAAAAGTAGTAGCTGAAATAATCATGGGTTTTGCCACCAATCCCATATGAAGAGGAGATCACTGCCCAACCACCACCTAGGTGGGCAGATAACTTAGCTCTTTTTAGCTAAATATTTTATCTGGGAGGGCTGAATTTACAAGGTAGTAGTAGGTCTTTTAAGGTACTACGATTGGGTAATGTATTTAAATAAGAAACTGACATAAATGTTGCAATGACTCTCAAAATGACCTGTACTTCATAAGACATCTGCAAATTACTCTCAGCTAAAATGCATGTATAACAGTAGCACCTGGAATCAACAAATAATTATCATAATGCAGCTTTATATCATGGTTGATGAATAAACATTTGTTGGCTGTGGACTCTGCATTGTATTAACTTGTTCTGTAAAAGCTGCATTTTATACCAAAGAACACAACAAATACTACTACTGCTTCTGCTATAAAAATGAAACTTCTCTATTAAAAAAACAACATTAAAATGACTTGTTTACAAAAACCCTTAAAATACTAATTTTTATTTCACCTGCTACAAAAAGACTGATGAAATTGCAAGAAAAGTATAGTGATGAGGGACACAAGAAGCTATTGCATTATCAATTCCCAAAAGGACTTGTTTTTTAAAACAAAACTCCAAATTTTTAGGATCAGGAGCTCCAGACTGTATTGTTGGTATGATCTCTAAGTGAAAATGACCGATATATAAGACAAATTAATAGCATACTCAAATACTGCTGACAAATCATCCATGTCAGTGACAGACTTGACCAGCATCAAAGATTTGCATTGTGCACAGGCAGTTGAACTAAGTGAGGTACAATAGTCATGGGCCATGTGAGGGGTAATTACCACCGATTATTCCAATTACATGACAACAAAAAAAAAGTGTCAAGAGATAAAGCTTGGAATAAGGTCTTCTTGGTCAACTTATGTTTACTTAAACGGTATAATGTTGATAGGATAGCTGAAAACATTGTAAGATATCACACCTGGCATCAGCAGTTTCTTAAGCATCTTGGGTTGACATGACAATGTTTTGGGACTAGGGTGGTAAATGACTTTGAACAGAAAAATGAAAACACAAAATGCCCCTTCAATATTGTTGCCTGGGCATAAAATCTCACTAGACCCTATTGTCTTTTTGAAATACCACTAGACCCTATTGTCTTTTTGAAATACCACTAGACCCTATTGTCTTTTTTAAATACCCACTAGACCCTATTGTCTTTCTAAAATACCACTAGACCCTATTGTCTTTTTGAAATACCACTAGACCCTATTGTCTTTTTGAAATACCACTAGACCCTATTGTCTTTTATAAATACCCACTAGACCCTATTGTCTTTCTAAAATACCACTAAAACCTATTGTCTTTTAAAATACCACTAGACCCTATTTTCTTTTTGATACACCAATGTAAAAACATTGGTTTCTGCCTGTACATTTCAACTAACTTTATTTGACTTATTTGTTTTGCAAAGTGTGAGCAAAATCAAAGAAAAACACTGCAAGTAACAATTCTTTTCATTCTTCAACAAGAAAATCTAATTTAGTCTTGTCAGTAACTTTAATGATTTTTCATACACAATTATTTAAAAAAGAATGCATATTTTATGTTTACAGAATAATATTTATATTTGTTTGATTGATCAAGCAATTTAGGACCAGCATGTAGGTTTTGCATGCTTCTTAACTTTTCATTTATTCAGCCTCCTTTATTTGGTACAAAAGACACATTTAATGTGATAATATGAAGGAAATTAGCTATTAATTCAGTGCAACATTACAACAAATTCTTCTGCAAGTTAGATATCAAAACAGTAGGCAATGTAATTAGGTTCTCAGCGATTTGTTTGTGTACATAGCTGTTATGGTCGATTGATGCATTTTGTCTCAAAACATGAGTGCATATTGCATTTATGATGATTACACTTAAAACCAAACTGAAGGACTGAACTAAATAAAAAGTTTTGCTTGATAAATAAATTAATTTTTATTTATTAATGTATTGCTTCCAGCTGCCATATGACATTTTCACTGATCAAAATTTCATGAAATATCATTATATACATTGTAGTAAGGTCATTTGGAAAGAACATGTAACAAATATATGTCTTCTTATTTAAAGCTGATACTTTCAAAATGCTGATTAAAATTTCTGTTCCTATCTACTGTTTACAAGAATAAAACCAGTGATATATCATGGCTTCATTTACCAATTTTGATCACAATTTTCTTCAAGTTAAACAAATATGGGAATTTTTGCGGGTCATTTTCTAGCTTAAAAAATGGGATTCATGCCTAACTTTGTTATAAATGGGTTTGAGTTATTGGGGTGTGAGCTATTGAGGGAGTGGTGTACCTGGGGTCCTGACAAGCCAAAGAATCTCTCCTTGAGATGAGAATCTTTTCCATTCCACACTGCAAAAGAAATGCAGAATTTTGACTGTTCATCAGTAATCCCAAATATGCCATCTTCCCCCGACTGGTACACTGTTTTATGGGCAGCCTCATAAGGGATGTAACTCCAGCTGTAAAATATTACTTGACTATATAAATAATGGTGAACCTTGAAGATTACAAGTATGTGCATGTAAGAGATTACAAGCATGTGCATGTAAGGTGATCATGACATTCACGAGCATTTTCTAAGGTATAATATGTGAATTGAGAAAGAAGAGTTTTAAAACATGAAAAAAATGTACAAGTGGATGAGTGGTCTAAGTTACATGCCTTTGAAAATCACTTGTTGTTGGGCTTAAAGCCATTTTTCAGCACACAATAGGCTATTCGTGGCGTCCAGTATTAATGGTGGATGAAGAAACTGGGAAATCACTGGAAAGAACCACCGACCCACGAGAAGCTACTGGCAATCTTTCTCACATATCCACATTCGCCGAATCCTAGACTCACTGCAGACAGAGGTGAGATGGCAGTGATCCGTAACGGACAGCGCTTAAGACCACTCAGCCACTCGTTGAAAATCACTAACATCTCATTTGTGTCAGTATGGGTTAAAGTCAGTGTATGTAAGAAAATTTGCCAGTTGCTTCCAATGCATTAGATCTTCTTCTTATGTTCTTCCATTAATATATACAGGCTGCCATGCAAAGTCTCGTGTTTTGAAAAACAAAGTCAAGCCATCAAAACAAAATCAGTGAGGTTACAAGGTAGTCCATATTACCAATGAAAATGTGACCCTGACCCCCACCATCTCTTTCCTGGGACTGCATCCAGGATCCAACATTTTTTTAACATCTGTTTATTTTCCTAAAAACCAAACCAAATTCAACCACCTTCTTTAAACTAATGTAAGTGGTGTAATGTTTACATGGCAGGTCAACGAGTTCTTGACCCCAACCATGAAGGTGGATCCAGAATCCAAAACCTTTGTTTTCATCTTTTTGTCCTTTTACAAGATCACACCAAATATGATCACAGTCCCTCAAACAGTGTAGACAGTGATCAGGTGACAAAGTAAAACAGTGAACTATGTTTGCTGTCAGAAGGAGCAGTCTCCAACAATGGCTCTAACTGTATGAACCATCAAGTCTATTTCAAATACTGCAGTACTATATTAGCCTAATTTTCCTGCTGCTTAAACGGTTAGTTCTCTCCACTGTACCATAAACACCATTCAATACAATATCATAGGGTAGAAACACTAGTTGTCAAATGTAATTTCTTTCTCCCTATGGTGAAAGTACCATACTGTCCTCAATGTTGCAAACAGTTATTAATTTTTTATTCATGTGTACAACATGGTTCCCACACTTTTCCATGTCATTTCCAGGGTTTTTCAGGATGAAATTAATGAACATAAATTAGTTTTGCTTTCTTTCAAACCTTTTAATCAAAACAATTCTATAGAAATATATGTTATATGAACTAAACATTTCCTGTCACAGTATGCAAAAACAAAACAGTAAATGCAAAGTATTATAATGTTATCTTGTAACAAAAAATGTTAACCCTGATTTTGTGTGCCAATAAAATCCCAAACAAGATTTTTCAAACAACCTATATTCCTTAAGACAACCTGATTAAAAATCCACCACTAAATTTTTTTTTACAAAAGGATTGATTTAAATTTGGACAAAAGATCTTCAAAATTATACATTACTGTATAAACAAGGACTGAATTTTCTGTAAAATCAACTTATCTTGTGATTCGATAAACAAGTCCCCAAATCTGTATTGATACAGGGCTCCTATCATTTTTTTTAAATATAACAATTTCTCACTAATCCTTTGTTCTATGCAAGATCTGCAACCAATGTTTCAAGCTATATCTCTTTGCACCAAAGTTCAGCACAGAGATACAACATTTTTGGACAAAAATTTTGGCTTAAAATGAATAGCAGTTCATTTTCTAATCCAGGTTTCCTCCAAATATGCCACCCCATTTTTCACATTTGGACATTTAGGTTTGGGTGTGCGGTAGCGACATATGGTGGTTGCTTACCAGCAGGCCTAGCAAATTTAAATGCTATAATGACTTATACCTGCATGAACTCGATAGAAACATGATTTTTTTCTCAGAAATGATTTATTATCTCAGAAATGGCAAGTACTATATTCTTTAATCCACTGACAGACCAGACTCAGCTACAGCATAGATGAATCCTGACCCTGTGCTCACCATTTTCACCACTAGTCATATGACTTCACAAATCTCAGACCACTACATGGAAAGTTCGATAGTAATGTAATAACAACAAACTCTATTTTAATACAGTTGTACAAAAATTAAATTATATTAAGTGAAAGTCAGATTCCTATTGTTAGAACCAGAAAGAACATAATTCTCAGCATATTTATTTTGAGAACTAGAAACCTGTTGCTGTCACAGCAATCTGGCCAGTCAGATTCATCAACCAATCATGTGATCACCAACCAGATTCATCAATGATGTGATACAACAAAACTCTGGTAGTTGTTCATGAAAGAAATGTAAACAACTTTGTGTTCTTTGGTTTTTGTGTTTTATTACAACCAGTATAAAGCTTTTATTTAATGTTTTATTTTTTTCTACAACTTTTGAAATAGTGTGGGTTGTGAGATTTGTGTACTTGTGCAACTTGCAATGCAAATCCGAGTACCATGTCTAATTTCATAAACACCATAGTTTTTCACTTTTGTCTTTCAGCAGATTAAAGATATAAGGATTTTAATACACTCAATTTTTGAGAAAAGAAATAATTTTCATATCGATTTCATGCAGGTGTGACTTGATTTAACAAAGAATTTAACAAAGGCCATCCGGTAAGTGATTTTGTAAGTAGCTAAACTATACTGCCACCATGCTGGCCTCTTGTGATGCTAGACTGGTTTTATACCTTCCAAGTATGGAAAAATATGGATATCAAGCAGTCTGTGAAAAAATCTACTAGACAAATCTGATGCACTGATTTGTAGATTGACTCAACATGTGTACGGCTAAAGATCCATAATGCAACATCCGAATATTCTGGTCAGAACTCAATGAATTTAACTCAGGATCAGTTCAGTTACAACTCAATTACATAACCATTTCAGGTGTCAATTGGTGACAGAGAATTCCTGAATTTCATCAATAATTTAAAAATTTAAGGACTTTTCACGGTCTGGAAAAAATTATCATTTCTCTGATTCCCCCCCTTCCGATTTCTTGGTAGCATGGGAACCCTTGTATGATAAATTATAGATAACAAAAATGTCAAATTCCTCTTGAATATGGTGAATATGAACATTTATAGAGACTGGAAAAAATCATGTAATACCTCCCTGACCTCCAATGAGACTCCCTGATTCACATTACAATTTTACACAAAATCTGAGAAAGTTGGAAATCCTGCGGATGTTAATCAAATATGCGGTACATTTATGTAAAATCTCATAGAAATAAATAAGTCTTCCTCATAGTAGTTTTACTTAATATCCAATAACACTTAACACAAAATATGTAATGACAGAGTAAAAAAAAAAGTCTTATTGGATCGATAGAGGCAAAATTATAAAGTCAGTATCAAGTACCACATTCCATTTGCTGACAGGTCTTCCCGCACTGTACCCCACTGTCTCTCTGATAGATAAGGCCCCCAGAATTTGTTCCCACCAGGCTGCTTCCCCAAAGGTTCCCTTTTCTCAGTCTTTCTCCTTTTGGTAGCAGGTTCAGAAAAGTCAGAACTTGTGGAACTAGCCATCTCTATTTAAGTTTGCTTTAACAGTCTTTCTGTAAGGAATGCCATGATTGTAAGCTTGGTGAATTTCAAAATTTTTCATTTCTTATTGGTACATCATATATAAAGATCTTCCACTTGTAAGTAAACTATTCATAAATGACCAAACACACACACACACATTTTCTTGTATTTGGTGGATATCGAGGACACGAGTATGGAACTACCTGAGGATATTTGGCAATTATTAGAGCGAAAAGAAATGCAGTTTGGGGCAGTAAATTAATAGCAAATGGTGATGTATCAAGGCAGGAACTGTATTATCAATTCTAAGGAATATGAAATTTACCAATACAATTGAGGACGCACACATTTGCACAAACATTCTGTATAATCCATGCAAAATAAGGACAAAGGGTACTTGACAAAATCATTGGTACTTTATGACTAAAGAGGACATGTTTGCATATCTTGCCCAGTCTTAGGAATCAAAACGACTGCTCAGGTGACCTAGTGGTTAGAGTGTCTGCCGCGGATGTGGGAGGTTGCAGGTTCGAACCAATGCGAAGTCCAAGCAATTTATTGATTGACTGATTGTCCTGCAATTAGACTTTATTATGAATAATCTACCACTTTGGAGATCATACTGCAATAAATTTGGAATATGCGCATTTGGTTATAGCGCCCATGTTGTAAAGAATTCTTAGATATGACAAGAATACTTGTTTGATTATTGAACTTGTTGCAATGGAAATTTTCCTTGGCCCAAACTAAATAGCCAATTGGTATGAGCCAATGTCACGGAGTGAAGAGTTAGTGAGTTTCCATGATGCCATGGTTGACTTTTAATGAATTCAGGTCAAAAGTGCCAGTGTTCATGGAGTACCATAGTTCCTTTAAAAATCTAGTGGTGTACTTTTGTGGTGTGACTGCACTGGCAGTGTTTTACAGTTGGAGACAAAGGAATAAATAAGAAGGGATTTGGCAGATACCATTTATGTCACCATGTTGGCAAATGGGATGTAGTTATACTGGCGAAATGTGCCTTGAAACCATACATTGACTGGCCTAAGGTGGCATAATAAAAATAGTTCCCTGTGTTAAGGGGATAGTTGTATAGTTTCTATGGCGTGAACTGGTGACTGCACGGGAAGTTGATGAAGAGAAACCATGTAGATGTGCAGTTGATAGATATTTGGCAAGTTGTGAGATCTGTGGTCTTGCACTGATTAACAAAATAAATTTATGTATAAAATGGACATGTTGGGCTCACTAATTTACAAATGAAGATGTATAGAAGTCTTTGAAAATTTGGGGTAAACTTATGACTTCTAGCATAATTGCGTCAGGGTTTGACACCACTCAAGTAAATACCCCTGGCTTGTAACAATACCATTTAGCTGGATTTGAGCATTTATGGCAGGAAACTTGCCTTATCAGTAATGGTTATTTGCTTTTTGACAAAATAGAGTAATATCTTCATTGTATAATATGCACATGAATCTCTTTCTCTCTCTCTCTCTGGGGTATTCTCACACTTCACTTTCCAAATAACCTAGTTTATACATTTGCTAATTCAAGGTACCCCATAAAGGTATTTTGCATTGCTGATTGGAAGTTTTAAAAAGGTTTTTTCCGTGTCGCTTTCTGTGTAAAATAAACTGCAAAAAGACTAAATGAGTAAGTACATTACAGGCTAATGTAGCTCTGAACAACTGATCTTTTAAATTATAAATACATATTGGTCCAGTAGAACATATTGAGCATTTTGGATATTTCTAAAATTTCTTTAAATTAGGGAAAACATAGATTCACGCCTTGCGTTTACAATTTGTGTGTTGTTTTAATAAGACTTTGTTTACAACAGAACTATCGATACAAACATAAATTCATATGTTTAGCAAAATCATCAATCACCAGTTGAAGGAAGTATATGAACATTGAATACATTCAAGAGTTTATGATTTCTTGCACGTGAAGTCTCGCAGGTCTTAAGAGCAAGATAATAAAAAACATTGCTGTAATTAAATGTTTCATTTTGGGACTGATCATCTTGATGATAAATGTAGTTGTTGTGCTTAACGCCACGGTAGGAAATCACCGGAAAGAACCACCAACCACCGACCCACGGTAGGAAATCACCGGAAAGAACCACCAACCCACGGTAGGAAATCACCGGAAAGAACCACCAACCACCGACCCACGGTAGGAAATCACCGGAAAGAACCACCAACCACCGACCCACGGTAGGAAATCACCGGAAGGAACCACCGACCCACGAGAAGCTACTGGCAAGCTTTCTCACATATCCACATTCGCCGAATCCTAGACTCGAACCCAGGCAGACAGAGGTGAGATGGCAGTGATCCGTAACGGACAGCGCTTTAGACCACTCGGGGCCCCTGATGATAAATGTTTAAAGTCAATAAATATATTTAAGTATCTTTGTATATATTTACTAAAGTTCTGTGCGTGTAGCTTCCCAAATTAGGTTAGTGCTAATTCTGCTGAATGCTGGAAATATAGTGTACATGGGCATAACCGTGGAGTTGGTGGGTGAGACAACTAGCATTTTCCGTCCCGTTCTTTTATTTTTTCAGCAGTTGTGAAATGACGACAGTATTTTTAATAAATATCAAACATCGATATATTGCCGATATAAAGCAAACAATATCCTTAGAATTTTCAGAATAGTATAAAATTGGTAGTAACAAACACGACCTTTAAACAAGTGCAACAGGTGCTCGATTATCAAGTACAATGATACACCACAGGAGTCTGCAGTTTTATCAATAAAGCAAGACAAAAATTCTGACATGAAATCACCTTAACGGTATTATAAATTTATGTTAATTTATAATATCGTTACAGTGATTTCATGTTTTCAGAAATTTTGACGTGCTTTATAATAAAGCATTGAAAAGGATTGATAAAACTGCACACTCCTGTGGATACATTACATAGGGCCTAATCTTCCGACCGCACGATTCACCCAAAACCTGCCCCAAGCATTATGTAAATCAAATGAAACATACCCCAAACCACAATAAAACAGTGGAAATAGTACTATCTTGTTGAAACAAACGAAAAATCCTTTCTTTGATAATTATAATCGTATATGCATGTGCGTTTGCCTGACGAATTATGCCGCATTTTGTATTTATATGGAATGGAAGTGACAAAAGGGAGACAAATATTACTGGATTGATCTGGTTATGAAGTCAAAGGAGGACCCAGTCAATAAGTTCCAGATAAAAACGGCATCACTGTGAAGTAAATAACGGACCATCAGTGTGCCAAATATAATAACGTGGATGACAATAATAATATATTATACAGATTTTTACATATATTTGTTATTGTCTCTGTTAATAATTTGTTGTCGCAAAGGCCTATAGCAGTATATTATATTCCTTCTTGACGTTTTAAAGTTATTCCATTTAAATTTAACTAACCTTTGTACGACAAATATTTTTCAACTCGATCACAGTTGCAACTTTCAGGATGTCTAGCAGATAAAATTGCCCAACGATAACATTCGTTGTCATACTTTTTGTCATTTATGCAGCATTTTTTGTTTTTAATTTCAGCGGGAGATCAATATAAGAACTACAACAGGGTATGTTATATTTCCTTGTGTGAAATAAAACTTACTTTATCATTTCAAATTTCCAACCTGATGTAGTAAATTCCTCCAATTTTTAAAATTTATTTTCTGATGTATTTAATCTGCGACTGAGGAAATATTTTTCGTGATTTAGCCGTTAAATAGGGTTCGGCAATTTTGTTGTCGAAATATACATTATCAAAGATGAAATAAATTTGGAGTTAAAATTTGCTAAAATTTCTAATTTATAACTGTTAGCATAACCAGAAAATGCAGTTGCAGATTTTTTCCTGCTGTTACTTTTCTTGGTCAACTTAAGCCGCGAAGGCTATGACATCGTAGCAAGAGACGACAGAAAGAACAACAGTATATAACTAGTTATCAGTATTATTTAACAAACAATGATTTTCTTTTCATATAAACACGCTGTAACGAAAATTTCCTGTCTCGAACACTGATACCGTGGTATCCTCGTCACCTACCGCCGATACAAACATCTGACTACTGAAGATGGAGCTCCAAGAGTTATTGCCCTTATCCAACATATAACGACTTTTGCTCTTACTAATATTTGTAACCCTATTTTGTAGTTCTACAATGTAAGACACCGACCCTGTTATTTATGTTTTGGGGGTAATTATCTGGATTGATGTCTTACATTGCAGGACTATCCTACTAACATGAGCATAAGTAGAACAAGTCCATCTAAGGAAAGGTTGGGTTGATTCACAAAAGATTTTTTTCCGCCTACTATCATATTTTGAAAATATTCCTTGCATATACAGAAATAAATCAAATAGTTTTCTTATTTAGCACCATAATTGCTTAATATCATTGTGAAAATACATGTGAAATATTGTTTGCCTTTTTTAATCCGATATTTTCTTTTGAACTGCCCGCTATAGTTCTATATAATACTACTTCCGTTTCCAACCTCGTGTGTGTGTGTGTGTGTGTGTGTGTGTGTGTGTGTGTGTGTGTGTGTGTGTGTGTGTCATATAAGGACACTGTTGCCTTATTTGGAAACGTAAACAGATCGTAGTAAATATGGTATGCATGGAGTAACGTCGGTAGAATATTGCATAGCATGTCTTGTTTTGGAAAACAAATTACCACGACAGCCATGCCTTATTTGTCATGGTGGACGACAAACTGTTAGCGTAAAGATACCAATATAATGTACCTAATACAGGCATAATAACTTCATCATTAGCCAAATTTCCTGAAGAAAAAAAAAAACAATTCTACTTAACTAGTATATTTTAACTACAATAATCTTTTTGTCTTGACAATAATTATATTTTCTCTATTGTAAGGTAGCTTCAACCACGTGGAGGGTACGACATAGTAGCTAAACTTTTGATGAAAACTATACCCTTTTTCAGCAGTGACTGTCTCATAAACTCACCTTTTTTTCAATACTGCCCGTCTTAAAATGAAAACATAGTTTGAACCTACCCCGTTCCGTCATCTGGAGATGACTGGCACTAAAATTAAATTGCTGAAACATGCGTAGAAGACGCCCCCCCCCACACCTGTTAAGAGTAAAGCGTGCAGCAGACCTAGTGCCGTCTTAATAACAGTGTAGGCTCCTGGCAAAGCAATGCACTGGAGCTCCCTACCGACCCTACTATTCATTAGCAATATGGGCAGCATGATGCCCCTTAGAAGCGTAAGGCCCTGGGCAAAATATCCAGTGTGTCAATGCCTTAAGACGGATTGTGCAGACCGTCTAAAGCGAGGACTATATCAGTAGGAACTGTACGTGGGACTGTTGCCTTAGGAATAATGTTACCTTCCATGCAAGCGTCAGCATTATATTAAAAATAGGCCAACAGTCGATAGATGCGTTCTGTTTTAACAAGCATTACTACTAAACAACTGCGTGTTCTGAAGGATTTGCTCAGTACGGACAATAGGGAACTCATTCCATGAAGGGATGAATAAAAACATAGCGTGATAAATTTTGAGAAAAAAAGGAACATTCAATGTATTGTGGCTAAATTCGGAATCGGATGCATTCTTCTGGCTTTCTTTTTGCCGTTGGCGACTTTGACTTTGACAGCCATGTTGGTAGTTGGTTCTGGAATTTCCCCAAATAAGCAGGATGGCAATGCAGTATTAGTAGTTTCATTACATGGTTTGGTTTGTTGGGTGAAAGACCCGGAAGGGTAAGAAGGGGAGTGGGACTTGACCGTCATAACAACCATTTTTTTTTTTTTTATTGCTAACGTTCGTTCAGATGGGGGCCCCCAACATGAATTATGGTCGTTTCAATGGTTCTATTTAATTAAATAAGTTATTCCAACGAGCCATTCCTCAAATTGACTGACCCATATCGGTTGTTTGCTGACCCTCCAAAGGCCCCACACTTGCACCCAAGGCGCATCAGAATGCAAGCAAAGCACCCCTTATACAGTTAATGCATTGGTTACGAAATTGTACGTAGAATTAACAAAATCTTTCCATAGATAAAGCTAACATAGATCATGTTTATTGACCTAAAACACTTCCTCAATCGGAAACCAGTAGATGGATGAAGCTCTAAGTAGGTAAACTGTCAAAGATGACATAAAAGTTAAACCAAGGACATTTTCAAAAAACAAACAGTCGATCCTGTGGAAGAATATTTGAAGAAAGACAGGTGTGTTACTCTTCGAAAGGTAACATAATATGCTGATATCTCATGCGGAAATGCAGAGGAATTCTGACTTAGGAATTAGTTATACCCAGGGGTGGAGCTTTTGTGTGTCTATTTTATTTTTCACATTTATTAGCACTAAAGACATTGTTCAAATTGACATGGTACAAGAATACTGTGTCAATAAATTAAGCGTAACTTCCGTGAGTGTATTCGCAAAAAGCGTCCAGACATACTGAGATGTGTCTCATTTTTGCACATAATAACTAACGCAGGGGTGGAGGGGTGCTGACCTTTTGCGCCCCACACCTCCACACGTACCTAAAAATGAGCGTGAATCAACTTGAACGCTTCGAGGACATATTTCTTTATAGTTAGATGGTGAAATTATACCCTGGAAATGTTTACGATGGCGGAGCTTCCGAGGGCGAAGCCTCTCCAACGCCGACCTTTATAAGGAGTTCCATCCCAAAGACCTTTTCATTATTTATTTGCATACATGCAAACACAGACGCACATCTACGTATTATTCTTATAACATGTACGCAAGTTTATAATGCAGACTTTGCAATATTTGAAGCTGAAACTCCTAATCACCCATCATATATCCCATATTTGTTACGGGGAAGCCGTTACGAAAGCAGGTAAGAATCAAGGGATGCAACCATTGGGTCACCCCCATAGAAGATCTACCGGGGTGGGTGGGTAATTTTTCATTCTTTGGTAGAAAACTGGCTCTTTTGCAAATAAACCATAAACGAATCCCCGTAAAAGTGATCGTTCCTCAGATATCATCGAGTGTGACGAATTTAAAATGATTTACATTCACAAAAATTGTATATTTCTTCGTTGTATTTATAACCCACCCAATTTATTAACATATTTAAAGTGCCATTTTATATGACTAAGGTAGAGGTAAGTAAAACTATAAGGACTTGCACGTCTGATGTATCATAGAACTCACTGCAAAAGAAGAACTGAGTTACTATTCATGGACCCCACCGGGACCTGGGAGGAAGTCCTAATGAGATATAAGCACCATTTTACTGAAAACCTCTCATTTCAGATTATTGAGATGTTTTTATTAAAGCAGACACCTTTGACCCACGATACTCGTGAATATACCTTAAAAGTTCATTTGATGGAGTGATTATGTTTAGATATATGCTGACAAAATTTTTAACATTCATATGGTAAAACAAAGTATCATATGTAGAAAATGGCCCCCGCCCCTCAGTCGGGTCCAGATTCTATAGGGGTAATATTCAACGTTTTATCAATGTACACAAACTTCAGGAGCAACAGTAATAATAATAATAATAATAATAATAATAATAATAATAATAATAATAATAATAATAATAATAATAATAATAACAACAACAACAACAACAACAATGAAAAATATATTTTCAAAAAGAAAATTAGAACAAATATTGAAAGGAATAGGACTGGTGAGGTGCGGTTTAACTCCATTTTTCAGCACATAATATGCCATTTATGGTGGCCAGTATATTTCGGTGGAGGAAAATCCTGGGAAGAAAGTCCCACCCAAGAGAAGCTACTGACAAGCCATTTCACATTTTACTGTTCACAAACGTTTGGGCGAATATCGTTGTAGATTGTTTAATTCATCGGTCAACTTGTTATGATGTAGTGTACTGTGTGCTTTATTGTAAGTCATACATGCCGTGTGGGCGTTCATTACCGACTTTTTTTTAGTAATGGTGCTTTGTTTGAATAACAAATTACACATACCTTTAAATGGCGACAACTCGCTTTATTTCGATCCTCATACATCCGCATTACACGCACCGATAAATACATACATAAAATCAATGTATATCCAAGTATGTTGACATTTTTGGTCGAGATCTACCTAAAGGTGTGATCCAGTATAAACCTGATAGAATATCGCGTTGTGACACAATGGCAACTGTGCATGTTTAAAAAAAAATGTGTACTACCCTGTTTACTGTTATGATTCGACCCGACGTCGTGTTTTCTTGTCTTAGTTTAGAACGTAGCCACCACTGTAAAAATCCAAAGCGATCGATAATTTTTCGTCTGAAATATTTTGATAGCATGTAAAGTGCAGATCTTTCAACAATGAATATTGAAAAGAATTTGGTTACACTATATCAATAGTAAATTTTAGAACAACAATGAGTGTTTAAATTAAAAAGAGTATATGTGCCATCAAGACAACGTTGACAAACTTTATTTTGGTGTCCTCGTTATCAATATGTGTCATTATAATATTCATATCTAAATTGTCCAGGAAGTAGTTTCAGTAGATTGTAACTAAGACGCATAGTATAGTTTTATTAAACTTACATGGTGAAAGTCTTGTGATCCAATCAAAGCTGTACGGTGAGTATATCCTTTTAATCACCAGTAAATAATTGTTTTTGTTTGGTGTTGTTGTTAAATATAATATATATCCACCCAGGCTATTTATCGAGACGAACAATTACGGACGACCTTCGAAAGTCGGTCAATTAATACACCAACATTCTTTATTTACTGGTAGTATCTTCACTTTGATGTTGCAGATAATTATGTGTTGACAACTAGTAGATATAAAATACATAGATATAGGATTCATTGTGACTCTTATTGAATACATGCAGTTTAATCAAACGATATAGCTGACAATTCTACGTTTTCATGGCATTGTCCCAATTTCTTTTTTCGTCACTCATTTCTAATCCAATTGTTGAATACCAGATAACAGCTGGCAATTTTCTGAAATTTTGCAACTTGAACAATAACAACAACATCAACAACAACAACAACAACAACATAATAATAATAATAATAATAATAATAATAATAATAATAATAATAATAATAATAATAATAATAATAATAATAATAATAATAATAATAATGACTTTATTTCAGACTCAATTCCATAGACACACAGCAATTTAACACCAGATATGACAACAAATAATAATACAAACATTTGTTCAACTATCAGTTATAGATAAGTACGAAATTGATGAATTCTGACAGCTTGCAAAGTTAAATATGTCAATGAAGATTGTTATAACTTAATACAGCGACGATGCAGAGAGAGAGAGAGAGAGAGAGAGAGAGAGAGAGAGAGAGAGAGAGAGAGAGAGAGAGAGAGAGAGAGAGAGAGAGAGAGGAGTTAACGTAGCTTTAACAATTTTTCAGTCATATAGCAAGTTGTCTGCAAACTGCAGTTTAGAATGATTTCTAGCACTGGGACATCATGCCGCAGACATGTAGCACGATGTCACACCCAGTCACAGTATCCTGACACCAGGCCGACTAGTCCTAACACTTGGTTTCGAACCCGCAACTCTCCCACATTCGAGGCGGACGCTCTAGATACTAGACCACCAGAGCGGTCAGAGAGAGAGAGAGAGAGAGAGAGAGAGAGAGAGAGAGAGAGAGAGAGAGAGAGAGAGAGAGAGAGAGAGAGAGAGAGAGAGAGAGAGAGAGAGAGAGAGTAAAATAACAAAAAAATAACAATTTGAGATAAATGAACTATACATGTGGTTCAGAAGAAGCCAGATGATGGAAACGATTTGTAAAGTTTTATAACGAGAATACAATTTCTTAAAGTTATCAAAGAAAACAAATAAACATTTTAGTCAGCAAAGGATAAAAACTATCGATTTCAGGAACTGATTGACTTCCTGTCCTCACACTACATGTCTCCATTTTGATTTCCTCCTCTGCAGTCTGACTTCTTTATTGTTCCGTCCTCACTTCGATGGATGCAAATGATAAAGCGTTTAAGAATGATGTGCAAATTTATGAACATTATCTTGGTATAACCCAGGATTTAATGTCTGTAACATTCTGGCTGTAATATTATGCACGAACTAATAGATGAATGTGGATGACAATTTTCTGCTTGTTTCAAAATGTGCAAGAATAAGAGTTGAATATTTCTTACACAAGACATTCTATGATAGCTATATCATGGCCATTTCATTTTGAGAACAACCAATCCTGAATTTTCCCCTCAGTTTTCACGCACATAGTTGCATATTCGGAATAATACCACGCTTTGGCGCTTTCGCATCTCCGATAAAATTCTGGACAAGACCATCATCCTTCTGCTTTTGACCCAATGTGAGAAGCAGCACTATCTATGAATTAAAAAATGTCCCATCAAGAGAAAAAGAAAAACAACCCAAAGCAGTTATGCTGCCGATGTCTCAAAATATGACCCTCTCGGGTGTCGCGTCAAAGAACGTAGCAGCATATGTTCAAAGCCACAGATCTTGCTACCAAAACCTGGAAAATATAAACTCTGCTTCAAGTAAATCTTTCATCAAATTGCAGTAGCCTACGCTATATATGCTGATTTCGAGATTTTTAACGTGCATTTGAAACGGGTAGAGATTCATCCAATGTATAGCGATATCTATCAGTTTCAGGCAGACTTTCTGTGGAATCTGATACATCATCAAGGGATGTGACTTTAAAACTTAGTACCTTTGATATATAAAGAAAACAACGCAGTAGTCTAAATGACTAAAAGCCCGGAGAGAGAAATAGTAAGTTTCCAAGAGGAACTAACCTACCCTAATCTTGTCAAAGCCATGAACCCAAGCGATTTATGGCATCATCTCATTTGTTTAGGTCTTCCTGCACTGAGATTCCCTTCTGTGGTACTTCCGTTAGCGTCATCTCTTGCATCTGCATACTTCTCATACGAGTTGTTTGGGCATAAGAACGCTATGGACCTTTCCTTAGAAGGTTGTTTTTTATGAGTAGGTTTCACCTGCTCACTGCTCCATTCATACATAAATACGTGTCGTAATAAGCAGTGAACCCGCCATCTCGTCTAAATCGAGTCATAATTATACAGTCATTTACTTTCGTGCCTGAAGCTATCATTAAGCTCATGTAAGGCGCATTTATTCAAATTATATTATTGATTGTTGGTCTAAAATTTAACACTAAAGTAGTTTAACCACAGTCTATTCCATCGACACTTTTGAATGCTCTGCATCTTAAATGTCATTAAAAAAAACCTTTCCAGACGAAAATTATTGATCGCATTGAACATTTATAATAGTAGCCAGGTACTAAACTGGGTAAAGAAAAGATGATGTACGATTTTGTTTTCAGCGCGCGATGCTCTCCGTGTGACATTACAGCGAGCGACATTCAATCCGGTTTGTTCTGGATCATAACTTAAGGTTGATCTCGTCCAAAAAGGTTCACGTAATTTATCAATTATTTTGCCGAATGTTCTTCTTGGGGCGTGTAAATAATGACCTTCTAACGGAATGTGAATGTATAAGGATCCAAATAAAGTGAATAATTGTCAAAAGGCAATACTGCATATAGATGTTCCGGAATAGTGCTTTTACCTAAGCGTTTGTGCAGCTGTTTATATACATTTGTGTGGGCAAGTAATATATACACTCGATCTATAAAAGGCTGCAGGTTGAAACAGATGGAATCAACCTTGTGTTCTGGAACTGCGTGAAATTAAGAGATTGTTGCATAACGCATTCCTTTCCCAAAAATATCCTGCCTGTCAAGAAAAGCTCACGCCACCTGCTTTCATAATTCATGAACTTTCCAATATTAGTATTTGTTTCTAACTTGCAGACATAAGTAAAGACGAATTTGCTAACTTAAGCAGTTTCCTGCATGTAGCATATATAATGTGTATTATTACTTAACGTCTTGTTCAGAATATAGAAGAAATCACTGTACTATATTTCTGCAATGTAAAAGGTAATGTAGAGATCACGCACCTCAAATTATGCCTTTATTAACTTACAAAATTTGATTCATCACAACAAGAAATATCGTAGAAAATTCAATCGTAACATACTCTGATCGCTTCAAGTATCACCTAGACTGACCAGTTTGCATTCTGATCGTTTTGGCGTAATGAATCTCCAGACCAGTCTCTACCCTGTCCGTTTTAAGTAATATGCAAAATAAATATTCTACAACTAGATCTGTCCCAGCATAATGCAGCTGCATAACTGAAAATATACTACCTTTTAAAAGTCCTAAGTAGCGTAAATACCAGATTTGCAAAGACACTGAAAAGTGATGAACTGGCAGAATTTACTGCTAATTCAGACTGCTCCCAATAAAAGTAAATTGTGCTACATAAAATAAGTTCTTGTTCATTTTCTATAGTACATAGTAAATGAGAGAATAAATTAAAGATTTTTATTTTTGTACTTCTTTGCATAATGTTCTGATAAACGATTAGTTCAGAATTAAAACTTGTCCGATAAATCAGCCCTCCAAATCTGTGTTGATATTGATGTGCGATATGTGGGTAATCATTCCGGAAAAATCATGCGCACACTTTAAACACATACCTGTCATTGGTAACAGCCATATCTACTGTAGAGAGAAATTTCAATGGTTACATGACAGATGGTTCTGCTATTTAACGTATTCAAAGTCACCCAAACATAGAATTTGCTCCTGAAATATAATGTACATGTCACCAAAAGAACTCTTCAGCCTACGTTAGATCCATAGCCACGAGAAATACCGATACGTATATAAAATGTACACTGATTTGTGCAGACAAAAGTTGCTGAGAATAACTGCAGCTTTCAATTAATAGGTGATATCAGCCCATAAGCTGAAAATCATCATCAACACGAGTGAGCGGCTGATTTATCAGCCTAAACTGAAACCAGAACAACAGCACGAATACTTTTTGAAGTAAGTGAAATATACATTGGTAATTAAATATTATAATTATTTTACAATACACACACATACACTCCCATATATATATATATATATATATATATATATATATATATATATATATATATATATATATATATATATATATATATATATATATATATATATAACGCTGATTTCAATGCAAGCATTTCAGCATCAGCATCTTCCTCTTTTTATTTTTTTACCGACCTCCTATCAATGATTACGTCATACTTACTCGAAGATTTCTTCTGCTATCAATAATTACATCATAGTTCCTCGAAGATCTCGTCTGCTATCAATGATTACATCTTAGTTACTCGAAGATTCGTCTACTATCAATGATTACATCATAGTTACTCGAAGGTCTCATCTGCTATCAATGATTACATCTTAGTTACTAGAATATCGCGTCTGCTATCAATGATTACATCTTAGTTACTAGAAGATCTCGTCTGCTATCAATGATTACATCTTAGTTACTAGAAGATCTCGTCTGCTATCAATGATTACAACTTAGTTACTCGAAGATCTCGTCTGCTACCAATGATTACATCTTAGTTACTCGAAGATCTCGAAGAAAGGAGCAACAGGTGGACTAGTGACATAATGCTCTCGTACTGAACGCTGACATTTTACCTCTGTTTGCGTGAGTTTGAGTCTCATGTTTGGCAATTATGTGTATTTGAGAATGCTTGCCAAAAACTTCGCGTGGGTAACTTATTCTTCCCAGGTTCTTTGTCCTGTCATATATAGCTATCGTGTTCTGAAATGGCGTTAAACCCACAAGGACAATATAATCATGTAGACCTAAAGATCAGGCTTATAGGATAAATTTTATGTCATAGTCTGACCTTGTATTAGATTATTGGCGGCAGCATTGGATATTTTGATGTCTCTTAATTCACTGGAAGGATACACAAACATATGCACTTAAAAACGGAATACATAATGTTTTACATTTATTCGGTACTAATTAAACGTTTTCTTTCTTTCAGATACACAAATACCATGACTGGCGTCAAGTCCAAGGCACTTGTCCTGCTGCACGAGGAACAATTTAAAAAGGGCAAATTCTTTCTCCACGTGGAGCTCATTCCTGCTAGGCAAGCCGATATTGTACGAAAGAAGCGTGAAAAAGATGGCTTTAAGCATTTATCAATTATTTTGGGGACATCATCAGAGTTTCAGTTATGTCCTGGAGAGAACGTAAATATATCCATCAAAGGGACTCTCAGACCTGCGAAATCTCCAGTTTCCGGCCAGATGACAATTGAGTTCGATGGAGGAAATAACTGTTATCGGCATTTTGCTTTGGCTGTCAATGAGTCTGATGAGAGTTCGTTAGCAGAGGTTACATTTACCCGCACCAAAACGAACCAATTTATATTGCAAGTCACAATCGCCATTAGTGAATATAGAGCAAAAGACAAACCAACCTTGCAATGGAACGGTAATGTGCACGACCTAATGGAGAGAGAGAGAGAGAGAGAGAGAGAGAGAGAGAGAGAGAGAGAGAGAGAGCGGTTTTATATATATATATATATATATATATATATATATATATATATATATATATATATATATATATATATATATATATATATATATACTTGTTTCACATAAAGGGAGATATCTCCGCTTGGGTTCCATTTGTGACACGCAACCAACTGTAATCTTGCAATCTGTTACTCGTGAAGTTTATACGGTTAAGCAGTCCATAGATATTACAGCGGTTTCACTATAATGCCATACGAGCCCCCTAGTATGAAAAATGGCAGACTGGAAGATCTAGAAGTTATTTTAGCCAAGTATGTCTTAATTGATTTATGCTTTCCTCGTACTTGTAATTGACATGAACCTTACATCATCAAATTACATTTCTTTTCTCCATTTACAATCAATTCATATTATTAAGAAAAATAGTATTTACTATAGTAATAGTAGTAGTAGTTAGTACTCGATATGGTAATTGTCATCGGTAGTATTATGAATTAACTCTCTCGACCATATATATATATATATATATATATATATATATATATATATATATATATATATATATATATATATATGCAATAAACTGACGACGAACAGTACGAAACTAGTAACTAACTAGCCTAAGCGCTTTCGACTCTTAATGAGTCTTTTTCAAAGGCAAATACAAAACATAGTTACGACAAACAAATAAACACAAAAACGTTGTGTTTGTAAACCTCTACATTTCTGTCTTCACATGTGCTAACACTATAAATACAACCAGCTTGTATAGACTAGTTGAAACTATAGAAACTATAGAGTTTCCGCAACTAGTCTATACAAGCTGGTTGTATTTATAGTGTTAGCACATGTGAAGACAGAAATGTAGAGGTTTACAAACACAACGTTTTTGTGTTTATTTGTTTGTCGTAACTATGTTTTGTATTTGCCTTTGAAAAAGACTCATTAAGAGTCGAAAGCGCTTAGGCTAGTTAGTTACTAGTTTCGTACTGTTCGTCGTCAGTTTATTGCATCTATTTTAATTAATCCCTGACAAACGTGATCCCTTGGTGGATCCAGTACGCTTGAGAGGGTTGTTATTCGCCATATGATTTGTATTCTTTATATATATATATATATATATATATATATATATATATATATATATATATATATATATATATATATATATATATATATATATGTATGTATGTATGTATGTATGTATGTATGTATGTATGTATGTATGTATGTATGTATGTATGTATGTATATATATATATATATATATATATATATATATATATATATATATATATATATATATATATATATATATATATAAGCGTAATTTTTAAAAAAGTTTTGGAGGTATCTAATTGTGGCATTATTTTACCAGTTCAGATATACCGCAATGTTACATAAATGATTTAACCACTGTTACATTTGAATGCATGATACAGATTTGTCAAGGTAGCACAAAAGATGTTATATGATTTTTCGAACACAATCAGGAACAAATTAATAAACTTAAGAATTATCTTGGAGTATCAATGATTTCAAATTGGAAAATTGTGTCAGAATCAAGTCATTTTCTTATACGTGCAAAAACAAAAAAAGAAAAAAGTAGAAAAGCAAAAACATTGAATACAGATAAAGAACCGGTTGATGATGTCGACGACATTGAAATATCAAGCGGATATAGTAGCCTAAGTAGTGAAGATCATCAAGTTTAAATCTATTAAAAATATGATTTTAGCATTATTTTAATGATGGAATATAAATTCGCCGACTGAGAAAAGTATTACAAAAATAAAAAACGAGCTAGAAACAAAACAGTTGGGTCTTCATGATGAATTTGATACAGAGAATACATTTTATCAAAGAATGAAATCATGGGTCATGTGTAAAAGTTTCAAACCTTGTTAGCGATATTGGATGCAAATATTATATCCGAGTTAGGACCTGACCTGTTTTTCCCGCAACGGAAAGGTATGCCTGTGTATTTATCAACGCCTGGTGTAAGATTAAAAGTCGTCATCTCATGTTAGAATATTAGTGGTATAGTTAATGGAGGCTATAAATATTGGCATTATCCACTGGAATGTCAAACTTTTACTGCGATCTAAGAATATAATGAGAAAAAGACGACAGATCGAAGCATTTAAATACTAAACTTTATATAAAAGCCTTTAATCCGTTTGCACTATCATCACATGTACAAAGCGAGCGGACCCATATTGATCTGTTCTTGCTGCGCGATATCATTTATCCATGGATGGATAAAGAAACAATCCCGGTTGCTCAACCAACACACCACGTAAGAAGGTAAGAAATATGCATGCAGAAGTTATATGCATGTATATAGTACCTAACAGTTGCTCGCTGACAATAGCGTTTAGTGTGATGAAAATCAGTGAATACCGCAGCGTACGATTTTACCAGAACCCGATAAACCAATTTAAAGTTTACAGCAGTGCAATAAAAAAAAAATGAAAGTACCTTATATAATCTATGTGGACTTCGAATGTCCTAATATTCGTATGACCAATCAGGATGTAACAAATACAACACAATTTGCTGAGCAAGTCCCATGTGGATCTTGTTACACTGTTATTTTATGCAACCAGCAAACTGGGCCACCAATATTGTATCGTGGTAAGAATTCAGTTTAGGTGTTTCTTAGATTTTCTGAGTTTATAGCGAAAGGGATTCAACAATAGCTTTATTGACCCACCGGCATGATTACAATGATGATATAAATGAGTTTTATAAGGCCTCTCTGCTGGGTCTGTGATGGTGCCTTCAGTAAGACGGTTGTGCCATCTACCGCCTGTTTGAAAATTCATGTTCACTGGTGAGTTTGGAGGAACTGCATACAGCGCATGCAATCTACAGTTACAAATTAAATCAATTCAAAAAAATATTCTTGTAGTGTTTCATAACATGCGTGGGTATGTTTGTCACTTAATAATGCAAGTTGTAGCATCAGCGAAAAATGCATCGATAAGTGTCATACCAAATGATATGGGGAAAATGCATGACGTTTAACTAGGACAACTATAGTGCACTGATTTGCATCAATTTCTAAATTCATCACCGAACAAGTTGGTTAGCGATCTTGCGTCAGAAAGCTTCGAAATCAATAGTCGATATTATACCGCTGAGACTGACTTGATAACTAGAGAACAAGTGTTTTGGGTGCACATATTAGAAGTTTATTGAAAGTCCGTCACCACCAATCGATGCATTTTATTCATCATTGTTCGTGAAGGTATTTCAGAAAAGACTATGAACCTGCAAAGAATGTCAGGTCCGCGTTTGATTGCAAAATCAGGATTGACTATCACGATCTGTATTTGCACACTGATGTTGGAGCTCGCGGATGTGTTTAAATCATTTCTTGCCACTGTTATGCGTCAATACAAGCTCCATCCCGCAAATTATTTTACATCAATGGAAATCGCTTAGGATACACTTTTATCAAAAATAAAAACGATTTGGAATTGTTCACTGATATTTACATGCATCTGCTTGAGTGCACACTTCCTGTCTGATATCAAAGACAAGCTTTCGATCCTGGGGCGCAAACAACTCAAACATAGACAAGTATGACCAGGCCCAATGATACAACCGTTGCCTATTGGTGGTTTATGTTGCACTGAACCCGAACACATTGACATATAAAAGCACATATATTATTACAACATCAATAGTGAACACGGATATTTCTTTTAAGTTGATTTAGAATACCCATAATGAGAATCCACTAGTACCAGAAGCGCTGTTATTGGTTGTCACCTTACCAGTGTACAGTTGTAGGCATATCATGACGCACATTTAATAAATTCATCAAGTTTTCACCAAATCTATTTTGTTGTCCATATGTTGACCAATGGGTCGGAGAACTATCCCAAGGTCACCTTACATCTGTCATTGTCTAGGGACAATAAATATGATTTAGGAAAACATACACACACGCACGCACACACACACAAATACACACACACTTGTTCATAGCATCCAGATTAGTCTACTGTCTATTAATGTGACAAACACAAATATGCACTAATATACAACTGGAAAGCATATTGCACTTTTATTTATTTATTTACGCTTGCTTGCTCAGTTACTTTCATTCCATTAATTCACTGATTGATTGATTTTAAAAGCAGTTTATTTCTAAATTATTTGTAAGGCAAAACGATTGTTTTCCGACTTTTATCGTCTTGTGCATATCTGAAAAAAAGTGTTCTATAAATTCTAAGAGAACCATTATTTTATTACAATTGTCACTTTTATCCGTTCACAGATCTGAATGCTACAGGTACCTGTAACACGTTGGACCACAAGGAGAATATACCAGGTTAGTTCATATTGGTGAAAGCTAGATTGGTACTATAGTGTATCACGTGCATTTGTGACTATATTAACATGCACACAAATACGTTATGATTTCACTAAAGTCTAGGAACTCATCAGATTTGCAATGGCTAGAGAATCTAATGGTTATGATATCCAAATCGTTAAAAAAATCCACTAAACTGAGCACTGTGGACTGAGTAGATATTTAAAATCGAGCGAGAGTTAGATCAAGTAGACAGTAGCAAATTGGATAACTAAGCATCCAATAGCAGCAACCAAAGAAGATCTGGAATAAATGAGATCGAGCTGAAGAGGTCGAGCTCGAAATAGGAACAATCGAGATTGACTGAGATTGGTCGAGCTGGAAATCGGAACAATCGAGATTGACGAGAGTGGTCGAGCTCGAATCGGAACAATCAAGATTGAGAGTGGTCGAGCTCGAAATCGGAACAATCGAGATTGACTGTGAGAGGTCGAGCTCGAAATCGGAACAATCTAGATTGACTGAGAGAGGTCGAGATCTAAATCGGAACAATCGAGATTGACGGAGAGAGGTCGAGTTCGAAATCGGAACAATCTCGATTTACTGAGAGAGGTCGAGCTCGAAATCGGAACAATCGAGATTGACTGAGAGTGGTCGAGCTCGAAATCGGAACAATCGAGATTGACTGAGAGTGGTCGAGCTCGAATCGGAACAATCGAGATAGACTGAGAGTTGTCGAGATCAAGCATGAGTAATCAAGATGGAGTGAAATTAATAATATTAAGCTGGAGCAACTGAGAATGATGTCGAGCCGAGATTGAACTGAAATAATCGGGATTGAATGATTGAATAGGGGAGAGTGAGCAGGATGAATCTAGAATGACCGGGTTAAAGCGATATAAAATTAGAGTAACCATGATCAAAAGGAAAATATAACATGGCGGAGAAAAATAACGTCACTAAGAATGATCTATCATAAAAATTATCAGCAATTAAATCTTATAATGATTTTCTTGACTTTACCCAGATGTCAGCAACATTAATCTCATAGTTTGTGTAAAATAAATGTGAATCAAATTTCAGCGCATTTCCAAAAACAATTTTATTCAGAATCGGACTTTGTTTTGTGAAGTACATTTATTAGTTTTGAAAGATCCTATTCACGTAACTGCTACATGTATAAAATCAAACAAATGCGTGTAAATAAATAAGTACATCATTTTTAATTTCAAATGTGACTGCAAAATAATTTGTTTCTCTACACTTTTGACCACTAATTATATATGTCACATGCCATCTGTGTAGTGAAAATGTCTTAAAGAACGTTGTTCAGTTATTGGCATTTTCGTTACCGTTGATTTTCAATTTTCATCATTTGGACTGTACTTTACAGTTTTAAAAAAGTAAACTATGGAGAAAATGAAGGAAGAAATTTACAGCGGGAACGATAAGTTTAATGGTTTTGTTATAAATTTTTATTCCTAATCCCCACCCAAAGCCATTCACGAATTTCTTGTCCTTTATAAACATTTCCTTTCCACCCTCTTTTTGTAAGAGTGTTGTTTTACTTCATGACATCGTGACCATGTGAAAAGTAATATGTACTGTAGATCTAGTTGTTGCTTGCTTTGGTATACATGTATTCACTTTGGAATAGAAAAGTATGACTGAAACGAATAACTTAATGTTCACCTCCCCTTCCCCAACCCACCAATTCTAAGTCATTTACGGAATCAGTGCACAATTAATAAAATCCGGTTCAGTACCCACGAATGTAGTCCCAGTCTATTTTAGATCACTTTTTCCTGTCTAAGTTTGGTGGTGATATTAGAGTTAGATTTTGGTATTCTTGGTAAGGATTTAAAGGCAATTGTTTATTCTTTAAAATGTGAGCTTATGGTGTGGTTGTCTGTGTGTATTTCGGCGACAGTGCACATTGAGTAATAAGGTCATAGTGATGATCCGGAAGTGAAATCTGTGTTCCGTTGCCCGGTGTTTTGTTTACAATTCAGCCTCTCAAAAAAATGCAGGGCAACCCTTGACAAGAACTAAACCGTAAAGTCATCTTTGAAGGTATTTTAGATTAACATATGATTTGTATTGATTGTCACACAGTGGAAAGTTCAGTACTGAGAAACAAATGTAAAGACAATATAGTGAAATTAATTGTATTCTAAGGCCTTACGATTTCTGTAATAAAAGTCCTCTTTCCACCCTCACACGGATATCTTTACTTTTCATTCCTTTTTCTTCACAGCCTCTTGAGCCTGTGAAAGTGACACGTGACATTGTGAATAAGGAGCCAGTTGTCTCGTGCTGTGGTATTCACTTTGGGAGAAATAACTCAGTTTATTTTGTTTTTATTGCATGCCACAGCCCAATGATAGCATAAATTAGTTGTCAAAACGGTTACGTAAATCTTATAGACCTTTTCTTACCTAACTTGATTTGAGGTCGGATTTTCTGTATGAGTACAATTTATTGTACGAGCTGAATGTATTGGTTTTGTCTCAGTATGCCTTGTCGAAAATGACAAGTTACGTCGCACTAATTGCCTATTTGTCCATTATTCTGATAAGCTGGACAGAAATCAATGCTAGTAACTTTAATGGGATGCTTCGTTAGCATCAAACCACATTTTGAACTTTATATTGCTGCTTATCTCCATTAAATCTGACTTCCATACACATTTTGAAAATTATAAAAGGCTGAATGAAAATTTTTCAAATCTTCTGATATACAAGTGCATTTTCAGGTTTTCAATAATACCTCTCCTTAAAATGTTAGTATTATGGGATGTATTGCAGTACTACGTGTATCTTATTTTGAATATCTGCAAACTTGTGACTGTATTAATTATAAAATAATATTGTTTTTGCAATTGGTTTTAAGTATTATTTTGCTGACATCAAAGCTAAGAAACACATTAACCAGTTCCCCTGTTCACTGTCTCGTTTACTTCTGCTTGACTTGGATTATTCTCGCTGTCTGATTATCATCCGATCTTTATTTCTCAGACTCAATCACATTTCCTTTCACTCAGTCTCAGTTATACAAAGCATCTCGTCTCACTTGATATCGATCACACCATTTCAATCCTTTTTTAGTTGATTGAGAACAGTCTGACATTCCATCACTCGTACTTGTCGGTCAAAAGTGTCTTCTCAGAATCTTTAAGCACTGGGACCTATTGGGAAATAGGGAATGGTTCCCATAGCTGGTACACAATGTAGGGGAAAAGAGCTATACAAAACTTATATAGTTTCGAAATTTGTGAAGTAGAAGTACATTTTTATACATTTTAAATTTTTCTCAAAGGTAGGATAACATTTATGTAAATTAGCAACATTAGGAATCATTTCATATGCAGATATAGGCCTGCATCGGCTGGGTATTGAGCACGAAACGGACATATCAATTAGCAAAAAAAATTTTTATTGTCGCACATTTTCACGAATTAGGTTATAAGGAAACGTTTTAGAGTTACGTAGTGACAGGGCCTTTGGAATTCAAAGGATGACTCCAATCTAATTAGAGTTACGTAGTGACAGAGCCCTTTTGTATTCAAAGGATAACTCTAATCTAATTAGAGTTACGTAGTGACAGGGTTATTTGGTATTCAAAGGATGACTCTAATCTAATTAGAGTTACGTAGTGACAGGGTCAATTGGTATTCAAAGGATGACTCTAATCTAATTAGAGTTACGTAGTGACAGGCACTTTGGTATTCAAAGGATGACTCTAATCTAATTAAAGTTACGTAGTGACATAAACCTTGGTATTCAAAGGATAACTCTAATCTAATTAGAGTTACGTAGTGACAGGGCCAATTGGTATACAAAGGATGACTCTAATCTAAATAGTTACGTAGTGACAGGGCCATTTGGTATTCAAAGGATAACTCTAATCTAATTAGAGTTACGTAGTGACAGGGTTATTTGGTATTCAAAGGATGACTCTAATCTAATTAGAGTTACGTAGTGACAGGGTTATTTGGTATTCAAAGGATGACTCTAATCTAATTAGAGTTACGTAGTGACAGGGCCAATTGGTATACAAAGGATGACTCTAATCTAAATAGTTATGTAGTGCCAGGGCCATTTGGTATTCAAAGGATGACTCTAATCTAATTAGAGTTACGTAGTGACAGGGCCAATTGGTATTCAAAGGATGGCTCTAATCTAATTAGAGTTACGTAGTGACAGGGCCAATTGGTATTCAAAGGATGGCTCTAATCTTATTAGAGTTACGTAGTGACAGGGCCTTTGGTATTCAAAGGATGACTCTAATCTAATTAGAGTTACGTAGTGACAGGGCCAATTGGTATTCAAAGGATGACTCTAATCTAAATAGTTACGTAGTGACAGGGCCAATTGGTATTCAAAGGATAACTCTAATCATCTTATTAGTGTTACATAGTGACAGGATCCTTTGGTATTCAAAGGATGACTCTAATCTAATTAGAGTTACGTAGTGACAGGGCCCTTTTGTATTCAAAGGATGACTCTAATCTAATTAGAGTTACGTAGTGACAAGGCCAATTGGTATTCAAAGGATGACTCTAATCTAATTAGAGTTACATAGTGAAAGGCACTTTGGTATTCAAAGGATGACTCTAATCTAATTAGAGTTAAGTAGTGACATAGCCCTAGGTATTCAAAGGATGACTCTAATCTAATTAGAGTTACGTAGTGACAGGGCCATTTGGTATTCAAAGGATGACTCTAGTCTAATTAGAGTTACGTAGTGACAGGGTCCTTTGGTATTCAAAGGATGACTCTAATCTAAATAAATACGTAGTGACAGGGCCCTTTTGTATTTAAAGGATGACTCTAATCTAATTAGAGTTACGTAGTAACAGGGCCAATTGGTATTCAAAGGATGGCTCTAATCTAATTAGAGTTACGTAGTGACGAGGCCTTTGGTATTCAAAGGATGACTCTAATCCGCAACAGGAAGAAAAGAATGCCATGCCGTTGACAGCAAAAGTTATAAATGTAACGAAAATCTTGTTTTAAAAAATAAAATAATCGCTGGAGTTCTTCATCAGAAATACCCTAAAGACTAATTAGATGGTGGTATTTGTGCACACACACACACACATACACACACATTATATCCACATGTATTATTACAATTAGATTTTGATTCCCAGGTGTATTGCAACTTGTAAATTTCAACGTATGTTTCTCTAATCAGAAATGCATCCTGACTAAATGTGTGAAACCTGTACATATCTAAATGTTTCGAAACTATTCACTGTGTAACATTATGTTGTGTAAATGTTTCTTTCTTTTTGCCAGGAGGACCAGACTCTTTGAATGACAACATGGCTAAGCCTATTCCCTCAAAGGATTTCCCAAAGGACTTGAACGACTCAAGTATTTAAAGACATGTGTTGCATATATATATATATATATATATATATATATATATATATATATATATATATTCCATATATATATATATATATATATTCCATATATATATTCCATATATATATATATATTCCATATATATATCATATATATATTCCATATATATTCCATATATATATTCCATATATTTAAAGACATGTGTTGCATATATATATATATATATATATATATATATATATATATATATATATATATATATATATATATATATATATATACTCCATATATATATATATATACTCCATATATATATATGGAGTATATATATATATATATATATATATATATATATATATATATATATATATATATATGGAGTATATATATATGGAGTATATATATATATATATATATATATGGAGTATATATATATGGAGTATATATATATGGAGTATATATATATATATATATATATATATATATATATATATATATATATATATATATATATGGAGTATTTAGAAATACTAGACAACTAAATTATTTATGCAATCGCACATAAACACGCACACACATACACACATTGATATATGTGCTACTGTGTTAGAGTAAGATCATGTTGGACATTCTTATATTACAGATTCCCCAAAGACTCCTGCAGGAGACACCATTAAAGTGCGACATAGTGTTGAAAACATAAACTGTATTTATTTTCCGATTTTTCAGAATAGTATATATTCTGTTTTTTTTTTTTTTCGGTGTAATAGTAAATTCAATATGACCGTAAATATTTTTGGATTGGGTTTCGCCCACTCGAAATAAACAAATTAAGAGATTCTCATATTTCTTTACAAGTATTTCACTCAAACATACGACTTTAAAAATTGTTAGATCAGTCAGCCGGTGAAAATCAATTAGTGAATCGAACATTAATTTAAATTTGTTAAACACCATGTAAAGTTACATTTTAGACCATCACCCCCCACCAATTCCCCAAAATATCAATCTATTATTTCATCTTCCTGTTTGTTTATTTTACTTGTGAAACAAAAAAATACCATTACTCTCTTTATCGTTGTTATGTAAACATAATTTCATGTCAATAGAAGAACTAAAATATGTTTAAATGAGTAAAAACTGAGTTAGAATCGAAATTAAAAAGGAGCACACTAAAAGCATAAACGGAGAAAATATGCAAGCTAGAGTTAATGCTTAATATGATAGCGAGTGGAACATGCCGTGGCCGAGAAATTTTTAACGGACACGTGCAAGTTGAGTTACACAGAGGAAGAAGCTAGGTAAAGCAACGAGCCTATTATGACAACATAATTGCGTTTTAATTGTTTAGGAAATACCAAAGTAATAACTGAGAATAACATGTAACAATTTTAATAGGACACCGTGTAGAGACTAAATCTGTTATCATAGATTATTTGTAACTAAATTCTGATGCTATGACATGGTGCAAAAGGTAAAACACCTTTAAATGGTCGACTATAGTGTGTGTGTATGTATGTATGTATGTATGTATGTATGTATGTATGTATGTATGTATGTATGTATGTATGTTATATATATATATATATATATATATATATATATATATATATATATATATATATATATATATATATATATATATATATATATATATATTGTTAAGACTGTATGGTCTTAAACTAAGTTACAGGAAGAAGCAAAACCAACAAGTTTAGTAATATTTAGCAAATAACTTATTTCCCTTGAATACAATATGAAAATTTAAGAGGAACTTTAGTATTGTGAATTTAATCCCCCAAATTCTCTTCTTTCAACTCGTATTGTTATTCAATTACATGATTTTGGTCATGGAGTACTGCGGTGTATCTTGATTTTTATTATAGGGAGGGAGAACTGAAGATCTAAAACGTGTACAACCCAAGTTGGATGGGTTTGTGGAAATCCAAATTACCTTTGTAAAACAATCACGGAGAAGTTGGATTATAAAGAATATTCAGGAAAACTTGCCTAGTTAGGTACCGGTAATGTTGGGGATTTTCCTTTTTATGCAAAGCTAACTAAATTATTTTGCAAGGTTCCTGACTGAGATCATGGATCAAACTCCAGTGGTTACAATATTTACTATCTACCTGGAATATTTACGAAATAAAAATCATTCCACCTGATTGCACGGCACTGGGTTTGTTTCTTGCTATTCAATGTTGTCTTGTAAATTGTTGCTTTATATTTAGAACTTCAAAAATGAGGAGTTTCCTTAACTCTGCCATTTTAGATATAACTGTAATGATAGTAGTTAGAGTTTATCCTATCCCAATAAAGTTAAATTGACCGAGTTAGTTGTCATGAAGGAAGGTAATTCATAAATGCATAATTGTGCAACGCCACATACCAAGTGATTTATCTTCCTTTTACCATATATTTTTTTTTTTATAAGACGAAACTATTTATGATGTGTTCCATTTAACTGGTCTTGTAATGTTTAAAGCAGTATATTCTTCTGAAGTACTGGAATTGGAATTCATATATGCCCAAGCGAAAAAGATTTGCAGTCTTATTAAAATGTATGCCGGAGGCGGGGTATTTTAATTGTGTGGTGGGGAATTTTTTTTTTAGAATACATCTGTGGATTATGTAAAGCACTTGAAAACCAACGATGAGAGTTTCCTGACTGATCATAAAGGTGCATCTACATTTCATTGACTCTGTGAAAAATTCTATACACAACAAAACACTATTTTGTTTACAGAATGGTTTATTTTATTTGTAGTTTTAGTACATATGCTACATTTGCTTTTGCACATAAATAAATTGTATGGGTATATTCCTGAAACAGTGAAGAGACTGAATATTTTCATCAACCGAAGGCAATTCATTTTCTGGAAGTGAAAACACAGGGAGCTATACAGATGTCACCTCAGAGTGGGAAGAACCAACGGATTCAAATCCAAATAGTAAGTTTTTTCTTCCTCTTTTTTCAGGGATTAAACTATATCCACAACTTTTGCATTGCGTTCTTTTTTACATGCACATTACCAGAGTCCGAATTGTATCGACCAGAAGCCCATATGTACCCAACGTAATTTCACCACCACCCCCAAGTCGTGTACACTCGCCTTTTTATGTCATGGATTTTTATTTTTAAAAAAATATAATTGCAGATGTGAAGCTAACGCAAGTTTCCGTGTTCAATCATTTCATTTCAGCTTGGAGAATTAAATTTTATCAGTTACGGATACAGCAAGAGGTTTGTGCTACGTTTTGCTAATTCAGCAACTTAATCAAAGCATTGAAGGTAAATCCTTATTTTGTGTCAATGGCATTCAAGTGATAAATAAGTACAGCATACAAGAAAAAAAAACCTCTTACAAATGAACTTATAACCGTTTATATACATCTTATATTGCGTAGGGTAAAGTCACTTGGGACAAAACGACTAGGAGACGAACCAACTTGTAGGTGAAACGACCTGTTTCCCATTACAATGACGATATATGGCTAATAACAATTAGATGTAATTATATAAAAAGTCGTCATATGTTTCTGAATAATGATTATATTGCAAATAAAAATTTAGCTGAGGACACAAGTTACCGGAAAATGACACGTGACCTCCTTAACGTCTTCCACTTGCAGCTAAGTAATACTGCTTTATAATTGTGATGTCAATATTTTTATTGCATTTATTTTACAACACAAAATTAATTTTGAAAGGTTTTAATCCTTATTATCTGTTCAAGATAGTTGCTCCATTAAGTACTAGACATTCTTCATTATCATCTTATTGTATAAATGTTAGAGTGATCTTGATTTCGTGATTGTTGTCAATAATTAAATATGTGAAATCTATTCATCTTTAAATATACATTCTGGTTTTACATCTAAAAGCTACAAATTTGTCATTTTTTTCCGGAAAATTCAGTTCAGTTCATTTTGACCTGATAAACAGTAGTTTGAAACGTTGTATCTTTTGGTGATTAGATTCGGAGCCAGTTTCAGCTCTGTAGTAAACCACTTTTCATTTTTTTTATTATTGAATCTTATAGTAAGATTCGTTCAGTAGAATCAAATTCATCCATGGAATGCGTGATTGCCGGCGTGTGGTTTTACTACCCTGCTTGAATTAAGTGATCACGCAACCCCATCACGTGATCTAAATTGCGTTGTAGCTAGGGTTAAAATGGATATTTCATAGCGATTTTGGTCAGTCATAATTCACACCTTCAAAGCTCAAAGGTGTTTTTTATTGTTACCAGTTTAATTAAAAATTCTTCTATTTTTTGGAATTAAAATGTTTTTACACTGGAAAATACTGTGTTCATCAGAAGACTTTGACAAAGCATTTATTGGAAAATTATTTGGAGTTCTAAAGCCGGAATATGTTTTGGTGATTCAGTAAGGAACTGTTGACACAACAACACAAAACAGGCTATAGAGGACGCCATCGCATTCCATGTTGGAACTTCATCGGAATTCGAACTTTGATTCAATTAGAACCTTTTAGAGATAGGATTAAAATTTAAATTATTGGATTAATTTTTGGATTTGATTCATAAACCGTAAGTTCTTTTTCATAGTTTTTTTTGCATTGTTTTCTTGGGAAATAAATTATTTGGTTCAATTTACAAAGCTTGTTGGCTTCAGTATTTCTTTGTTACTTTTGTACAATCCTAGGCACGTAACAATAATATATATATATATATATATATATATATATATATATATATATATATATATATATATATATATATATATATATATATATATATATGCCGAGTCATCTGATCGAAACTGAAGGTAGAGGGGGTCAACAGAGAGGGCATGTAATTCACTGACAAGCAAACACTATCAGGAAATTGGTTTTGTATGAAAGGAAATGTGCCATCAAATCAATAGTATTTTGGGTAAACGTTTCCTCCACGAACAGGCAAAGAAGAGAGTCAGCTTTTTGTAGAACATGCACTCAAAGGGGGACGATGTTATTTTACTTTGCATCAGCCCATGAAAAGGTGACACTTCCCTTCGTAAGCCTCTAAAGTCACTTCTAGCTCGTGCGATTCTTTCCATGATTGACAGGCTGAAATGTTTCTACTGAAGGGTTCTCAGGATAATAGATAAGCTTGAAGTAGAATACGGTACATCAGGATGGAACACGTGGGTCCGAGGATGATTGAGAAGATTCGGTCTGGCCAGGATTTGTCAAAGCGGAGAGGGGCACCAGCATTATTTTGCCTAATCTTGGAAGTAGGATCGTTGAAGGTAATCAAAGGAACGCAAACCTTATCCAAAGGAGAGAAAGCGTCTACGGACCAGACCTCAGGGTCTGGTGCTAGTGAAACGAAAGTGCACACTGTGTGTTTACGCCTGGTTGTATAAATATCCTTTAGCGGACGTCCCCACTGCTGACACATCTGATAAAAGATCAACGGATGGAGGGACTACCCTATAAGGAAAATCTGTTCCCTCCTTGACAGGTAATCAGCCAAGAGACTGAGTCTGAATGAAATATGTATAATCGCTATGTCGATGTTGCGATGTGCGAACCAACAGCTGCATTCCCTGACCAGAATGCAGAGTTGGTGTTATCTGGTACTACTTTGACTGAGGAGGTATATTACCACTACGTTGTGTGACATGATGAGCTCCGTCTCATTCTGAAGATGTTTTCACCAAAAATGAAATGCTTTGATGATAGGCTGTATTTCCAAGTTTGTGATGTGGAGTCCCGTGTCTTTTGGACACCACTGGTCGTCGATAGTGTCGAAGCCCCGTAACATATTGGTTGCTCAACTACAGGAGTTTGTATACCTGCACACGATCACATCTGTGTGTGACTGTTTGGTAAGTATTCCTGTCGTGAGCCAACGTTGGTTACGTCACTGGTCCAGGAATGATAGTATCTCACTCGTAGTACTGAGTCTGCAGTCAAGCGGCATGGAATAAGGACGACCTTGACACAACAAGATTGCAAAGTCATCTACAAAGGTTGCATGTAGAGGGAATCTAGGAATAAGATCCGCTGTTACAATAACAATCCAGGAGTTGGTAGAAACTCCTTGGTTGTGATCCACTATGTGCTGTAAACAGATATTGAGAAAACGATGATTCGTGTACAACACGAAGCCTGGGATGACGTTGAGGTGGGTGACAAAGACCATCCCCAGATGGACGAACTGATAGGATGGAACTTCATAATTGATTAGAAAATCTAGATGCTGTAAAAGGGAAATGGGATGGTTCTTTCCTTTACTCGAATTTAACTGATCATAGTTTTCTGGAGAATGTTGTCCAAATTCCCAGCCATTGAAAAAAATAAAGTCGTACTGAACAGGGATACGATACACTGGAGTAGTTTCTAAAAAGGCACAAGGGATTAGGTCCAAGCTGGAAGATAAGTTATCTCGATATGTAAACCGCCAGAATTTCCGTAAAGCCCGGTGGACGGGAACGTGAAACATGAAAATATGTGTGCTTCTCTACTCACGTCTAGACTTAGTCAACAATCGTAATCCGCTTTCGTAACTGATGCTGATGGCTACACAGATTGAAGTGATTTGAATCGATTATATGTCGTACGCGCATGTAGTAAGTGCAGCTTCTTGCTACGAGAAGTCACCAAAGGAGCATCAGCCAAAACCGATATAATGACGCGTCTCTGATGAAAGATCGTAGCAAAAAAAGTTTTCCAGTATTATTTGTACCCGGCTATGATTTTTGACCCAAAAAACTAGCAGTATTACAAAAAAGCATGTCATGTTTCGGTGCTTTCTTCCATGTGGAGCTCTAGAGATGGAAAGAAAACGTTTTTAAGACAAAGTCGCCAATACCTATTATTACAGCGGTGAGATGGCCGGACTTACCAATAAAATAATCATGGCGTTTCTTAACAGCGAACGTTATCGGAAAGATGAAATGGGAAAGAAAACCGCGTTACTCATTAAATAATGTGGATAGAATGAATTAGTATGGCGGGGTTCGAGACTATGTTGGCAGAAATGGAAAACCACCGGCGACTTCCTATGCAGATATGCAACCGAGGCGTTTTTGATCCAGAACGGGTGATTGGTTTACACGAATTAAAAATTTTTTAACTTGTGCAATTTTACCACACATGTCTCGCCGTTTACTGTAGCAAATTTTGCTTTGCAAAGTCGGTTATGTTTATAACGGGTAAAATCATCTTCACTATCAGATTTTGCTGCGAAAATGATTTTCGAGTTTGAAAATAGTTTCCACAATAATGCTGATGTTGGCAGCATATATAAAAATGGACTTGTCAGCAGCTGCGGTGGCTACACTTTTGTTTCTGTTGTCGGTGTTATCGTTGCGTTTCTAAAGAATTAGTAAATGGCTATAATGTTTATGCTGGGAGCTAGCGTTATAATTATTTTTTACAACCCAAATGTATTGCCACACCGCACACGAGGGATAATATTAGCAAAAATCGTGGGTACGGACGGCATTGACCTAGCTCAGTAACGGAAATCTAAACGGTTCATTGTGATAATGCTCCAAAATGTTTATAATTTGATCTACCATATATGCTGTATGATCTGGTGCCCCATGCAGGTGTCAACATTGAGACTGCCTTTTAGAGACAGTTCGCCTGTCTCCATAAGCCACAAAGATCCATTTTCAGCTCAAAGTGAAAGACTTTCAAGTCAATGTAATGTTTCTTAAAATGGCTCATCACATCAGATTTTATACGAATTACGACTTGAATAAAGATCTATTGAAAAGGCTTTCTCTTCTATGTAGATTGTATGGCGATATATTAAGGAAAGCTATGCGTCGTAATTCTTGGCCAAAACTTCTACATTTACAAACATACAATCTGATACGGGTTATAAAATGGACTTAGATACTACCAATGACATGGTAGATGTGTAGGATAAAATGGACTTAGATACTACCAATGACATTATAGATGTGTAGGATAAAATGGACTAAAAAACTACCAATGACATTATAGATGTGTAGGATAAAATGGACTTAGATACTATCAATTACATGATAGATAAAAAGGATAAAATGGACTTAGATACTACCAATGACATTATAGATGTGTAGGATAAAATGGACTTAGATACTATCGATTACATGATAGATATGTAGGATAAAATGGACTTAGGTACTATCAATTCATGACAGATATGTAGGATAAAATGGACTTAGATACTACCAATGACATTATAGATGTGTAAGATAAAATGGACTTAGATACTATCAATTACATGATAGATATGTAGGATAAAATGGACTTAGATACTACCAATGACATTATAAATGTGTAGGATAAAATGGACTTAGATTCTACCAATGATATGAAAGATGTGTAGGATAAAATGGACCTAGATACTATCAATGCCATGATAGACGTATAGGATCAACTTGCTCATAACTAGATATTTGTATTAGGTACCTCATTAGCACAGCTTATTATATATGGCCTAGATTCAGGGTTTTCTCATGTTATTTTTTTTTTTTTTGGGGGGGGACATATTTCACTGTCGCTACCCTCTACTCAATGTAAATCATGTACAAAACATTAACTTAAAATTATTTTCACACATGTTCATCTAAACGTATATGTTTATACCCGATGATTATAAAATTCTTTCAATAAGATATATTTACTAATGAAATTTTAAAGTATCTTTGTATTTTTCAGCGCCTTCACCTTACAGCAAAATTATTAGCGACAGGGGACTAGCTGAGTTATCCAGTGTCATCAGTCCAGGCGACTTATGGCAACTTCTCATCTTTTTGGGACTTACAGATGACCGAATACAGCATCATCATCATAATAAAGGGAATCTGACAATTGCCCTGGCAGGGAAAGCAGCCCTATCTGAATGGAGAAATAACAATATAAAGGCGGGTGAAAAGGAATTGGTCAGAAAGCTTATTCAAGAATTGGAATGTATTGGTCGTGTGGATGTAGCAGAAAAGATAAAATCTATATGCAAGCAAAATAGATATCCATCTAAGACGGACTTCCAACACTGAAAATAAGATTCAATAAACTGGTAGAAAATATGCATAAACTCATCCTGATTCATTCTCTTCTGATTTATAGTTGTAGTTCCACGTTTTGGTGGTTCTCTCAAATTAACCTATTAGCCGGAATTGATTTGGCACTGCAACTATACTTTGAGCAAGCTTTCGATATTGTTACGAGTTAAAATAAGAGACAAAAAGAGTGAAAAGCAAGAAGCTTTGTAAAATTCAGCAAATATTTTCTTTCCCTAGAATACAAAGTGAAAATATAATACAAAGGAACTTAACGTATTGCGAATTAAGTCCCCCAAAATCCCAGAATTACAGACACAGTCCCTAAAGTTCATAATAATAGTCAGTGGAAGTCCACATCAAATCAAAAGCTGAAGGCGATGGAGTGTCTGTGGTAGAGTGTTATTGTGCCAAAAGCCTTTTGTTGGATCACAGTAATATAGTTCCATGTTTGAATTCACTAGAAATTCCATTGAATATCTCTCTCCAAAACTTTTATCAGATCGCTTTTGTTTTTCCAGAGAAAACAATCACTTGTATTCAGAAATTTGAAGAAATAAATTTTATCCAAGGCTCGCAAAAGCTGGACATTATTCAACTTGTTTCATATATTCAATCTCATATCGTTGCCCATTTGAGATCCTCTATATATGCTTATAAATTAAATATTCAGATCATTATTAATTGTAAACATGTTTGCTTCAGATTGAGTTAAAGATGCAGTCTTGATTCTGACCTTGGAATGTTCCAGAAAAGAAATTTATATTAATTTGACAGAGTTTCCATTAAATGGTAATTGCGACCTAGTAAAGTGAAACATCCGCATGGGAATCAGTCTTATTATTGTGTTCAGTTCCGTTCTTCATTTACGTGGATTTATTTATTCAAATTATTCCCTAGAATTCCAAAGTGCTAAAAATATTCTTTGACGAAATAATTACTTTGAAATTATAGTGAATTCAGAGAATGACATTTTTGGATTATGTTATTGTGATACATCAAACGACTGTTAATACATAGCCACTTTTCAGGCTATTGACACTTTAGCGCGTTCGAGACTACTCGAACATCAACACAGTACTGTGATTTATTTTGAGACTACTGGAAGACCAACACATTCAGTATTGGAGTTTATTTGGAACACCACTCTAATTCAAATCGATTTTCAAACATTTGGACTTCTTTTATACATGTTTGGACTATTTGGGATTCAGATCACAATACTGTAAGTTCTCTTTAATTTTAACTTTGTATTCCAGGGAAATACATTATTTGTTGAATTTTACACAGCTTCTTAGTTTTCATGACTCTTAGCGTTCGTTTAAGACCATAGTAGTAAATCATTTTTGTCCACTTCTTAAAAATGTACAACCTTATGTCTTTTATCCATTTTTATTTACTTTGCATCATATGCACTATATGCATTCGGATCATTGTGTGATGATCTATGTTTGACTGTCATTAGTATGGGATATTCATTGTATGATAATGTGATAATGTTTGGAACAGTGTGTTACATGCATTCTCATCTGAATTTGAAGAAATTTGTATTTCAAGAACGTTTGAAGAAGACACGTTATGCACTACTAATTTCTCTCTTAAATATACGTTAAATTTATATCTAATGTTTCCGTTTTCTGTTTTCTTTTTTATTTGGTTTAACATTTCTGTTTGATATTTTGGCGCCCATAAATCTGTCACTTTTCATCGAATTTAATGAAAGTGAAAAGCCTCATAGTGGGTCATTGTGATCAGTGTGTGTGTGTGTGTGTGTGCGTGTGTGTTATAAGAATGTAATTTATTTGTGAAACTTACCCAAGAGTTTGTACAATAAACCAAAGCAACTGAATATTGACAATAAAAAGATATGCGAGAGTTTAACCTATTTATTTTAGAAAGATCTTGAAAATAAAGGCAATTTATAAGGAATATGCCTAAACAAAGAAATAAAACAAACATTTAATAAAATAAAAATAAAAAAATTTGGTCTACAAACATTTAAAACGTGATGATATGCCAGTTATCAACAATGCAATTCCTATGCTTGTGGGGAAAAGGGAACAAGTTAGGAGCAAGAATAGGTTTATTCACGACCACAAAAAGCCCTCAAATTTCGCAAATATTTATCAAAGCTGGGAGAAAGAACATACATTTTAAGGCCGCCACTTGATCACAGGTCGTAACTGAATCATAATTGAAATAATTGATAATCAAGTTTATTGACTTTTTACTGGAATTACTGGAATTTTTAGAGGTTTCAGAAATCTGCGTCATAGCCATAGATTTTTTAAAACAGCGGAACTGTTAAAGTTAGGGATTGAGAACTCTTGAATCAGATAAAGTTACTATATGAATAATCAGGGTGCTCAACATATTTCTATGGCCAATCCAAGCGCCAAGGCGAACAGATTGATCAAGTAGTTTGATTAACCTGTAGGTATCACGGTACCAATTGCTTTTCCATAGACCGCAATGCGAATGTTTTGCGAAATAAATATACTTTCTATCCTACCTCAGCATGCATGTCACATGCTGTCACAGAGAACAATGTTAGATTGTTAATTTGATAACATCGAAAATAGGTACTCCATTGCATTTAAGAGAGATAACTCTGCTGGAACTAGACAGGGGTAAGAGTTATCTAGTTACACCGGACACATTTTCAGTCGTGTGTACCACATTTTAAAAAAATCTTAAAAAATACAAAATGTGATCTAGATATGAATTAACATAATTTTACATGTTGCCAAGGGGCTCAACTTTTTTTAAAGCCTAACAGAAAGTACAACTCTTACATAATGCACCAATCACAGCTAGTTTTGTTGTTTATTTCTGAATGCAACGTTTCCTACACCTTAAGCTCCGCCCACCTGGGGGTTGTACAATTGGTACCGTTATACCTATAGCCAATCTTAATTTTTTAAATAAACTTTGATATAGCTTTGGACGGTACAAGTGACAAATGTACTTAGTCTCGCTTGTCAGAAACAATTGTATGAGGTACCTTAGCTGTGTTTTATATTAATGTGTATGTAATTATTTTTGAACTTTTTCAGCTGCCATTTTCATATTTGTGCTTTACTAACAAGCCATATTTTTGGAATAAAATGATTTGTTTTAACTATGAGTTGTTTTATTCACATCAACACTTACTGAACTTCAGATGGGTGTTATGGAATAAATCACATCATATCATATTATATAATAATTAGGTCAAAGGTCAATGTACTGAACAGTACATACCTCTTCTACTTCATTAAGTACAATTCACCTAAACTGAAGGACTTTATCTTTGTTTGGTAGATGCAGAACTTAACACCAGAGACAGGTGGACATGAAACAATCTTATTATAAATTATAAGCAATCAACACTTTACACTGTCTGCAGATACATGAAGTCACTAACCTCCAGTCCTCATACAAAGGTCAACCTACCCATCCTCTTTGTAATACAAATAGAAACCTTCCTTCCTTAGTGTAGTGAATAAAATTAATGCAATAAGCCAATATATCACCAAATATAGTATATTCACAACTTTTAAGTGGTTATGCTGCATTAGGGGTGAAATTTGGGGAATAAAATATAGAAAAATGCCAAAGATAAACAATAAGAAAATGAGTCAAATGGAGTTAAAACAGGAGGAAGGTGTGTATCTAAAAGAGAGATGTAGCTTATGACAAAGGAATTAAAGGAGACAATAGCAGCAATGAGGAAAATGAGAAGCAAAAGTTTCATGACCTTACCTTGGAAAAATATATGGAGGCAGTACCACCATAGGTCCAAGGACAGTCCGAAGGCACCTGTGACTGTGACACAATATCTCTCACATGCAATGAAATTTCAAGTGAAGTGGTGTTCATTCTCATCTAATACATAAGGGTGAATAATTCAGAAAATATAGATGCATATAATTTATATTTCTTTTATATAAGAAATTAACAGAAACTTGCTAAACTTATGCAGAAAAATACCTAAACCAAACAAAACATCACTTATCTGGTTTCAAACAAGTAAACTTTACTGTGATAAATTTTTAAGTTGCTTCTACTTATAGATTCATCAAGACTGAGGGCTAATAAACTATTTCACAAATCTTCTCTTCATTTTTATAACCAATCACTGAAAATGTGAGTTTTTATTTCTTGAATTGTTATGTCTGGTGTAAGGGAGATAACTGATTTATATACATATGGTGTGGTTATTTTATTTCCTCAAATATATTATCTATGTAATAGATATGTTTTATTAACATATGTATTAACAATGCAATTAAATTTTCCCAGGAAATACACTATTGATAAGTGGGAACCTAATATTCAGGCTTTTGTATGTAATGGAGTCCTCAAGAGTGATGTAATATTGTTCTCTAAGGTGAGGCGACTTGTTTGATTTCACGTAGTTTATGTTGTCTACAATGCCAACATGTGAAGTACAGCCTTCCATAGACATGCGGATATGATTCAATGTCAATTGGAATCTTGCGATGGGATGCAAAGTTTGAATAACAGTGATTACTTGAATGGAAGGAATGGGCAATATGTGACTAATATGGTTACCACTCAATAATGTTGTTTTAATTTGCATGATTTATAATATTTGACAGGTAAAATAGTCAATATTTGGCCAAAATCTACTATAATATGTTTACATAACTTACTTTGTTGCATCTTTGCCAATCTTGGAGCTGACAACACAAAAATGAAACCAACACCATCAGGCAATATAAGTCTATGTCTGTCACATCAAAAGCCCCAATCCTAAGTCAACTTGTGCTATTTTCTTAAGATTTCATACATTTTATTATTAAAAGATTGCAAATATTTGACCAGAAATGTTCAGCATACATTAGTTTTCCTACAACAAACTAGTACAGTTCATAATGCCGCCAACATGTATGCGTTTCTATGGATACACTGGGAGGCTGTTTTTCCCTCTAGGTATCACGGTACCAATTGCTTTTCCATACACCGCAATGCTAATGTTTTGCGAAATAAATATACTTTCTATCCTACCTCAGCATGCATGTCACATACTGTCATAGAGAATAATGTTAGATTGTTAATTTGATAACATCGAAAATAGGTACTCCATTGTATTTAAGAGAGATAACTCTGCTGGAACTAGACAGGGGTAAGAGTTATCTAGTTACACCGGACACATTTTCAGTCATGTGTACCACATTTTAAAAAAATCTTAAAAAATACAAAATGTGAACTAGATATGAATTAACATAATTTTAAATCTTGCCAAGAGGCTCAACTTTTTTTAAAGCCTAACAGAAAATACAACTCTTACATAACGCACCAATCACAGCTAGTTTTGTTGTTTATTTCTGAATGCAATGTTTCCTACACCTTAAGCTCCGCTCATCTGGGGTTGTACAATTGGTACCGTTATACCTGAAGCAAGCTACACATGGGTACATTTACTTCTGTATTACGATATAAAAAGACCAGTCTAGCGAGATATTGTGCAAACATGTTGTTAGCAGTGTGTGGCAACTGTTTTATTCTGTACATTTAAATTAGCTACTTGCAAACTTGTATGAATTTCAGTAGCTATTTAACCCAAAAAAATAGTTGAGCGGGATTTTTAGCCAGTTGTTGTTGTCATGTAATTGGGTATTGCTCTTGGCGGTACATTTCTCAGGGAGAAAGAAAAAGAAAAAGACATCATTCTGGCCTCCTTTTTGACTGCAGTGTCACTTCTACGATGTTGGTGTTACATCGCTAACATGTGTGAAGCGGTACTGGGTTCGAACTGGAAAAAAATCAGAATCTGAAGTTTGCAACGTAGCAGTTCTTTATTGAAATTAAACAGAACTCAATATAGAAAAATACACATAAATCAAATTATACATTTATGATATGAAATAAAATTTCTATGTTTATTTGAAGCTAACGAACTTCACTAATTCTGTAATTTCCGTATGTTAGAATTAAATGCCGAATAAATGACCAAAAATTTCAAAACGCTAAATAAATAAATATTAAAAACTAATGCCATGATTATTTACAACCAAAGCATTTTATCGAATGTTTGTTTTAAAGATCTAAACTATTATTGTCTGTAATTTAAAAGGTATTTTATTTCTAAATTGACTATTATGCAGCATGAAGTTGATAGCAAACCATTTCGACGAAAATCAATCTAAAATAAAAAAATTAGCACAAATTCTGAATAAATGTAAAAAACCCATATTACATTATATTTAAAAATTAATATTGTAAAATAAAAATGGACATATACGACAATGAAAAAATCCTTCTCATCCATGAAATAAATTGGAAAAGATCTGGAAATTTGTGTTTCACAAAGTGGGTGAACCATGACCAAAAGAAATTAATATGCCTTTGAAAAAAGTTTTTGAAAGACTAAAACGTGGCAAATGATGGGAAAGAAGACAACAGGGACCACGCTTCAACTATAAATCGCATGAAGTACGTAAGAAGAAATTTGGATATACACTTCAATTAAAAATCCTCTGGAATCTGTAAGATTGTTCTAAAAATGTATTGTTATATTCTGATTTTTTTTTGTAAAATAATATCTTAAGCATGCCGAATCTGTATAAAAGCGGTTAGCTTAAATGATAAAATTATAGAATTTATCTCTTTTTTGTCTAGATGCAACCTTCCTAGAACAGCCTTTTGTGCAGCATTGCTATACTGTCATTGGTTTGCCACAATTGGTCCTCAGTAGAACTTCTTTTGCTACTGAAAACGCTATAGTCAAGTTAAAAAGCCGAGTTTAAAAGTCTCAAAGTGTCTGTACAGAGTAAGAAATCACATGCACAAATATTTGAAATACTGAAATACACTGAACTAGTCACTCGAGTAAGAATCGCAGCTTACAGAGGTTTGCCACATCTGATTCTTTGGTGAATTCAGTCTGCCAAATCTGTTTGGTCCAATCCTGCCAAGTTGTTAAAAACCAGCGGTTTTATAAGGGTATATGACAGCACTTACCAGATAACTGTTGAGCACCCTCAAGTTCGAACCTGTCACAGAATAAGGCTATAATTAACTTGGTTTTGCCTAAAATCTATTTTTCACCATATTTGTTGTACAAGCGTACAACGTTACCTGGGGTAAATCACTCTGCGCCAGGTAAAGTGATTTTGAAATTACATGCAGGCGGAAAATCACGGAAAAGCATGGATTACATGAACATTTGACCATAGCTATTATTCACTCCTATGGATTTGATACATTGTGAACTGAGACACAAGTCATTTGGATTTTGTCGGTGGTGGGCGAACTTTCCACCATCGTCTCAGCCATAGGAGTAAAAGTCAAAGTTTTCTTTTATTTGATTTGTGAAACCTTTTCTCGGTTTTATGTTATGTCGGGTGATAAAGATTTGTTACACTACTTGCTTTGTTATTACCATTTTAGTAATAAATAGTTTTGTTTTGCTTTAGCCCATTGTGATTATGGGAGCTATTGTAGCCTGTTGGACTCTATTGGGAATTAGTGGACACTATAGGAGTTTAGTGGACACTATTGTGGCTTATTGGTTAGTGGACATTATGGGAGTTCAGTAAACACTATGGGAGCTTAATGGACATTAAGGGAGCTTATTGGACATTTTTGGACATTATTGTGCTGACGGAGTCTTATTGGAACTGACGATATCTTATGGGAGATTCAGTCTGATGTGAGCTGACTATAGCTATCCGTGATTGGATTGGATGAATCTTTATGTATTGCAGCATGCCATCTACGTCTAGGTGTATGAAGATATGTATCTATGTAAATGAATATACATAAGGGATTCGAGATGTATATGAACATGGATCGATAAGAAAGGGATCCAGTAAAACTGCATTGTTCAAGTTCGTATATTGAACAAACTGTACAGTTACAGTTTATCAAGTGAATGCCAGTTTACAGAGCTGCGTATTCATCTATTTGTGTATTTAGTTGAACGCAGTATTGTTTAGTAGAAACAATAGTAATAACATTATGAGTTTTGCTCCTTTTCTTTTGTCTGTTTTATCTCAAGAGATTTCGTGAATCTCAAAGATTAATGCATACATGCGATTAAGTGAATCTCATTTTTCATAATACGTGGTATATCTGTTTTAGGCTAGAGGCCAATGAATCATATTTTTGTATTTTTTTCTTTCTTTATCATTTCATCAGTGTATGTAGGATAAATTGCAGCAATTGTATGATAGGAGTATTTCATTGTATAAATTCCAATCATTCATCGCTTTGTGTTTTATGTTATTCATTTAGCCCAAACAGAGAAATCCCACTCGGTTTCAATTCTGCTACAATGGTGTCAGAAGTGGGATCTTCTCTCCTGGGTTAAGTGAATTATTTTCATTTTGTTTGAGATTTTCTTTTGTCAAACTAATCTTCAAGAAGGTTGTGATAAATTGGCGGCGTTCAAAACACACCAACCTCTTCCACTACAGTTCGCTGCTAAGGAATGACCTCCCGCGGTGTAATTTACCCAGTGTGGATAGATAGAAAGAATGCAGATCTCTGAACAAGTATATTGAAGAAATAAACACAACGAGCTTCTTTTCAATGAACAAATATAAAACTTAATCAGTTTAACAACGGAATTTAAAATGAAGAGAAATCAATTACTTGGTTACAAAGAAGGAAAAAATGTGCTAACATGTACTCAAATAAAAAAAAAGACAATACAAATTTCTTTTACTATTACGATTACTAGTCAGCGACAGAATTTTATCTTCATTGCCTACGAGATGTGACCTTTGAGTGCAACGATAAGAGACATCATCACCTATTTTATGTGGACATCAAGACTTCCGTTCGTCCCTGCTCTGCCAGCCTCTGTCTAGTTGTCTGGACCTGGACCCTTGTCAGTCGAACTCTGATTTAACAATCGTCTGGACCTAGACTTCGCTCAGAATGTGCTCTGGTTCTTGGAATTGGTACAGGGATTTTTTTCTCGGAAATCTCAGAAGAGTTCGGGAAAGCTATTTTCCTTTTGCAGTGTCTTTATTCGTCTTCTAACGAACCTCAAATGTAGAGTTTGTCTACTTTCTGAGATAACTCTCACGCTTTAATGCAAAATCACGAGACATCTTTCACGTTCCCAGAGTCAAGAAAGATTGAAGACTAAAGAATTTCTCCAAAGCAAAACCTTTAATTTCTTACAAAGTTACGCCCATAAATTACTATTAACTAATCGAAATAGACTGTTTCCTAAATTTGTTCCGTAGAAAGTTTGATTGTCAAGACAGCTAATCATGCCGAAATTAACGTTATTTTGAACAATCAATTGTTGCCAGCTTCCCCCTTTAACCGGTTGATTTTTGGAAAGGGTCTTATGTCATACCCTTGTACCATAACATATGACTCGGTGATGTTTCGTCGCGTGGAACGAATTTTCTCTTGATGTTCAGAGATGAAATGAAAATAATCATCTATCTCTAGCCCTTTCTACTTTAATTAAGTTGACTGATACAATTCATTTAACCAATGCTTCTAAAAGTTTTCAAAATTCGACACATCACAAAGGTGTTTTGTTTGATTAGTTGTTCTAAACCGGTAATGGAATATTTGACAATGCTGATGTTAGACGAATATATACCATAATAAATCCAAAGCAATATCCGGAGCGATCGATCAAGTGCAATTTTACAGATGACGCTAATAAAAACATTACTAGACCTTACATGAACCTGCTAGACTCAATGCAGAAATATCAAGATACTGGAGACGGGACTCAGATATCAGTAGAAGAATTTCGTACACTTTATCCGATATTTTACTTTGATGTAAGTAAACATAGCGAATAAGCTGTGGACAGCACAGCTGATATTGAGATTACTTGGACGCTCGGAGCCGCTCCAGCAGTAGCACTAAACGTATATGCACTAGTGATAAGCGACAGATTTGTTACGATTGACTTTAAAATGACAATACAAGTTTAATCTGTAATCGTTATATAAGATGACAAAATATATCATAAAAAATACATTTAACCGATGGCCAAGTTAAAAAATTAACAGCTGCTGTTGCGAAACGGAGGCCGGTTTCACTAAATATCAACCCGAGTGCTTTGGGGACTTTAACAAAATTATTGTTAACCAAAAATCAAACAAGTAAATACGATGGCAAAAAAATGTTTCGTTTTAAATTTATGCGCTGCACAAATAACCGCGATGTCAAAACAAGGTGTTTTTTTCATTCCGGCACTATCAGTAATAGCCAAAACACTACTGCCTAAAATTTTGCCAGTACTTGGTACATTGGGGATATCAGCGGCGTCAGGAGCAGCTCATTGCGCACCAGAAAAGTCAGTTAAAGGTAGTGGTGTTTCCGGGGGTAGAATAAAGAAAATTTTTGTCTAAAGATTAGATATAATGCCTAAACGAAAAACTGTGCGAAAAAAAGATAACTACGAAAGAAAAAAAAACGAAAAAAAAGAGGTGGGTTTCTTCCAATAGCCCCATTACTGGCAGGATTAGAGGGAAGTCCATTGCCGGGTCTGTTAGGACGAGGATGAGAACTAATGCTACCAGGAACAAGGCGTTAAGTAATTTTGATATACTTGATCAACTTAAAAAAGTAAAAAAAAAAAATCACGGAGTTTATTTCAAAAATGAGCTTACAGAGATTCCATCAAAGCAAGCGGCATTGTGTGTTATAAATATACAAGATTTTAGTGACGGATCTGGTACACATTGGGTAGCTGTTTTTGAAAACTATTTAGACTCGTTCGGAATTCCACCTAGTGACGCAGTAAAGAGATACATGAGTAAATACAAATAATAAATTATTCTTCTAATCAAATTTAGCCAGCTGGAACTCCCGCTTGTGGATATTATTGCATAATGTTCATTAGGCCGGTGACCAAAAATCCTGATCTTTTGAAGTTTTTTTGCAATTTGACAAGCAACCCTCACACGCTAATGATCAGATCGCGATTAATTTTTGTAAAGCTTGCGATAATTTTGTCTAAGCCTACGAATATAACAATGTCAACATATTGTCTTAAGTGTAAAACTAAAACAGAAAATAAAGACCAAAACAAAAAAAAAAAACCAACGGAAAAAAACAAAGAATAATAGAATAATGCTAAAAAGTATTTGCGCAATCTGCGGAAAAAGAAAAAGTATATTTTTGCCAGCAGCAAAGTCCGGAGAGGGTTGTCCTGACGTTATTTTAGTAGATGACTAAATAAATAATGAAGTGCAACTGCAATTGCGATAGAGATTTATGTCTCGAACAAAATAAAATTGTAACATATTGCTAGAAATGCAACAGAGAAATAATTGGAACGGGAATAGATATACATAAATTGGCAAACTGCCGAAACCGAAAGGCGGTTGGACATTGCCAGGTCATAAATATACTGGTCCGTGGAATCCGTTGATGAGCAACTTGACAAAAAGGATAATCAGATAACAGGACAGGAGCCTTATAATCAGGTTGACGCAATAGCGATGCGTCATGATATCTGCTACAGAGATATCGATCTTCCAAGTGGCGAAAATAAACACAGCTGCGACAACGTAATGTTAGGAGAAATTCGCGAAATGAAACAAGAAAATATACGAGAGCGTGTTGACCGTAGGCTGGAACAATGGAGCGAAATATAAACTCGGCCTCGGTAAGAAAGAATTATACAATGATCTGACAGTCAAACTACATATACCTAAAAAAAAGTTTCTAAGACATAAAGTTGTAGCAAATGCTGTTGATGATATTTGGGCGATATACATAGTTGATATGTCAAATCTAGCTCAATTTAACGTTGGCGCTGATGGCGCTCCAAAGAGATATCTTTTTATTGTTTTTAGTAAATATGCTTTTAGCGTACCAGTTTCGGATAAAACGGGGACCGCAATGATTGACGCGCTAAAGCACATAATAAAAACTAAAGAAAGAAAGCCAAACAAAATCTGGACCGATCACGGAGCAGTCTTTTAACAAAAAGTTCAAGCAATTTTTGGAACAAAATAATATTAAAAAATATGTTACTGGAAATGAGGGAAAAAGTGTTATCATCGAGCGATTTCACCGCACGCTTAACGAAAAATTCATAAGTTTTGACAGCTAAAAACACGAATAAATACATTGACAATTTACAGAATATTATTGACGAATATAACAACACAAAACACCGAACCACTAAAATGTCTCCAAACGACGTGCTTGCAAATCCAATACTAGCTAACGAAAACATGTACCGCAAACATAAAATTAGAGTTGGCGATAAAGTTAGAATTTCTTTGAATAAGAAAACTTTTGAAAAGTGATTTACTTTGATCTGGAGTGACGTATATGTTGTTGATAAAGTACTTTTAATAATACCAGTTACATACTCTTTGAAAGACTTTTTAGGAGAACCTATAACGGGCAGTTTTTATGAACTTCAAAAAACAGAACAAGCTGTATTTGTTATTGAAAAAGTTATTAGAAAGTGTGGCAACAAAAGTTTATCAAATGGCCTGGATATAGCGATAAATTTAATAGTTGTTTCATTTTTTAAATATGCCTTTGATAGTGGTTTTATGGATGGAGAAATGTCCCATTTTCTTTCAGGTCATCAATTTATACTGGGCTTTTAGAGTTTTCTTTTGTAGCAGTCAAATAAAAATAGACATATACAAATGCAGAAGCCCTGGTAATCTGAATTTGGAAGGAATCTTTCTGTCCAATAAAAAGACAACATACAGATAATTTTTATTTTTAAAAACTCAAAAATAATGTTTGTAATGATGGTTTGCACAAACTAGATAGCTCTTCATCCAAGGATCCTCTCTTTAAAGGCCGAAATGTTCATTGGTTTTCGAGGTTGTTTGCAGGGTTGTTACTTTTAGTAATAGCAGCCATATCTGATGGCAGATCAGCATATTTGTACAAGAATTAACAACCCCAAAATTAGGATTCTTTCTTTTTAATAATTTTTTTTTCTCCTCAGAAAAAGTCATTGTAAAATTTGTCTTTTTTTTATTGAACAAGGTCAATTTCTATGAATATCAAAAGTCTTGATGCCAGCTGGATTTGGTCTAATTCTGCCTACAATTAAGGAGAATTTCTTTCCATGGTGTATGTGTGTGTGTGTCTTGTAATGGTGGTAATATCTGATTACCAATAGGCTTCATCTGTATAAACACGACAGGTATATATTTCGGAACATTCCTGATAAATTTACTTTCCAACTGAATGAGTTGCTTTTCAGTAGTCACAAATAGCAATTGTTGATGAAAACATGATGGATATTGCAAGACAGACACATTCTAGCATAACAATAATTCACTTTCTCATGGGCAGGTAAGCTAAAATCTTCTACTAAGACATTTTTATTTTTTTACACTGTTCAACCAATCAAAAGCAAATGATGTACACTTTTAATGTGTATTATTCCCATCATGACATATACCACAACACAATCTTTTCTCAGTCAGAAGGCACAATTAGATGCCTAGATATATATGAATAAATATTGGCCTTTGCATTTCCATTCTCTCAGACCTACTGTGGGTAGTTTAAACAGAAACACACACAAGTAATTGTTCAGAATAATCAGTGTCAAACTTAGTAGAGGTCTCGAGTGACTACTGCCTTTGTCACAATTTCTGAGAATGTTTGCTGAACTACTTTATACAGATGATGGTATCTAATTGTCTGGCTGAGCTTAATCTGTCCAGCACTTTTAAACTTCTTCCTTGCTGGCTCCAATTTTTCTGAGTCACCATTCTCAAGGGAAAACTCTGCAAATAAACAAATAAATTTGTTTAGGACCTTGTCATATTTTTAAATTTGCCTCAATAAATAAATTAAACATGCAGAATTTACCTATCCTAAGGTAGGGCCCCGAGTGGCCGAGTGGTCTTAAGCGCTCTCCATTACCAATCACTGCCATCTCACCTCTGTATGCATGGGTTTGAGTTTCTGATTCAGTCAATGTGAGTATGTGAGAAAGCTTGTCAGTAGCTTCACGTGGGTGGGTGGTTCTTTCCAGGGTTATTCCAGGTTCTTCCTCCACCATTAATACTGGTTGCCATGTATAGCCTATCTTGTGCTTAAAAATGGCGTTTAACCCTACAACAACAACAACCTATCCTGAGAACTAAAAATGCTCCCATTTTTACTACTGAAAAGGGGCCCCGAGTGGGCGAGTGGTCTAAAGTACTCATTGTTATGGATCACTTTCATCTCACCTCTGTCTGCATGGGTTCAAGTCTCGGGCTCGGCCAATTTGCCAGTAGCTTCTTGTGCATCGGTGGTTCTATCCAGGGTTTTCCAGGGTTCTTCCTCCAACATTTATACCAGTTGCCATGTATAGTCTGTCTTGTGTTGAAAATGGCATTAAACCCTATAACAACAACTCCGGAAAATTCTGTACATGATAATGAATGTTTACCTCTGCAAAATAATACATGAATAAATTGCACTTTCAAGACAAGTTACAAATGTCATGAACCTTTTGAGACTTTTGAAGCTCAAAGAATAAATAAGTACTTTAAGAAACTAATGAATTTTCACTGAATCACTACAGAGTTTTGTCTTGAAAACATGGCTTGTCATATGTATGAATGTGCATATCAGATCTACAAAGAATTCAAACTTTCAAAATGAGAGGCTACTGCAAGATCTGGGGCTCATACACAGACCATGCAACCAATGAAAAGTCCACAACAGGATCCAACGAGCCATTGGATCCTATGATGATCTCAAGACCACTGTAAAAAAGTGCAAACTGAAGTGCTATGATCAGGTATCAAGATAATCTGGACTGGCGAAAACAATCTTGCAAAGCAGTATGAGGGTGCAAAAGAAGAGATTCCCAAAGGGCAGTAGAGAACTGGAAAAGATGGGAGAATTGGTTGTGAAGTCAAACTGAGGTGCCCCAACAACCTCTTAGGTTAAGGAATTGATGATGATGATGATGTGTGAACACTACAGTATATTAGTTTATTTACAAATAAATGTGCAACCAGCTGTAAACTGTGTAGACCCAAATCTTCTGGTGCACAATGTACTGGCACTAGTCCTCATCTCAGTGGGTTACTTACTTTTACAGCTTGGAAAATGTCACTGCCACCAGAAGCTGTAATCTGCCAGAAACATGCAAAAATATTTTGCACAATTTTAACATTGTTTTTGATAGAATTTGCAAAAGTAAATAATAACACTGTAAATTAACTGCTTAAGCTACCTGTAATTCCTATAACTTTTCAAATTTACTAATTTTTTGGAATCATTAAACTACAAATATCATAGCTAATGAAATTTGGTTTTTTTGTACACAGGCCTTAACATTTACTTTAAAAAACTTAAATTTTAGCACTAAAACAAAAAGTTCAAATAAAAAGATGTAGGTCAGAAATGAAAAATAAATTGAGAAATTTTTATTGAAAAAGAGATTGAGATTAAAATCTTAAATATTGTTCTATCCCCCATTCTGACTTTGTTTTGACAGTGTCATAAACTCCCACTTCTCAAGTGAATGCATCTTTGTGTGAAACCTTGACAACAAGATATGTTAATGCTGGCCAATACTGATTCATATGGACTGTGGCAATACTATCAGAACCTACTTCAAATCGGAACAAACAAACCATAAACATTATTCCATTTCAGTAAAAAGTGTTCTTCCTTCCAATCAGTCTGTCTTCATAAAATTATCACTAGCTACAACTAATCTGATGGTGCAAATCGACTTGTGCCATAACAGGCATTCTGTCAGCAAAACAAATTGGATGACAATGTGATGTGTATAACAACATCAAAAACACTGTTTCGAATGGTGTACTGTGGTATAAAATTTGTTGTGATGACATCATCAGTGCTCTTTGCTATTATGAATGGTGTATATTTACAAGAAAAAACACTTTTGAAACATATTTTGTAATTTAATCAGCAAAATCAAAGTATGAGTGAACCTATTATATTTGACAGCAAATAAATAATTTTAACAGTATTTTTTTTCTTAGTATTCTTTCTCAATTACCAAAATCTTGATATGTAACTTATTTGGCCCTATTTTTATAAATTTCGTTTACAGTAGTAAGAACAATCAGACATTGAAAATAAAACCTGTTACTTCATACCTTTTGTCTGTGATTTCACAACTAGGAAATGAATTATGAAGAATGCCTGTAAAGTTGAAGTTCAAAAAGGAGTAATGAAGAATGATTGTAAGGAGTTACTAAAACTGCCTGTCAGCATGAAATGCCAGAATTATATAAAAGTTTGAAATGCCAGTTATGATGAATGCCTGTATGCTTGAAATGTCAGAGTTATGAAGAACGCCTGTAAGCTTGAAGTGTCAGAATTATGAAGAACGCCTGTAAGCTTGAAGTGTCAGAGTTATGAAGAACGCCTGTAAGCTTGAAGTGTCAGAGTTATGAAGAACGCCTGTAAGCTTGAAGTGTCAGAGTAATGAAGAATGCCTGTAAGCTTGAAGTGTCAGAGTTATGAAGAACGCCTGTAAGCTTGAAGTGTCAGAGTAATGAAGAATGCCTGTATGCTTGAAGTGTCAGAGTTATGAAGAATGCCTGTATGCTTGAAGTGTCAGAGTCATGAAGAATACCTGTAAGCTTGAAGTGTCAGAGTTATGAAGAACGCCTGTAAGCTTGAAGTGTCAGAATTATGAAGAATGCCTGTAAGCTTGAAGTGTCAGAGTTGTGAAGAATGCCTGTATGCTTGAAGTGTCTAAGAGTTATGAAGAATGCCTGTAAGCTTGAAGTGTCAGAGTTATGAAGAACGCCTGTAAGCTTGAAGTGTCAGAGTAATGAAGAATGCCTGTAAGCTTGAAGTGTCAGAGTTATGAAGAACGCCTGTAAGCTTGAAGTGTCAGAGTAATGAAGAATGCCTGTATGCTTGAAGTGTCAGAGTTATGAAGAATGCCTGTATGCTTGAAGTGTCAGAGTCATGAAGAATACCTGTAAGCTTGAAGTGTCAGAGTTATGAAGAACGCCTGTAAGCTTGAAGTGTCAGAATTATGAAGAATGCCTGTAAGCTTGAAGTGTCAGAGTTGTGAAGAATGCCTGTATGCTTGAAGTGTCTAAGAGTTATGAAGAATGCCTGTATGCTTGAAGTGTCAGAGTTATGAAGAATGCCTGTATGCTTGAAGTGTCAGAGTTATGAAGAATGCCTGTATGCTTGAAGTGTCAGAGTTATGAAGAACGCCTGTATGCTTGAAGTGTCAGAGTTATCAAGAATGCCTGTATGCTTGAAGTGTCAGAGTTATTAAGAATGCCTGTATGCTTGAAGTGTCAAAGAGTTATGAAGAATGCCTGTATGCTTGAAGTGTCAAAGAGTTATGAAGAACGCCTGTATGCTTGAAGTGTCAGAGTTATGAAGAACGCCTGTATGCTTGAAGTGTCAAAGAGTTATGAAGAATGCCTGTATGCTTGAAGTGTCAAAGAGTTATGAAGAATGCCTGTAAGCTTGAAGTGTCAGAGTTATGAAGAATGCCTGTATGCTTGAAGTGTCAAAGAGTTATGAAGAATGCCTGTATGCTTGAAGTGTCAGAGTTATGAAGAATGCCTGTATGCTTGAAGTGTCAGAGTTATGAAGAACGCCTGTATGCTTGAAGTGTCAGAGTTATCAAGAATGCCTGTATGCTTGAAGTGTCAGAGTTATTAAGAATGCCTGTATGCTTGAAGTGTCAAAGAGTTATGAAGAATGCCTGTATGCTTGAAGTGTCAAGAGTTATGAAGAATGCCTGTAAGCTTGAAGTGTCAGTTATGAAGAACGCCTGTCAGCTTGAAGTGTCAGAGTTATGAAGAATGCCTGTATGCTTGAAGTGTCAGTTATGAAGAATGCTTGTATGCTTGAAGTGTCAGAGTTATGAAGAATGCCTGTAAGCTTGAAGTGTCAGTTATGAAGAACGCCTGTCAGCTTGAAGTGTCAGAGTTATGAAGAATGCCTGTATGCTTGAAGTGTCAGTTATGAAGAATGCCTGTATGCTTGAAGTGTCAGAGTTATGAAGAATGCCTGTATGCTTGAAGTGTCAGTTATGAAGAATGCCTGTATGCTTGAAGTGTCAGTTATGAAGAATGCCTGTATGCTTGAAGTGTCAGAGTTATGAAGAACGCCTGTCAGCATGAAGTGTCAGAGTTATGAAGAATGCCTGTATGCTTGAAGTGTCAGTTATGAAGAATGCCTGTATGCTTGAAGTGTCAGAGTTATTAAGAATGCCTGTATGCTTGAAGTGTCAAAGAGTTATGAAGAATGCCTGTATGCTTGAAGTGTCAGAGTTATGAAGAATGCCTGTAAGCTTGAAGTGTCAAAGAGTTATGAAGAATGCCTGTAAGCTTGAAGTGTCAAAGAGTTATGAAGAATGCCTGTAAGCTTGAAGTGTCAAAGAGTTATGAAGAATGCCTGTAAGCTTAAAGTAATAAAAATAGTGCCCTGAAGAGATTGATGTTCCACATAATCACAATGTCAATTAATTTGTCAACAATTGTTCTTAAAATAACTCCAATATTTTGTGGTTACACAGATATCTAACAATATCATCTTGATTTGTTGCCCTTTGATTCTTATCGCTTTTGAGAAGAAATCGCTTCCCACATAAAAATAGTAAAATTCAGAAAACCTTTTGGAATGCTATATTGCTTATGCATGTACTTTCCGCATAAAGATTTCTATGTATTGTTGATGTTGCTCTGCCATATGTTATTGTTGTGAATTGTGTGAACAACAGTGTAATGGGCAAAACTTTCCAACAAGGGCTTTTCTGGTTGTAAGGTTTAATAGATTATATTACTGACATCATGTGATTTCCATAAGCAATTTAACATTTTAATGAAATCAGGGGTATTAATCTGAAAAGAGTTTATTTCTGAAAAGAACCAAGGACTTCCAAATAATCAGGACTTATTTTGTCCTGTATCTTTTTTAAATTTTTTATATAACTCCATGACATTTTATTATATAATCTCATCTGAAAAGTGTAACTATTTGTCAACTTGGGGTATTTAACTGAGAACAGACAGGAAAATAAACTTCTGGTAATACTGCACAAGTTTTATTTTACTACCATATTATACTCATTCCATGTTGTCATCCTTCTTTCATTTTGTATTGTAACAAGAGTAGTTAAGATAATATTACTGTAAGAATATGGGTTGCACAAAACTTGAATCATCTTAATAACCTATTGTTGTTTAACTTAATGAATGGAGGAATTATGTCAAAAATGTACAGGGGCTTTTTTAGTTATTATTAATCATTCATGGTCATTCTTTTTGTTTATTATTACATTATTCACAGGAAAAGAAGCATATAGGAGTCAAATAAAACAACAAATTGTATCAGACTATTTTTTATGTTACAATGTGTAGCTCAGCAAGAAATGTCTGTAACAGTGATAGACATTGGATCTGATCCAATGTTTCATAGGATCATTAACCATAATCTTTTTTTTAGCATATTTGTATTTGTACATATAATATTTTTAGCATGTTTGTACTTGGAAAAAATAATTCTTTTTTAATTGGCTTATACCTGGTCAAAATTTATAATAACCTTATGTTAGTGAACAATTATTATTCAAAGAAACAGATTTCGTTACTTACAATCCTATGATACCTGTATCACCAATTTAAAGAATGAACCAGTCAAATGCATGTGTGTGAACACTGAAATCTCCTTCATTGTTTAAGACAGTCCAAATGTTGAGACTGGGCTCATTGATACAAATTAAAGTTTCAGAAAGTTGATTTTTCTACTGGGACTAGAACTTGGGGACTTGATCAAGGAGTGCAGGTAATATAATGAACCCTTACTGCTTTTTCTGCCTGTCCTATTTTACCTAGTGAAGAAATTCAAGCCATTGCATGTGAGGAATAGGATCACCCTTTGCAAATATAATCAATAATATTAAATTTGACAACAGTACTGTGGTAACATGATGTCTTACTTTAGCTTTGATATTTCAAAAGTGGGATAAAGAAAGAAAATTTATACCTGACTCTGGTGTGTTGCTGCTAAAAGACAGATGTGAATAGCATATACGGCCAACCTGTGTCAGTAATGATGTTACATCTTCACAGAGTGGCGGGAAGGCCTGGCATACTTTTGTGAGATATGGAATGGTCTCCAGAAAATAATTCACCCTTTCGTCATTGTCACACACTGAAATACAAATTAAATGTATATGAACTAATTAAGCAAAACAAAAATATCACCTAAGAAATGAGTTAAGTTGAATATTGTCTCTTGGCTTCAAAACACAGGAATATAAATATCTCTCATTGATTTCTAAATTGTGCTAAAGGTCAATTTCATAAATGTATTCAAAGTACAAATCAAAATTCCAGTATATTCAGTTTAAAATAACCAAGTGTTTGATGAAAGGTATTCCTTGGAAGCAGAATAAGTATGCATAACAGAACAACACATCAGACTTATATCAGCACTATAGTGAAACGTAAAAGACGAAGTATATATTTTAATCATATTTAATTATGATTATATGAGTAACATGAAACAAGAAGCTAAAAAAATAAACAACCAAAGACAACAAACTCGTAATTATACAATTCACACAAAACAAGATGTTAAAAAAAAATAATGACACCAAGATAGTTTTCAATGCATTCTCTTACCTCCAGCCATTGTAATCATCACATTCACACACAGCTTGGCAATACTGAGTGACTTTGGCAGGGCATACTGACAACCCAGGTAGGACATCAGTTTAATTGCAAACTTCTGGCGTTAAAAAACAAAATCAAAATTAAAGATTTCCTGCATATATATATATATATATATATATATATATATATATATATATATATATATATATATATATGAATTAAAGTTTTTTTACCCTCTGAGAATATTATAAATGGAATGCTGATTTTATGGTCAGATAATTAATTATGCCTTGTTTTAAGAATCCAGGTATTACTATTATGCAATAGATAACAAACCCAAATGGTCTTGAAAAAAATGCAGAAATGTAAAATAAGGCATTAAAACAAAACAAAAATAAAGCATAAAATCATCTGGTTTGTTGTTTCATGAACATTGCTAGACTGAACCCAAGTCAGTTAAGTCTGAAATATGGTTCACTGTGACCTAACTTTGTAACAAGGTGTTTTGCTTATCAAGATTCATATATTAGCCAAGTTTCAAGAATCCTGATATAACAGTGCATATGACCTATCTAGAATCCTGATATAACAGTGCGTATAACCTATCTAGAATCCTGATATAACAGTGCGTATGACCTATCTAGAATCCTGATATAACAGTGCGTATAACCTATCTAGAATCCTGATATAACAGTGCATATAACCTATCTAGAATCCTGATATAACAGTGCGTATAACCTATCTAGAATCCTGATATAACAGTGCGTATAACCTATCTAGAATCCTGATATAACAGTGCGTATAACCTATCAAGAATCCTGATATAACAGTGCGTATAACCTATCTAGAATCCTGATATAACAGTGCGTATAACCTATCTAGAATCCTGATATAACAGTGCGTATAACCTATCTAGAATCCTGATATAACAGTGCGTATAACCTATCTAGATATGGGATAACTGCATAAACTTCCCCTATGCCAGTACAATGTGAAGTACAGGTCATCATAACCTTCTTTTGCTTGTCAAGGTGTGGTACTAATGATAATTCTAACATGAACTGAGCTTAAAAAATAAACTTAAAACACAAAATAGAACCCAAGTGAAATATGGGTCATAGTGACCTATTTGTAAAATGAGTGTAGTACACATTAAGATTATCACCATTATAAATGCATTATACTGTAGATACAAATATAACAAAAACCAACATGGTCATGTACTAAATGTAAAAACACAAAGAAAAACAAAATGTGAACTGAAGGTCACAATATACTTCTTTTGTTGTAATGATGTGTTGTTAACATAGATGCTTGAGACTGAACCCAAGTTAGTCAAATACTGGTGACAGTGACCTACTTTTGTGACAAGGGTGTAATGTTCATCACGCTGTATCTTATTATAAAGTTTCATTGGTTGAAAGCTAAAGATAAATGCAAAAATATTAACCAAAGCCAGTACAACAAGAAATATTGGTCACCTTGATATTATTTTGTTGTATGTATGTATGTATGTATGTATGTATGTATGTATGTATGTATGTATGTATGTATGTATGTATGTATGTATGTATGTATGTATGTATGTATGTATGTATGTATGTATGTATGTATGTATGTATGTATGTATGTATGTATGTATGTATGTATGTATGTATGTATGTATGTATGTATGTATGTATGTATGTATGTATGTATGTATGTATGTATGTATGTATGTATGTATGTATGTATGTATGTATGTATGTATGTATGTATGTATGTATGTATGTATGTATGTATGTATGTATGATGATTTGATGATTCTAGCATGCACAATGAGTTTTGAGATAAATTTAAACACAGAATTTAACCCAAGTCACTTAAGTGTGGAATTTCAGTGACCTATTTTTCAGATGATGGTGTAGTATTAATCATAAAGCATGTCTTCATTATATATATATATATATATATATATATATATATATATATATATATATATATATATATATATATATATATGAGATAAACAAAACAGTGACCATTCTGTGTGGTAAGGGTATACTAAAAGAGATACATACAATTAAAACATGAAAATTAAATTAATACATGAACTTTAACCAAAGCCTGTTAAAAATTAACAGACTGCTCCAGTGGCCTAGTGGTTAGGGCATCTGACTTGGATGCAGGAGGTCATTGGTTCCATCACCAGCCAAGTCATACCAAAGACATAAAAATGTTACAAACAGCTGCCTCACTAGGTGCTCAGCATTAAGTGGTCAGTGTTAGGACTGGTCAGCCTGGTGTCAGGATAATGTGACTGAGTGGGACATCATGCTCACTGAATGCCCCAGTGTTAGACACTATAAACTGACACATTTCAGAAATCATAGCAATATGACTAAAAGTTAAAGTGATACCTATGTCTCACTATATATTTTGCACTGAAAGTAATTCCAGGTATAGCAGTTTTTATAAAATATGCAAAATCCTGATTAAAAGCAGCAATGTGATCAAGAATGTACGAGTTATTGCATTGGCTAGGAAAAAAGATGTTTGAAATTTGAGGCTGTACATATTTGTTTTGTACTGTTTTGATGCCACAGGTAGTACAACAACTTATGTTTAATTAAACACAGAGGTGAGCTAAAAATGTGATGGGATACTGTGTTCACTCATTTATCCATCCAATAGCCATATGTCACGCTAATAGCTCTATCAGTTAAAAATAAAAATTCATGACACTTGGTGGAATACTTCCCCATGATGTAAACTCATGTGGTACATATTTTGTGTCAACCTAAACCCATCTCTTGAGTCCCAGAAAAGGGTTCATATATTATATACAAAAAATGCAAATACTTACACAATATTTTGGGCGCCATTTTGTATATGTGTTTGACAGCTATAGACATTTGTTTTCAAACATGAGAAGTGAATTAAAACATTGATCTTGGTAGATTGAATTAAATTTATTTATTTTTTTAACCAAAAATTTGTTATGTAGAAAACATACATGGTCCAAATATATCAATATACCTGTTTGTCCAGTTGCGGCTGACTTAAAAGTTCTGGAATGAAATCCAGGCAGATGTGCATGGAAGGAATACCAGCCACTGTCACAGGCAGGAGGTCTTCAGAATAGCCCTAAAATTGTCAAGGTTATGTACAAAGTATTTAAATAAAATACAGTTTATTCAAAGCAGTATGTAGAATACACATTACAAATACTCTGTGGTTATCAGATGTCATACTTATGATTCTGAAGAGAAATTATGGAAAGATATTTAAATTGGAAATAATAAAATATGTATCACTATATGTCATGCTATTACTAGAGAAATTGAGCAATAGCACCCATCCACATTTTACTTCTAGTTGTATTTAAATAAGCCACAATCTTAATTTACTGCAAAAAATACAACTGATGTAGTTTTGAAGGGCCATATTCCAAAAGAATCTGCCAAAAGGTTTCAGCTCATAAAAGATTAATTACTTTCATTACTGATGAAGTTGCTTAGAATATTTTAGGGTTAAATGTTTTTGTAAATATTTTGAAGGTTGCATCCTTACCAATATTTTTTTTCTCTAGAATTTGGAGTTTCATTTCCATTTATTGGTATGCAGGTATGCAATGAAAACACATTAAATTACAATTAGTAATAAGTGTAATACACCATTCTTATAATGAGACTAGCACAACATACAACTGGATTACAGGGAGACTATAAATATATATAAACCAGGCTTACAGCAAGGCTACATCTAACAATACACCAACCTTACAGAGAAATTAAAAAAAACATGGCACCAGGTTTACAGTCAGCCTAAATATAAAAATACACTGGACTAAACAGTGTTGTGTATATTTAATTATGTGTTTAACTTGTCTTTTGTCCATTACTGTAATTTGCAAAAACAGAATGTTAACTTTACGCTTCTTTTCTGCACATGTTCATATAATCATATAAAGGAAGTTATTACAAAAGGTTGCTTTAAATTTTGACAAAAAGAATATACCTTTATGCAAAAGAAAAAGTTCAGTAATACTGGGTTTCAGAGCTTGTTCAGGGTAAAAAATACACAAAACTATTCTATAAGTGCAAATCAAGAAATAAGATGAATACAAAGTAGTTAAGTTTTCCATGGCATAGCCAATTTTTCTTTAATCAAGACGAGAATTTTTGGATTTTCTCAACCCTTCTTATGCCTAAATGGTGCTCTAATATAAACTCTGAATGAACTACAAATATGGAATGTGTATTAACTGCAATCTCTGTCAAGGACACCTATATCATGGTATTCTAAAGTGAAATTTAGCCCAACAACCAGTCAAATTTTTATGTATTTACCAGGGTCTGGTAGTAAGGCTGAAGAAGGTAACTACTAATAGTAATGCTTAATGCCATATTCCAATTGTTAACTACTAAATAATATAAGATTTATTTTAATAAATTTTCATTTTCATGTACATATCAAATGGGGAACTGGGGAAGATAAGCCTTATATTTGTCTCTAGTATTTACCTAGATCACATGTCAAAGACTTGTTGATACATTAATATGCTTATATTTGTCTCTAGTATTTACCTAGATCACATGTCAAAGACTTGTTGATACATTAATATGCTACACTTGCCTTGGCGAAGACTATTTAAACAATCCAGTCTATTTAAACAATCCAATCACCTGGGCACGTGGATTAAGTATGCCAAGTTTGTTTAGGGCCAACACCCAAAGCATTGTTGTTGTTGGGTTTAATACCATTTCTCAGCATAAGATTGACTATACATGGTGGCCAGTATAACTGGTAGAGGAAGAACCCTGGAAAACCCCAGGAAAAACCATGAGAAGCTACAGGCAAACTTTCTCACATACACACATTAGCCAAGCCTAAGATTCAAAAACATGCAGACAGAGGTGAGATAGCAGTGATCAGGAATGGTGAGTGCTTTTAGATCCCAGATGATCCATACACCAATTATATCTCAGCTGACTGACAAATTCTCTAATCTCTGAAATTTCATTTGGAACTCAATAACTTTAACTCAATGATCAGTTCAATTAAAATTCCATACAAGAATTCTATTTTTTTTACTTTTATTCATCAGGTGTCAACAGATAGTTCCTGGTTTTTTCGAACTCATCAATATATGCAAAATTTAAGGATTTTCTTGGTTAGAAACAAACCTATTCTTTCTCCCAAAGTATTCCCTATTTTCTGGTAGCATGAAAAACCCTGGATAAGAGTGGACTTTTCTTTTTGTGTAATTGGACAAACTATCTTAAGAATACAACTTGAATGCCATGTACTGGCATTACCTTGACAGTCTTGACCACTGTTATCTTAATACTGATATGTTTAAACATCAACAATCAGTGTAAACATAACGTTTTATGCTATATGTTAAGATGAACTGATTTTCAATGACTTACGCCAGTTTGAGCTGTATCATTATTTATGCAATATTGACCCTGACCATCGCTTTTTTATAAATGTGAGAAAATAATTCTTCATTATACTTTGGTGCTGCATAGGAAAATTTATGCCATAAAAAGTAATGCCATAATGTAATGACAGAACATCTGTACTAGTTTTGATATTTCACAGTGTAATGATAGAATATCAGTACTGGTTTTGTTATGTCATGGTGTAATGATAGAATATCAGTACTGGTTTCGTTATGCAATTCTGTAATAACAGAATATCAGTACTAGCCTTGTTATGTCATGGTGTAATGATAGAATATCATTACTGGTTTTGTTATGTCATGGTGTAATGGTTGAACATCAGGACTGATTTTGTTATGTCATGGTGTAATGATAGAACACCAGGACTGGTTTTGTTATGTCATGGTGTAATGACAGAACATCAGGACTGGTTTTGTTATGTCATGGTGTAATGACAGAACATCGGGACTGATTTTGTTATGTCATGGCATAATGGTTGAACATCAGTACTAGTTTTGTTATGTCATGGTGTAATGATAGAACATCAGTACTGGTTTTGTTATGTCATGGTGTAATGATTGAACATCAGTACTGGTTTTGTTATGTCATGGTGCAATGATAGAACATCAGTACTTGTTTTGTTATGTCATGGTGTAATGGTTGAACATCAGTACTGGTTTTGTTATGTCATGGCGTAATGACAGAACATCAGGACTGATTTTGTTATGTCATGGTGTAATGATAGAACATCAGTACTGGTTTTGTTATGTCATGGTGTAATGACAGAACATCAGGACTGGTTTTGTTATGTCATGGTGTAATGACAGAACATTGGGACTGATTTTGTTATGTCATGGCATAATGGTTGAACATCAGTACTAGTTTTGTTATGTCATGGTGTAATGATAGAACATCAGTACTGGTTTTGTTATGTCATGGTGTAATGATTGAACATCAGTACTGGTTTTGTTATGTCATGGTGTAATGATAGAATATCAGTACTAGTTTTGTTATGCCATACTATAATAACAGAATAACAGTACTGGTTTTATGTCATGGTGTAATGATAGAATATCAGGACTGGTTTTGTTATGTCATGGTGTAATGATTGAACATCAGTATGGGTTTTGTTATGTCATGGTGTAATGACAGAACATCAGGACTGGTTTTGTTATGTCATGGTGTAATGATAGAATATCAGTACTAGTTTTGTTATGCCATACTATAATAACAGAATAACAGTACTGGTTTTGTTATGTCATGGTGTAATGATAGAACATCAGTACTGGTTTTGTTATGTCATGGTGTAATGGTTGAACATCAGTACTGGTTTTGTTATGTCATGGTGTAATGACAGAACATCAGGACTGGTTTTATGTCATGGTGTAATGACAGAACATCAGGACTGGTTTTGTTATGACATACTATAATAACAGAATAACAGTACTGGTTTTGTTATGTCATGGTGTAATGATAGAACATCAGTACTGGTTTTGTTATGTCATGGTGTAATGATAGAACATCAGTACTGGTTTTGTTATGCCATACTGTAATAACAGAATATCAGTACTGGTTTTGTTATGTCATGGTGTAATGATAGAACATCAGTACTGGTTTTGTTATGTCATGGTGTAATGATAGAACATCAGTACTGGTTTTCTTATGTCATGGTGCAATGATAGAATATTAGTACTGGTTTTGCTATGTTATATTTTAAAGACAGAACATCAGTACTGTTTTTTTATGTCATATTGTAACGATACATCAGAACTGTTTTTGTTATCATATTGTAATGATACAACAGAACTGGTTTTGTTATCATATTGTAATGATACATCAGTACTGGTTTTGTTGTCATAGTGTAATGTTAGACATAGTACTGGTTTTGTCATGTCATATTGTAATTACAGAACATCAGTATTGACTTTGTTATGTTATATTGTAATAATAGAACATCAGCATTGGCTTTGTTTCTTCCGAGGTCTGTGACATCAGGCACAAGAGTAAATTGGTGATCAACCATGGTCAGTGATTAGTTTTATCAATGTTATTAGAATCACAAGTACTAACAAATTTTTTTTGACAGATCTGATGATCTTACAATGTGATCATTGTTGTGGGAAAGAATGTAGTATCCAATTGTAACCCTCATCATTAGATGGGCAATCATGTGCTATCACACATCAGAACCAGGGATCAAATATTGGGCAACAGTGGTGAAACTTATGCATATTATAACTGTCTTGCAATTATTGGTTTCACGGGACTTGTGAATTTCAGTCCTTCCCTTATATAAATTATTTTCAGATAATGAATATTCAAAAGAAAAGGAATTTTATTTCATACACACACTACAATCAAAACATAACAGTTTCAAATAATTACTTGAAATGTCTGAAAACTTACAACAAGATGATTTGTGTCATATCAATAACCTGATATTTTTATAACATAACCCTAGGAAACCCATATTGGTGGTTTTAATGTGTGGACCACTATATACATTGAATCAATACCCTGATGCACTTTTATAACAATACTGATGAATGCATTTCTGCCCAAAATTTTACAAACATGGCTAGGGACTGTGAAGAATTTTTATTGATTTTACCATCTTACAAATGTTTTTGTATGCAAGAGTTGTACTTAGAAGTTAATTTTCTTAAATCTTGACGTATCAACAATAACGTAAACCCTCTAAACAGCAACATTAAATGTTTATTTACCAAAAATAATTTGCAAGTATAATACTTCGACCTTAAGTGCGTCCAGAATGGTACAAAAGTGATTGAAGGAAAATATGATAGCCTAACTAATGACTGATATATATCTTGTTGAATTTAAAAATTCTTTTCAATATGAACCAGCAAAAAAGAACATACCTTTTAATTTTTTCAAAGTTATATATATATACACACACATAGAGGAGTGTTCACATGCGAAAAGCAAATTAGGACACTTGCAAGTTTTCCCAATTACTCACTAAAGAAATGGGACAATACAGAGTGGTTTGTAGATGGAATGATGAACCTTACCTGGAAATGCACTAATTTGGCTAGGTTTGGATCCGAAATAAAACTCTGATGAATATAAGAGCAGATAAGACACTGTACTTCCCTCAAATTACTAAGTAAACCCATTGTAGACTGAAAAGAAACACAAATGTGCTAAAATGCCAATAAAGACATGAAAAATGAATTTTATAAGTAACATGCAAAGCGTTATTGTATTTGCCATATCCTTTTTAAAGAAACATTAAAATAAATTTATTTATAAGGTACTGTAGAGGCAAAATAGATGATGTAAAGAAACAAATTAATATAAAATAATGTTCAATGAAACTTCAAATGAAGTTTGATTGATACTACTAGGTGAGTAAATTTTAATCAGTTGACAATTAATGAATAAGAGACCTCTGACCACATCAACATCTAACCAGAGTAAATAATGAAGTCAAAAATACATGAATGTTCCCACCAATATCGAGCAACTGGAGAAAGGTTGGTTGAATACCACAGTGTAAAGGAGTACTAAGTCAAACTGTGTCCATGCAATGTTAAAAAGCAAGATGACATTGGCCTTTATAGCATAGTCATCTCAAACCAAATTTACCTTGAATCCATGAAATTATTCAATGGTTACTGAAAAAGGAAATGTTTTAGTAAATTATCTTTCTCTCAGAAAACTTACCCAATCACATTAAAATTATGAAATACTTTCTGCTACCTCTTAAATCCAGCCCTCTTAAGAAGACAATAAAATCTGTCTGCTCAAACTATAAAGCATGCTCAAACTATAAAGCATACAGATAAAGTCATGTAACTCTCACAAATTACCTCCCACTGGCTCCAAGTCTCACTCACTGACCACTGCTATAGTGAAAATATGTGTCTGTCAGATTGAGGCTGATGGTATATTCATTCAGAACTTCTGTCTTGAAAGGGTACAATGCAAGGGGTGAGGTCTGGACAAAGAATGTCTGCAGCCACTGTGAAATGACTTAGAATAACCAATTGTTGTCTGGAATGAGGCCAATCCAGTTATGCCAAAACAGATGTCTGGAACAAACAGGTAGGACACCCATAGGTCTGAGGGACAGGGACTCAATGTAATGTACATGAAGATTTGAAAAGGAGAAACTAGGTTTCTTCTACTCTCCTTGATTGTGCATAAAACTGAGGAAGCATAAAACTGCTGGCCATCCCTGCATGGTCTATGCATCTGGTATGCTGTGGAATGCCTGCATGTTCTATGCATCTGGTATGCTGTGGAATGCCTGCATGGTCTATGCATCTGGTATGCTGTGGAAAGCCAGCATGGTCTATGCATCTGGCATGCTGTGGAAAGCCTGCATGGTCTATGCATCTGGTATGCTGTGGAACGCCAGCATTGTCTATGCATCTGGTATGTTGTGGAAAGCCAGCATTGTCTATGCATCTGGTATGCTGTGGAAAGCCAGCATGGTCTATGCATCTGGTATGCTGTGGAAAGCCAATATGTCTATGCATCTGGTATGCTGTGGAAAGCCAGCATGGTCTATGCATCTGGTATGCTGTGGAACGCCAGCATGGTCTATGCATCTGGTATGCTGTGGAACGCCAACATGGTCTATGCATCTGGTATGCTGTGGAAAGCCAGCATGGTCTATGCATCTTGTATGCTGTGGAAAGCCAGCATGGACTATGCATCTGGCATGCTGTGGAAAGCCTGCATGGTCTAAGCATCTGGTATGCTGTGGAAAGCCAGCATGGTCTATGCATCTGGTATACTGTGGAAAGCCAGCATGGTCTATGCATCTGGTATGCTGTGGAAAGCCAGTAAAATGTTTTGGGAAGGGTATGTAACTGGCTGATGAAGACAGAGCTGTTTAACAAACACTGATTTGATAGTCTGATATCGACAAACCCAGCTATGGAATTGCCATACGGGTGAATATGTTAGTTTACAGCAGGAATGGCATACGACAGATGCTACAGGATTTGCATATCATAAAGCTGATGAGATCTGTCTGTGCGTGGTCTTATATACACAATGGTCAAGCACAGACATGGGAGGCAGGGTACCCTCTCAGCTACCAATGGGGGATATCATTTACTATATTTTCCAACTCCCTTTTACAATGGCAAGATGATGGCCTCAAAACAAAATCTCCAGAAGTTAGCATTACTGATTCCAACAGCAAGAGGTCTGGTATAACAATGTGGTGTGTGAAGCACTGTATGGAGGATATCCAACATGGATAGTGGTACTGTCATGGAATATCCTACAATACATGCCACAGAGTCAAAGTAAGGATGTATACTGAACACACCTATATTTCAAGCCTTGGACCTTGAACTATTCTACTATCTCTTGAGTTGCCTCCACACAACAATGGACTGAATTTCACAGACCATATTTTGCTGCCACAGTAAGAGTTCAAGCCAGGAATGTCTTGTATGTGTCTTCAGTGATATGGAAGTATTTGAACTGATGCATTTCATGGTAATTATCACATTAAAAACAGGGAAGGAAAATATTAAAAAAATTAATAATTAAATGCCACCTTTTTGAAATTCATGATAATCAAAGACCTAGATGATAAGTGAATGAAGGAACTATTGTGTCTAATTTTCAATTTAACAAATACACATGAAAACATGGAGAATGCATGACTTACAATTCTAAGAACAATCCATTACTATGAATCAATAAATCTGAATAAAACTTATCTCCAAATACAAAAATAAAATGTTAACAAAACTACATAACAAACACTTGTCAAAATCCATTGATAAATGGTTTACAAAAACTTAATGATTTCCAGCATATTCAAGAGATACATTGGACTGTTGATGTCAAGCTTAAGTGAAAGCTTAAACTGTTAAATATTCGGTCCATGTATGTCCAACTAGCAAGGGCAAAGGAATGTAATTTGTAAAAGTCACTTCCCTACAGAGAAAGACATTTTTATGCCTTTTCAAGAGGGCTGGATTGGATAAGTAGCAGAGTTTATTTCTAAATGTTAATGTCACTGGGCAAGGATTTTAGATATAAGTGAAATTCATGGTAGATGGGTGTGATGGGACAGGCATGATGGACATGGGTAACACTATATACAACTTAATTAGAACATAGAGTGTGATTAAATAGGATGTAATATGCATAGGAATCACTACATGTAACCTCATCAGAACATGGTGGGTGAACATAAATGTATGTGTTTGTGTATGTATGTATGTATGTATGTATGTATGTATGTATGTATGTATGTATGTATGTATGTATGTATGTATGTATGTATGTATGTATGTATGTATGTATGTATGTATGTATGTATGTATGTATGTATGTATGTATGTATGTATGTATGTATGTATGTATGTATGTATGTATGTATGTATGTATGTATGTATGTATGTATGTATGTATGTATGTATGTATGTATGTATGTATGTATGTATGTATGTATGTATGTATGTATGTATATATATACTTAATGGCACCTCAACACAAAATGGTTATATATGGCCCATTAAATGTAAAGTTCTAAAAATGTGACAATGAAAAATTTCCAAAAAGCTTAAAGAAGAACAAACTATGTATTATGTAACATTACAATTTTTGGTTTGGCTTCATCACTGGTGGACAAATTTGAAGGTCTTCTTACTTTCTGATGTAATGTAACATCTGAAAATAGAAAGTGATCACTTTTATATTTTTTTTTATTGTTCACTTAGATATCTATGGATCTATGGTCCAAAATAAGATAGTTTGCTAACATGAGCATTGTCAAAGGTTCACTTTCTTATGTTGTTGTTGTTGTTGTTGTGCTTAATGCCATTTTTCAGCACATGATAGGCTATTCATGGCGGCCAGTATTAATGGTGGAGGAAGAAACCGAGAAATCACCAGAAAGAACCACCGACCCACGAGAAGCTACTGGCAAGCTTTCTCACATATCCACATTCACCGAATCCTAGACTCGAACACACGCAGACAGAGGTGAGATGGCAGTGATCCATAATGGACAGCGCTTTAGACCACTCAGCCACTTGGGGCCCCTTCACTTTCTTAAATCAGAACTTTGCTTACTTCACTATTTCTTGTGCGTTCCATAATGCTGTATTAGGGATTTAAGTCCATCACTGTCAGAATCTGATTGTTCTGACTCAAGTATTTTGATCAAATAAATATTTTTACTTTTTAATATCTATTTTTGTTTATTCAATTTACCATAACCCTTAGATTGCAAGACAGTATTGCAGCAAAATGATCCCTCAGAGCTGTATTATTTTAGATACAAAAGAATGAAAATTACAATAAACTTTAAAATTGCTTGTACATTAATTAGGCTTGGTATTGTGCCTTTTCAACATTTAATTAAAAAACACTGCTGACTTGGGGAATAACTGGCATGCCATCTGTTTTTGTCCATTCCCCATGTACACTGGATTCATAAACATCATTTTTGGGTTCAAAATTACTCACATAACACTTTCTAACTTTTTGCTGCAATACTGTCTTCCTTTAAAAATCGTTATCATTGCTATCATCAGCCAGTATTTCCCAAATGAAATCATCATCTGAAGCTGAAGATAAACTGTCTTGGGAGTCAGCCATTTAGGGTTTTCTAGGTAGCCTGTATTTCAAACATGCATTTGTAAAACTTCCTTGATGAATGTGAAGTTAAAACTATGGCAGCATGCTTGTTTCAGGGCCCAATGTGCCAATAAAATTTAGTTTAACAACCATTTATGTCAAGTCGTATGAACCCAGATGTGCTAATGGTTGCCTATCTGAATAGAGACATATGCTGCAAAAAGAGCTTTGAGACCTTTTCTGGTGATATGAGTAGTGTTGCAACAAGCACATTAGTTAAATAAAAACTGTGCAAAGTACATATTGATATTTTATGTCTTTAAACTAATTTACAGGAGTTCTTGTGCATCATTGCTCCCCAAAAAAACAAATCTGTGAAAATTTTCTGTGAATCATAAATCCTGGCAGCATTTCTATCGTTGATTATGTCTTGCTGATCTGATATTTGCTTTAATCCAATAATTTCACTGGAAATTACTTATGTCACATTAAGCAAAATGGTCTGTTCTTGAAACAAAATTGTGTCTGTAAGTATGTGCACAACTTCCATTACAGGTAAATTATGGTCTTGAGAAAAGCAACACAAACATCTATTCCAATGATAAAATAATTCAAAAGAAAATGTCAAAAGATAGTTGGCATCACAATTTATATTTACAAACTAAAACTTCTATAATTAGAATTTTCTAAAAACATAATCATGAATATAATTCTTTAAAACAAATACAAAAAGATTCAATGTTAAACACAGCCAGCCTGGAAAACCATTGCTGATAACTTCATTCTCATTTAGCAAAAACTTTGAAATGCAAGGTCTGAAGTTTTCACAAAAAAGATCATCCTTCATTATGACAGATCTGGTGGTTCTTCAAGATGCTGATTAGTAACATGCCCGTAAGGCCCCATTTCTGACATCATTTATAATGCACAGAATTTCCTTATCAAAATCCATGTAATCCTGTCAATAGAACACATTGATCAAGAAATTTTGTCCTGTATATAAATATAAATATAAATATAAATATCAGACCTGTTTACCCATAAATTTTCCTGTCAGTATTTTAAGCAATGCCTGTCAGTATTTTCAGACCGCAGTCAGTATTTTCAGCAAACAAATAGTAGATACTATCAATATACTATAATTATCATTATGTAGTATTACACGACATAATGACTATACAATATTGTGTAAATAACTCTTAGTTTGCAAAGACGCTGGTATTTAGTTAATTCTGTGTTTCAAGACACAAATATGCAGAAATTGAACACCACTGACTTAAACATCCTGTTCATATTATAGTGATAAAAACCACAAAAAAATACAACATAACCAAATTTATTGTTGTTTACCTCTGTTACTTTCTCTAGAAATTCTGTTTTCTCAGCTTCACACGTATCCATAACATTTTAATTAAAGCCAATTCTCTATTTTTAATGGTTAAGGACGACTTGATATAAAACATTATGACATTGTTACCACCCATCCGCTTAGAAAATAATAAGTTTATCTAGATAGGTGAAGGCAATCTTATTTATCTGATAAAATCTAGTATCATCTTTGTCAATATTTACTAGAATGGAAATAAGGTTAATAAATTATTTTTCATTGCTTCCGTTAACTTGTCAGCTGTACTCAATGACAAATTCCTATTTGCGATCAACTCACATAGAATCGCCTCAGCACGTGTTATTTGTTTTTGAAGTATGTTTTGATCACTGACTTCCTTTCCTTTCATCATTGACAAAATGTTTTTATTTCCATTCACTAATGATTTCAATTTTGTATGATTTTCCAATTCCACATGCCGTGAACAGTCATTTCTTCCACCATGTGCACAGGAAAAGTCTAAGTTGCAAACAGTGCAATGCACAAAATGTTTTCTTTTGACGATGGTTTAAGGCATAGCCACAGAGTAGAATAAACTGGTAGAAAATGCTGCTTTCTGTGTTAAGACTTTCCATTTTCATCATCAGTTTCATGCTGAAACTTTCTTGTCGACGGCATTTTCCTTTGTTTAAACAACCGGATGTTGAGAATGTCAAAATAAGTGACGTGGCACAAAATGCGGACGCGGATGCGGACCGAAGAGACGATACAACGAAATGAAATGAAAAAAAAAACAGCTTAAAAAATTAATTTTAAAAAGTAATAAATAAATGCAACCTCAAATCGTATTTTTAGTTCAATGACCGTATGACCGTATGGATGGGCTTTATTCCGTACAAATACGGTCAAATACGGTCGGGTAAACAGGTCTGAAATATATATATATATATATATATATATATATATATATATATATATATAAATGTGTATGTACACACACACACACACACACACACAAGCTAAAAATGAGAATAACTAGATTTGTGAGCAAATACTTGTGGAAGAATCCTTGAAAGATATGAATTGCAAATAACATTTTTTAAAAAGATGGGGAGATAACTCTAAAGGTACTAATCAAGCAAAGCCAAATATCATATGGGCCATGTCATGATATTAATGCATACCATGAAGATATCTGATATGGTTCTGTGGATATTAACCAGGAATGAGTGTTATAAACAAATGGATGAGCATAATATGTAATATGAGGCCCAAGTAAGCCTGTACTTGCTCACTTGGATTTAATCTCTCCCTATATCTGACAGCACATCAGCACCATTTGTCTAATACTGAATTGCCTCTATAAGAGGAAGTTTTTGTCCAAGGATGTTAAATAAACACTTTTATGAAATCCATTTCTGTAAATGTTTGTCCACTTTCAGTATTGGTGTCAATATCTCACTGCACGTTGGCATTTTTTTCTATAAAAGTTGTTTTTTTATGTTTAATGCAATTTCTCAGATCAAGACAGGCTATATATGGCAGCCAGGACAAATGGTGGTGAAAGAACTAGGAAAAACCACATTAAGAACCACCAACTCTCAGTAAGCTTCTGGTAAACTTTTTCGTATACCCACACTGGGAAAGCCTGAGACTCAAACTCATGTGGACATAGGTGAGATGGCAGTGATCAGTAAAGATGAACACTTTAAGCCACCTGTCACCCAGGGCTCCTTTTATAAAAGTGAAAGACTGTCAAGTTAGGGAGCTTTCTGTTAAATCTATACAACCTCTGTTCAACATTATTCGTAAAGGTATTCAAAGTTTTTTTTGTTAGTAGCATTAGCCAAATTTGAAGGTAGATTGGTATCATTTGTAAAAATTTATAAGCCTGTCATTCTCAGATACTTTTTTGTAAATTCTATAAGTTATCTTTTAAAGGATTTTATTTTTACTTTTAAGGTGGTCATATCTGATGGTGAAGCAACATGAATAGTACCTATTTGAGATCCCTTAAAACCATAATATGTCAAATTTGGGCAAATTCTGCTAGTTTATAATAAGCTGTTTAAAGTTTTTTTCTATTTTTAGTAATAGTTATCACATATGATTAGATATTTTTTACTTATAGTGTTTTGTGTAGGCTCAAACAAATGTAACAAAAGAAAACTGAAGTCAACAAGCTTTGTAACTTTTAACAAAATTCTAACAAAATAATTTATTTCCCTAGAAAACAATGTAAAAATATGAAACAGGACTTACAGTTTGCAAAAATAATCCAAAAATTAATCCTACAATTGAAAAATTGAAATCTTATCACTAAAAAGTTCTAATTAAATCCAGGTTCAAATCTCGATAAAGTTCCAATATGGAAGTAATGATGTCAGATGATGTCTGTACTGATGATAACAGATCCTCAATTGAGTTTTGTGAATGAAGAATAATATTCTGGCATTAGAATTCCAAATAATTTCCACTGAATGTCTTTGTTGATACCTTTGAAGAAGAACTTATTTTCCAGAGAATATATATTATTCTTAAATAACAAATAAGTAAAAATTGGCAACAATATAAAACACCTTTGAGCTCCTAAAGGTACTTTTTATGACTGAATAAATTTAATACCAACTGGCTGTTTTAAGCCTTATTATAGTTCACATGGTATTTCACGTGACAGGCTACTTGATATCCAACTTGACGATCGCAATTAAAAATTAGTAATCTGTCACATAGCTAAGAATAACCCTATTTAAAACAATCTGATTCTCACGCTTAAAATGAATAACAAAAAAAAAATCTGTTTACACATGGGTAACATGGGCTGAAAAATGACCTTGGAAACAGCCAATCATTATCATTCAATATTTACAAACTCCATGAACCAAAACAAGCTAAAAATAATGCTAATGTAACACATTTTGTGTTCTATACGAACTGAATTTACTGGAAAAAAATATAGAATCCCATGAAAATAATCATTACCATGTAATGAAACAAAACTAAAAGAAAAAAAAAACGAATTTAAAACTAACACACAAGCAATTTAATTACATATATGTAAGAATAGTAATGTTAGCTATATTCGATGGATTGCCATCTACTAAAAAATTCTGAAAATCCCTGCTGCCAGAATGCTCTTTGTAAAATCATGAGGAAACTAACCAAGTGGTTTTTGAAAGTTGTAAATAGCAAAAAGAACTGTGCAGAACAGGCAAAGGCTCATATGACAAGCTCAAGTTGACCAAATAAAAATGGCAGTGGGGGTAAACTCTTAAATGAAATTCCATTTTTGACAGGATGAAAATGTCTAGTCATGATACAAAAGCATACATATTTTCATGAAATGGGAAAATCATATGAAGAGTGCTCTATATAAGAAGGTGTCCTTAAGGTGGAGGTGACTGCTAAGGAATGGAATAAGAAATCCTGGAAAGACCAAGATTTGCCATGGCATCAGGAACCAGCAGATCTGGGCCAATGCAGTTAGAAGTAAGCAGCAGGACAAAGAATACAGACCCATCTCTGCTGGAACATGCAATGGCAGATTAAGGTCTATGAAATCTTGCATTGGGATCAACTTAAATGTCTGTAAATATGGTAACATATTTTTGTTAAAAAACAGATATAATATTATTTTCTTTTGTGAACTACAAAATAAACTGCCTGTGGAAATAAAAATAGGCATACCTTTTGTTAGTGGTCTTAGTTCACCATTTGAAAGACTGACATTTTCAGGACAAGACTGTAAAGAAAAATAAGAAAAATCAGTTTTAAAAGTAAATTAGCTAATAGTGCTCTCTTCATGTGAATTATTTTTAGAAAGAAACTGAATAATTTCTTTTCTAAACAAGTCTTAAAGATAATATATATAACTGCTTCATCATCATCAGCTTTATTATCATCATCAACAACATCATCTTTCTGCTCCTTTTATTTGATATAATAATCACCATTATTTCCAATCTGCTACCAAGGACTTTAAGTACTAAGTTATGGATAAAACAAGGCAAAAGTTCCTCAATGGGACTAACACTGGCAAATAGAATTTCCAGGAATTCAAGATAAGACCATTTTTTATTTTTACTGCTGTATGTCAAAGATATCTGATATAATTCAGCAATAACAAGATTGCAAATTAGCTGCTGGGCCAGACACAATGGATGTCACTTTAGCATCATTTTAATTGAGGACAAAACATACATTATTAGAAGTTTTTCAATCTGATCATCCATTCAGAGTGATTAGTGACAGCAAGGTTTTCAAGACAACCATCACAACAGACATCCTGGATGTTTGATTGGAATCATTTTCATTTAGGACCAACCTGGACCAACAAGAAGTCTAATGGTGAAAATCCCTTGTTGTTACAGATTAGGGAAAAGTTGAAGTCACAATATTTCCAGGATGGCACCATGGTGGCCATGTTGAGGAGCAGTCCATTTAATTTAGAACCAACCAACAAAAACTCTTTTTATAAAACCCAATGTTAAAATGACTTTCCATTCAAAAAAAGCAATAACAATATTTTCAAACTGGTCACCATGGTGGCCATTTTGAACATCAGATCAGCTTCATTTTAATTTTGGACCAACTAGATGTTAAAAGAAGTCTTTATGTGAAAACCCCATGTTGATATAAGTTACTGGTCATCAGATTTTCACTCCCATTTAAGACGAACTAGACATCATGAGAAGATGGCCACTGTGGCAGACCAACTGGATATCTGAGTGGTACATTTTCATTTAAGACCAACCATCATAAGAAATCTTTTAGCAAAGACTCTATACTGATCTGAGCGATTTCTTGCTTTATAAAATAATCAAGTTTATTTTTTGTCATTTAAATTTGAATTTCCTATCATTTTTTTATTGGCTTATATCAAAAGACAGCTATTCTCAGTTTGATGACATTGCTTTTTTTTATCACATACATTGACTTCCTTATCGGGACCTCAAAACACAGTTTGAGTCTCAGAAACACACAACACTGTCTGGGAATATGGAAGGTATGACAATATAAAATGTAAATATAAAACAAACCATGTAAATCAAATATTGTAAGATCAGACAGTAGCTGACGGTCTCTAATTGGTAAAGCAAAACTCAACTAATGATGGCTCACATCTCTAGCTGTTATAGAAATTCTCTACTACTTATACCCCAGGTTCACTACAGAGGACTAAACTCTTTCTTTACTATACGATGGAGTACTCATCTACTGAGACTCATCTCCTCTCCAGGTTTTGGAAAGCAGCACTAACTTCTTTTTTATTAAAGGAAATATACTTCATTACTGGGACTCCATCTTGTGACATTGCGTCACTACCAAGAGCTGAACTCTTTTTTTATTGTAGGACAATGTACTCCACTACTGAGACTTACCATCTCTCTAGGTAGAGACAATGTTTTGGGTTTACAGCTTGCTCAACAGTTGTTTACTGTAGGACAATATACTACATGACTGAGACTCACCTCCTCTCCAGGTTTTGGCAAGCAGCACTCCAGGAGAATCTGTATGATAGCACTATCCTGAGCTGCAAGCAGAGCGTTTTTCAGTTCTTGTCTTTCAAGCTCTATCTGATTGTTATTGTCCATCACAGGGTTAGACTGGATATGGTTCTCCATATACACACGACATGCCTGGCTATAGGACACCAAAACACGAAGGAGTATCTCCAGCACAGGTGGGCACCTATACACCATGTGTAATAGATCTTAGATCAATGTTTCTTTCAGTACAAAATGTAAGAGAAAAAGATAAAAATCAAGCTTTCTTTGATTTTTCATGTACAAATCGTGTAATTTAATTTAACATTCCTTTCCAGATGAAAAGTTAATGAGAACACTGATCTCTACAATGAATATTCATTTCCCAATACAGACATTAAATGCTGGTAACAAATATCAAAGTATTGAAAGTACTAATGGATTTGAAAGTTGGATAATACAGTACAGTAAAACTGCTTCAGACAATGATCAACATAAGAAAGGACAGCTACTGACCCTTTCAAATCTACTTTCAACAGCATGATGTGAACAATCCAAAAACTTACATTGCATAGGGATGGGTTTTGTCTAAACAAAATGCTTTGATAAACTTTATAGAAGCACCTAAATATTACATGTTGCTTTATGCTTTCATTTTTTGCAAATTTCATTAGATTGTATGATGTTTAATTGAAATATTCATTATAATAAATTAAAAGAAGTTAGTTAAGGGTCTTTAATTTTTATTAATCATACCTCATGGCATATAGGCATTATTTGTACAAAACTCAGAGACATTCATGTCAAACTGCTTTCTGTCTAAATTCTGTTGCTTATGTTTGAGAAGAGGTCATTCCATGAGTTTCTATTTTTAGGAATGGATGCAATATTGTGTTATGGATTCATAATGGATTCACACTGCACATCTTCAAATGATTTCTATAACTTGTATACCTGACAACTGTGAGACCAATAGCGTTATTCATATCTAAATTATGCATGTTGATTTATAATGATGATAGACTGTAAGAGTAATTGCTAAACACATTACATAGCTTCAAGATAGTGGGTTGTACTTTTAATTGAAGTAAACATGTTATTATGAGTTCAAGTCATGGGTTTCCCCCTAGGAAAACCAATTGACCTATTTTCTGATGGGTTAGCTGCTGAAGTACCTGATCTTGCTGACAGTTAAAATGATCAACAAAGAGTTTTTGACACTCATACTGTTTCTGAAATTTCATCAGTTTTTTATATATGGAATATTTACCTGAGAATTAGTTATTCCTACCTTAAACATCTGTCTTTGTGGAGTCATTTTGTTGAGTTTTAATAACAATTTAATTCAGTTAAGAGGACTAATTTTTGTTTTCAAGTATTCACTGGAATGACAAGGTCCTCATAATCTTTGGAACTAAGTAACTACTTGGAAGTACTTAGAATTAATTTAAAGACATTTTGTATTATATCATTGTGATTAATCAAGATAGTTAGCTCGTCATATTTTAGACTATTGGCAAATCAGCACAATAGACTAGACTTAATTCAGAACACCCCTGAAACTCATTCTGGTCTTGTGATAGAACTTTCAGGACTATTTAGGATTTCATTCACCATACAGTAGGTTATTTTTAATTTTTCACTTTGTATTCTGAGGAAATAAATTACTTGTTTTTTTTAAAAATAATTTCTGTTACTGAGTTTAAGACTAAAAAAATCATAAAAAAAGATTATATCATAAACTGCAACATTGATTTAATATACACAAATTCATATGAAGACCAATCTTTTACCAAGGTTCATGACCACCAATCAAAACCTGCAGGACTTCTTGTGTTAATGAGATCATGTAAAACACTGAATTAACCTCCAAGACAAAAACTGCAATAATTTTAATAAAAACTGCAGGAGTAAAGTGTTAATATTTGTTGATATCAACTTTTCTGATGGTCATAACATTCAAAACCAAGTTTTATAGTGATCCATAATACTGTGGGACTAGCAATAGTGGCTATATTTGATGGCAGTTCAGCACAGCTGCCAACCCTCCAAGCTCATAATTAGATAAAATAGAGATAAAAATTTGTGAATTTTGATAAAAGTTCATGAAGCAATCTTTGTCAGAACAAATGTTTAGTATGTGATCCAGCTGAAAAGGTAGTTTGTATTCAACAAGAAAACTCACATTGTTTTAGCATTGGTAGCATGCAGGTCCTCCATCAATGGCTTAAAATATTCCAGAACTGAAAATCTGCTTGGAGTTCTTAATTTTTCCAACCTCTATGTGCTTTTGCTACCAATGTGCTTCCTCACATCTCGCCACCAAGTCTGAGTTTCCTCTGACCCATGCCACCCCATTTTTAATATTTTGACATTTATGTTTGGGTGTAGGGTCAGACAGAGTCCAATGCTTATTGAAATGTTGGAATTCACTGACACCATTTGGAGTCAGCAAGGGGTAGCCCCTTACTAGCCAGCCTAGCAAACTTAAGTGACCTTTCATCGAGATATATCTGCATGAAATCGATAGGAATATGATTTATTTCTCAGAAATTGTGAGAATAGCGTTCAATATATCTTTAATCCACTAACAGAGGAGTTGAAAGTACATCAGTGCTGAAATTTGACCTGGATCTGGTCATTTGCAATCCTAGATACATGACATCACAAATCTTGCAACCTACATGTTAGCGTTTGAAGGCTGAATGCACTGACAATTTTTGGTGTATTCCAAACTTAACTTTGATATTTTGCGTAATACATTTCTCTTTCCTTAGTGTTGAAGACATTTTCAATATCGATGCCAAATGGTAATTCAAATCAGTCTTGGTATCACATGCGTAGAGCATAATTCCGGTTAGGAGTTTCTCTCAAAAGCATTTGTAAAACTACTCATATGCACAGAGATTAAAAAATGCTAATGCTTGCTACAGGGCCAACTGTATCAATCAGTTATAGTTCTACTAATATCGCGACCAGCTGGACTGTTTTGGCAACTGCCAATATCATGATTGGCGCCTAACGGGAAATCAGTTATTTTAAAATAAATGAGATCTGGATAATTCATGATTTTTTTGCATGCACGTAAATCGCTGAAATAAAATCATGAAATTCATGCCAAAATTGTGAGGGTTGGCAGCTATGACTCAGCATATTACAGTCCTGCTGTTTTAAACTGACAAAAATTCTGGCATATTTGTAATTTGTCAATACACGTTACTATTTGTTGATATCCTCTTAAGTGATAAACACAACATCCAAGACTGTGTGCTGCATGGTTGAACAACATAAAGATGGACAGGATAACAGACCAAGAAGGAGAAGAAATATAAATATATAAATACTTACACCAAGAGTAATTGCATTACCTGAAAATGCGATCATCACAGCGAAGAACAATAAGTGGGTCAATGGTTATATCCAGCTCTGTGAAACTGGTGTATTTGAACTTGCCTGATTCTTGTGGCCTAAGAGCATTGACTGTCGCTAGTCTCAAACTGAAATTAATACAAATTTTCTTCACAAAGTTTCTTTGGAATCGCATGTTTTATAAGGGACACTGAATTCAGGACAGCCATTGTTATATATGACAAAAATTACTCAAAATATATGGGCTTTTCATCAGTTATTTAGTTTAATTACTAGTATTTGCTTTCTTGAATTCATGACAGTAAAGAAAACATACGTTTCGACTGATAATCCTAAAATGGCAAGAAAGGGACACGATAGATAATAAGAAACATGTGTATTCTCCAGCCTTTGAGATTCACTGTCAAGTTTCCTGGGTCTGCTGTACCTATGATCTAAGTATTTACCTTTCATCAGCTTAGTTCATTACCATAATTATGATTATTTACAGAAAGTTCCTTTAAAATTAATAAATTCATAACAGTGGTTCCTTTAATAATAATAATTTATTAAATTATTATCACATGTTGTTAGTTTCCTCTGACCTTTCCTATCCAAAGTTAGATATTTTGATATTTATTACTGAGGTTTGAGGTCAGAGCACACTGCCTACTGAAAAGATAAAATTCGCCAGAACCATGCATAGGCTAGCCACACAGAACCTAGCAAATTCAAACATAAAACCTGCACGAAATTGAAAGGAAGATGATTTGTCTTTTAATTGGTCTTAAGTGGTCTTGACCGATGACATAAACCTACAGCACTGATGATCTCCATTTTGCATTGCTAGTCACATGACTACCCAACTCTTGCAGCCTACTTGAGTTGCAATAGTCATGTGATACCAACAACAAACCCTTGTCAAGGTTGCTATGTAATGTAATTATGATTTTTAACATAGCTTTAACAATTTTTCAGTCATATTTCTACAATGTCAGCAGTGATGCAGTATATAGTAATGTGTAGCACTGAGGCATTATGCCGAAGACATGTAGCCTGATGTCCCACAGAATCACATTAACCTGACACCATACCGACCAGTCCTAACACTAACCTCTTAATGCTGAGCATCAAATGAGGCAGTTCTTAGTACCATTTTTGTAAGTCTTTGGGATCAAACCCATGACCTCCCATATCTGAGGCAGACATTAAAAAACCATCTCAATTTTAAAAATAATTATTCCAACATCTAAAACCATGTCGCTGTCATAGCAGCCTGGAAAAAGTCAGATCCATCATAATGAGAGAATAAGTCAATATGTATTTTTGTTGGTATCGCAGAACTACTTATGTTGACATGTACACTCTTGTTTTGCCATGTACATCTGCAACCCTAAACCATTTTCCAATAAGATTTTAGCAAATTTAAATTTAGCACAGCTTTATTCCTTGTACATACTTTTGAAAAAACAAACTGTTATGTGTCCCACCTAACCACAGTAACATTTGATACTGTTTTAAAATTAAATTAAAAATTAAAATTAAAATTTATACAACCTTCGAGGTGTCAGAGTATGAACCCTGAACCAGGCTCTCTTGACAAGGTCAACCACTTTCCTTGGGATATCAGGGTCTAACATAGCTGGCAGGCTGAACACAATACATTCGCTAAACTGTAAGATATCTTCAACTGGCAAGTGTATTAACTTGCTCAGGATCTGAAGCATTGGTGTTGGACTGGATTTCAGATTTGTCAAGGCTAAAATTGTGATGAAAAAAAAAATACAATGATGAGCATCAGTGTAGCCCAAATTATAAAAATAAGCTTGATTATTTTCAATGACAGTATCTACACTATCTATAGATGCTACCATACTCGGGCCATTGGAAGATTATATGTCAATAAAGAACTATAACTACATAAAATATGATAAAAATCAACTCATCACCAAAACAGTCAGTCTTTGTTTCGATGAAACAAAAAACTAAGGTAGGTTAATTCAATTCAAAATACGTTAGAGAATGAAAGTGGGATAAAATACTAGCAATCAAGGGCCATAACTATGAAAAACTTTAGTCAAAATCTGTCCATTATCAGGTGCACCAGAAATGTTGATGGTAGTGTTCAAATGCCATTGTTCTTATAATAATGAAGGGGATATAATTCTATATCATGATCACAATCTGCTGATCAACAAGTTCATTTGAGACTTCAAAATAAAGTTTAACCACAAAACTGATTAAAAGCAAATGAATTGATCATGATAGAATATTCCCAAGTCATATTCATTATCTAATTTAATCAAAAGCCATCTGGCAATATGTTCTCATCATCAATTTCATAGACTGTTATGGACCAAGATTTCATCATTTGATCACCTTGGTGTCTTAACCTTTTTGTTTATTGAGTTAATCAACTTATTATTTATATTGTGGATAATTTAAGTTTCGGCTTTTGACTGTAAATTTATTAGGTGTTATCATGGCAAATTTAGACAGGATAACTATTTTGTAGTTAAGTTTGTAGACTAGACTCAGACATCAAATAAAAATGATCTTGTTTATAATGTATTTTTAGTGCTAAAACACATTTCTATATGAATGCATGTCATCTTTTAACAAGAAATATAATGAAAGAACAAAATATAAGTGTCGTAATTATAGGTATTTTAGCTTCTTCAACCAGGTTAAATTTTGACCTTGAAAACTGACCATACTGCACATACCTATCATGAGAGATCACCTGTTTTAAGCAAACCTTTTTTGTTGGCATGAGAGGTGGACTCTCAAGACAGGTTTTTCTGTATCTGATATGTTGGTTAAATGGGTTTCTACTTTGAGTCACTTAAACTTGATTGGATGCTGCATTGTCATTTTCTGTATGAATGTCAAAGGTGTTCATGCTAAACATCACCTTTATTCAGATACGGTAAAGACTAAAAAATCATAAAGATTATATCATAAACTGCAACATTGATTTGTTAATATACACAAATTCATGTGAGATGGATGAGTCATGCTGGAGGTAGCTGGCTGGAGAATGAATATAAAACTGGTTTTCTACTGGATTGCTGTTTAAGCCACACCATTACTCATGGAACAAAGCTACACCTGCTCATGGAGCTAAGCCTAAAAATTGTTTTTACAAATTTAATCAAAACCAGTTATGATATTCTTTAGAAGCACAGGCTTTCAACCTACTTGCTAAAGGTAGACATGGTGTTGCTAGGTGAGTGCTTCACATACAAATCTGGTGGGACATGTCCTCAGAATTGTTCCTACAAAGTCTAATGAAAATGGCTCAACCATTCTAGAAAAGAAGCCACAAAAAAGGTTTTCCATACTGTTATTATGAAAACAACTGCACTGCCAGGGAAACCACATGGGACAGCATGCACTAAAAATGATTCTGCAATGAAGGAAGCTGCAACATTGGTAATGTGGAGACACCTTGGATGACATTTTTATCAAGCCTGTCCTACCGAGTTTTATCAAAATTTTCTTGGCATTCTGGAGAAGAATTGAAAGTGGATTTGTCATTTTGGTTGCTATGGAAATCAGAACTGCTAGGGGAGCCAGCTAGAACATCTTAATTTCCCATCCTTCTCTAAGATGCTGAAAATAGTTATGTTGATGGATGATGCATAATGGATGCAGGACCACACCATAGTTCATATATGCTTATGGCCAGATGTACTATAAGATACTTGTCCATTAAGTAGGAGAAATATTGCAGTGTGATATTGATACAAAAAAGTTATCTGCAAGCTGTTGAACTGTGAAAATTCTATGTATTTAAATAAGACAGATATCAAACTTCCTTAAAATTTATCAACACAAAACCATTATAATTTACCATACCTTCATTGTAGGCTTGTGGTGTACAGACACACTTTGATGCTAGAGAGATGTCTGGATTTAAACAAGTTGCTGTACTCTGCATGCTAACTTCCAACCAGTCCTCTACTATACAAAGATGTGGATATTGTGTCACCAACAATCTAAAAAAAATGGTAAATGTATTATTCCACAGTAACTGGAACATAAAATTGAAATGATGGATGTATGGACAAAATCCCTTTCATATTCAGTCGGATAAAATTACAAACCAATTTCTGAGTAAAATATACTTCTTCACTAATAATTACTGAATAATATGTTACAAGAAAATCTACTAATGCGGCAACTGTGTATGGTTTTCCAGTCATGTAATTTTTGGGAGGATCACATAAGTATTATTGAAGAAACATTTCACCACAAAAATTTCTTCTCCAAATGTAGTACCTGATCTTAGTATGCTAGGAGAACAGGTGAGATATGTAGAGTTACATCCTCTTAATCTACCCAGAGTTGGCCCCAACTTTGGTATCCAATGTATGTATGACAGCTTAAAGTCCCTGTGAGATACAGGTTAGCACATAGACAATGGATGGACATGTTTCTGCTCCTTCAAATCCAGCTGCAGTTGCTTAGCAATCTAGGCAAGGAAGCAAACCAATGCTGATATAGGTACCACCAAGACAAACTGAGCCCTTTGGGATCAAAGGACTCTTGAGGTAAATGCTGGGGTATGTTGATTCTGACATTCATCCCACAATGACATGTATGGTATGTTGACATGACATGTTGACATGATATGGGGTATGTTGATTCTGACATTCATCCCACACTGATGTCAGTTAGGGAACAGTTACACTTTAAAGCTGTGGCAACTGTGGTGAACGAAGCTGGGACTCTCAATGTTGGAAGCTGGGACTTGGTCAATGTTGAGATATGGTGACTTCCAGGTGTTCATTTTGAGTGTTGTCAGAGGTTTAAAATAAGTGCCAGGAGTATGGGAATGTGAAGTTACCATAGTTGGTACTAAGATATGATAAAGCTAAACCTGGTGAGGTACCTGGCTGGCACCGGTCTGCAAAGCTTCCATTGGTATGTTACTGAACATTGTCGACATGGTTGATCACATTCAGTACTAGTCATGCTGGGTTTTGAAACAGAACTGGGGCTGGAAATGTCATTACAGAATGCCATATGCTTTCTGTATGTGGATATGATGGTGGTTCATGGTTATGGCTAAGGCTGTGTTGGAGTTGGAGTGGACACAATCTGGGTACAGCTGAACTGACTAACTTTATGAAAGGCCCAAGATGTCAAAGATTGATGACCTTTTATCTGAAATGGGAATCATACTAGCCTAAGTTAACTGGTCATGACTTGGCTGGTGACTGAGGTGACATTGGTGTCAATGCTGAAGGCATCTGCACCCTCATGTGACTGTTTCCTAAATCTATTTAACCTGGGTCAACTGCTTGGCTGTGACAGTCACCAATCTATCTTCAGACCAGTAGGAGTAAATGTTGTAAATAAGTAAATGGTTGAGTCTACTGAGTCTACAGCCTGTCTGACTCATGATGCCTATAGTTAGTGAGAGCAAAATATAAGGTCAGGCATAAAACAAAATTGATGCTAGGCATTAAGTTAATGCCAGAGAAAATGACTGAAATGATCTTATTTCTATAAATAACTGATAATTTTCATGATATAACTTACAAAAAGTGAAGTACTGAGATGAATCACAAGTACTATAAAGCAACAGGTTGGCAATTAAGATGGTGATGTGTTTTGTGTTTTAGATTTTAACGCAGCTTTAACAATTTGTCAGTCATATTGCTATGATGTCTGCAGTGTGACAGTTTATAGTGACGTTTAGCACTGGGGCATCATGCCGCAGATATGTAGCATGATGTCCAACCCAGTCACATAATCCTAACACCAGGTTGACCAGTCCTAACACTAACCTCTTAATGATGAGCACCAAGCGAGGCAACTGTTAGTACCATTTTTAAAAGTCTTTGATATGACTTAGCCGGGGATCAAACCCACGACCTTCCACATCCAAGGCGAGTGCCCTACCACTAGGTCACTGGAGTGGTCAAAGATTGGTTCATCATATGACAAGATGAATGAAGAGTAAATATAAATATACATCTAAGATTAAGACAGTCCTTGTACTAGCATGCCAACCTGGTATTAGTAGAAGCAGTGGTGGCCAGTATATTTGGTGGGAAAAGAATTCAGGAAAACTCCTTTTTAAAAGAACTACTGACCATAGGGACACACCCACATTGTCTGAGCCGAGACTCTATAGCATGAGTACCCATATTTTCAACAGACAAATCAGAAAGTGTAATACTAGACCATATACATTACATGTGTGAAGCCAAAGTAGAAAGATACTGCTACCTTACTGGTGTGTTGACAAATAATGAACCATCACAAGTATCAATTCTTTAAGGGTTCAACCAGACTGGCTGGAAATATGGACTGTGATTATTTAATCAGACAATAAGTAGCTAACACTAAAGGATTAAGGAATCAAGGTTGCCTCTTAATTACCCACCAAACATTTGATATCCATATTTACTGCATGTTTGCAGATATTGTTTGTTTTCAGACACCATTTTCTTGGGGGAAATATAATATTTAAATGCCTTGTAATTTTTCAGACGTTTTTCCACTATAATTTTGTCTACAATTTATGTCTTCAGACACATCTAAGAAGATCTTCTGCTTGGTTTTAAAGTAAAAATCTGTGTTTTTGCCGTTAATTTAACTGATACAAAGTTCGCTTCATTTGGTCAGCAATTATTCAATGTGATCAAGAACTTCCACATGGATTGGTTGTAGGTGTTGACATCATTAAACATGAAACTATGTCATGCCAGTTTGACAGTTATGGCTTTGGTTAGAAACCATAATCCTTGCTTTATATTATTAAATAATACATCAGAGAGTCAGTATGAATTAGTAAATTCATTGGCATTGTGCAGCAAAACAAACCTCTCATCCCCCGAAGCATTATGTACCACAGGGTTAAATGTAGTTATTGTTCTACAAGTAATGAACCTCTTTGTAGACAATAAATATTGATTGCAAATAGATCACCATTATTTTATCAAAAATATCAACATATTAACGACAAGTATATTGCAACTTGCTTTTTATTTTGGATTTTTAAAATCTATATTATTCCTATATTGAATTCTTAAAATTTGTTTTACCCCATATTGGATTTTTAAAATCTATATTATTCCTATATTGAATTCTTAAAATTTGTTTTACCCCATATTGGATTTTTAAAATCTATATTATTCCTATATGGAATTCTTAAAATCAGTGTTAATTTAATATTGGATTTATAAAGCCTGTATTATTTCCAAACTAGATTTTTAAAATCTATACTATCCCCATACTTCATGGTTTATAGCAATCATGAAACCAACAAATACCTGTAGTCCAGCAATGAGAGATAATTCAGAGTATTTCCATCCTTTTAAAACGGTTTATTATGACTGAATAGACAGATGATTAACTGAATATCTAACAGTATCATTCTATTAAAAGCATCTATCATGCTAAACATTTTGTTGTACCAAACTTTTAAATTTTTGAGTGTATGACTTTTATATTAATTCTGTGCTGCTATCAATTTAACATTATATTTCTGCCATTAATGTAACTTTATGAATCATGGAAGACTGTATGTGTATATTCTACTAGGTTTCATGGCAAATCAGCACAGTCCTGGCTATACCATGCCTAGCAAGTGTAGATATCAAAGAAATGGCCGACAAAACAAAAATAAAGGCAAAAAGTTTCTAATTATTAGAAAAAAAGGTAAAATGTTTCACTGCACTCTTAAAAATTTCAACATCTTTTCACCTGGAACATCATGAGACACTTCCCTGAACAAAATTACTTACTCCATTAGAGAACCTTCTATATCAAGCAGAAGGGCTGATCAGAGCTATTCTAGTCTGCCTTATGACTATTCTCAAAATCTGATGTACAGTGGTCCCCCTCTTATACATCCACCCCTTCTGCATTGGGAAAGTGGTTTTATAAGACGGGTGGCCTTTCTAGAGGGGACTATGTTTGTGAGATGTGTATGTATGTGTGTACAGTAGGAAAGTTACATATAACTTAAAACAGTTAATAATTTCATTTAAAATTAGCGTTAATTATTAAAATGTTGTTTTTGTCTTAAAAACAGTTATTTCTGGGTAACATAAATTAATAGTTCTTATTCTTAAGCGTGAAATTTGAATGGCCACTTGTGAAGGGTAAATTTTATTTTTGTACACTAAATGGTTGCATTAGAGGCAGGGCCTTTTTCACTGGGTACTTTTGAACACAAAACTCATCGGTGCCAAGGGATTCTGGCTATAAAGAGTGAGTGGCCACTGGTTGGGAGGTCATTCATGAGGTGGACCACTGTAATAAAACTGGAAGATAAAATACAATTCCCTACCTCAACAGCGAAGAGAAAAGCCCTCCATATAACTCCTGATGCCTCTGAGCTTCTTGCATGAGATAATTAATGGGGACCTGTGCCATCAGGGACTGTGGGTATGACTGGACCGCTCTGTTGGACATTGCTGAAAATTTTAGGTTAAATATTGTTAAAAACATCATGTAAAATATAGCTTTCTTTAATGTGTTGTCAAACACTTTTACCTCAACTGCAGCACTCAAGAGTAATTTAATTATCATTTCTGCAAGAAATCTTTGGCAAATCATACATTAAATGACACGTGCAAGTGAATATTCATTCCAATGTTTAAGCTGGGAATCAGAATGTGTGCAACTTACTTCAGAGAACTATGCAATGTGTACAGCTATCTCCAGACATGTTACTACAAGAAAATACTAATTGTAAAATTTAAAAATGCTAAATAACTAAATAAACTTGCCTCTCTTCATGGCAGAATGTGGACATAAACTGATACAACTTTATCCATCCACAACATATTTATGTTTCTTAGTTTTGTAGTCTACTGCTCTAAATCAAATAATGCAAATATCCTGTCACAAATACAACACAATAAATATGGGCATTTCTGCATCCAGTAATTCTCTTTTTACATGGATATTGGAATGTTTCTTAGTTTTGTAGTTTACTGTTCTAAATCAAATAATGCAAATATCCTGTCACAAATACAACACAATAAATATGGGAATTTCTGCATCCAGTAGTTCTCTTTTTACATGGATATTGTAACAATGGTAATGTTTAATTGTGAAAGTGACACTTTAATGTAAACATGGATTGTCTACAATACTCTATTAAGTGCATTATCAAACAATGTGGCATCACATGCACAGGCCATTCTGTTTTGAAAATGCTTGTCTGTGCAAAACATTCTATTTATTTGGAAAGACACTTGCTCTTTGATTAATGATTTGCTAAAAAGTATAATCTACTTTTAAATGTTAATAATTGTTCAGCTTCATTTTAGACTTCTTTTTATTCACAACAAATGAAAGGTGCACTGTCTCAGAATTAATGAATTTGTTCTTCTTTTCTGTAAATAATTTTCACTGAAATAAAAACTATGTGATAAAAAGAATCTCAAATGGGTACTGATCTATATTTGTGAAACTTGCTGAATAATGTCCCGCTTTTGCTAACCAAGACTTGCAAAAACTGGACATTATTCAACTCATTTCATAAATTCAGTCTAAACCATTGCCCAAATGAGATCCTCTATATAGTACATACTAAACTATATAATAATACATACTACTGTGGCAAGCAAAACCCATGTCTTACCTATATTCTTAAGCTGTTTGCTGAGTGTGTCTTCATAAAGCAGCACATAGTACAGAATCAGTAACTGAGGCATAAGGTTCTTCCTGGCAGCTGGCCTATTTTTCTTCTCTTCCATTTGTGATGGCCCAGTAAATACAGAATCTCGATAAGCAGCAAGAATTTCCTGGTCTGTGATCGGTTCATTTGTGTGATCAGTCTTGGCACTTTTGATTATGATAGTGTTGACATAAGCCTCAATTAAGGACAAAAGGAGAGGGTGCAGTGGATATGAGGAAGAACAAATCTGCTTGTAAATCCAATCCTGAAAAAAAAATGCAAATAATGAAACCTATCTAAAAAGGACACCTAAAAGACCACAAAATGCTGCTTTTCATGGCTATTTCTTTGCAAAGAGGTGATACGAAGCTTTATTGTAAATTATTTTTCTTTATTAATACCAGATTAATACATCACAAATGCAGCCAACCAAAGCTGAAATGGGCAGTTGTTGTGTCTTTGGCTTGTTTAAGCAAAGGATGTGTTAAAAGAACATTTCTTTTGCAAGGTGGTGGCTGAACTAGGGTCGTCTCCCCTGAATAGAGTGCTCTGCAAATTGGAGACGGTTCAAATCAATGAAAAGGGCATGCAACTTATTCTGCATGATGAAGCTAAGACCATCAAAAAACATGTTTTATTTTACAGCATCCTCAGCAACGTTCTGTGCAGGAGCTCAAATCTCACACACAAAAGAATTCACTTAGGGAACAGCATCAACTTTACACCTATTTAGATCAAAATGGACAGGCAAGCCTTTCTTGTGGCCTATATCTTCTTTTCCATGGTGTCTGAATATGTCTGAGATAATGGAATGATAGGCACTGATTTGTATGGATTTATATAGAATGGTACTGCAGGTCTAACACAATTTTTCACCCTAGTGTGACTTCTATGCTGGCAAATAAATGTCCTATTAACACTTTTCTGCTAAAACAAAGATATGGTGAATATCTTTTTTAGCCTTAGCGGGCTGGATTTGTTCTTCTAACATATTGATGTACTTTATGAATGAGTATCTTTTCTACATAAAAAATTTTAATCTGAAGAAACACTTAATGATTGATTGTGAAATGCTTGGAGAATTTAACTTTTTGAATCTGTATATTTTTTTTACCAAGATTAGGTTTTGAACAATCCAAAACATTAAAAAAATATATAGGCTGATATGCATTTTCTTGAGCTATTCTTCGCTGAATATCTATGTATCAGTAATGATCGGTTAGATACAAGAGTACGGGAAAAGGGATCCTGCCACAGATCATTCATAAAACAGTACCTAGATGAGTCTTTGTGTGTGTGATCTGGATTATTAGCATAGCTTTAAAAAATTTTTAGTCATATTGCTATGATGTCTGCAATGTGGCAGTTTATAGTAATGTCTAGCACTGGGCATCATGCCATAGACATGTAGCATGATGTCCCACCCAGTCACATTATCCTGACACCAGGCCTACCAGAACTAACACTAACCTCTTAATGCTGAATGCCAAGTGAGGTAGCTGTTAGTATGACTCAGCCAGGGATCAAACCCATGACACCCTGCATCTGAGGCAGATGCTCCAACCATGAGGCCACTGGAGCAGTCTGAATGAGTCTTTAATAATGGTATAAAGACATCTCCCCCTGGACTTCCCCTCCCATCAAATAGGACTACCCCTGTTATTTCCCCCCCGTTATCTTTATACTACTTTATTTTTATATAGTAACATTTAACTTTGATGTATACTCGAATCCCGCATCACTGTTAGTGCACAGGTATGACTGTTGTCACCTGAAATAAATGCATTATCAAACAAAAAATATCTACTTTCCTGACCCCCCCCCTCTCTCTCTCTCTCTCTCTCTCTCTCTCTCTCTCTCTCTCTCTCTCTCTCTCTCACTCACTCACTCACACACAATCATGGATCTTAAGGGTAGCTTGACACAACATTTGAACTGTGAACATAAATTCACACCCATTTGTAAGCATTGTTAGTTATAACAAAAATGGGCATTGTTTATTTGTCGATCAATTGCTAGTGCTTTTACTCGCTGTAGAACAGGAGGTTTCTTTGAAGTATGTTGAAGAGGCTTGAGTCTAACCTTTATTTATTGTGCATATTTGGTATATTTAAGATAAACAACAGAAGGATTAACCATTTTTCAATTAATTTGCAGTTGTGAACAGAGCTTAAATAATGTCACCCAAATCAGATATTCGGTGAACATTTGTCTCAACAACCAAAGAAGTAGAACAAAGACTGTTCTTTAAGAATTGCAAACATAATCACCGACTTTGACAATCGTGACATCAAAGAATACTTAAAAGCAATTGCTTACAACATTAACTTTAAACAATACATTTTTTTTAACATGTGAAAATGTTAACTTTGTTTAACACTCACTACTGAAATTTTTTCAAATAACCTTTTTTTCAACATAACTTAATATAAATTTTTCTATTTTTTATTGGCAAAATGTCATATTAAATGAATTAAGTTTTAAGATGTTGGAGGGGGAAATGACAGGAAGGGGAAAGTCATATTTGATGGGGGGGAAGTCCACGGGAGGATATGTTGGGAGGAAGTCAGAGGAGGGGATGTACAGGAGGGAAAAATGTTCTAGACTCTAAAAATTTATCAACTTGCACAGGTTCAAGATAGAACACTCCTCTTATCAAATACATTAAGAAACTTGTTTGCTGGGTATTTTATGTTCTCTTAGGAAAACTCAACATGGAACCCGTATGACCAATTTATCTCAGGTGAAAGTCTTTGATCACAAATATTTTGTTAAAATGATCACTTTTTTGTACAGGACTGTTATTACAATTAATAAAATTGTACAAGCATTTTTCTTTTTCCTTACGTAAGAAGAGATAAACCACAACCATGTCATTGTATGCCCACTATCTTTCAGAGTTCATAGGATTATGATACACTTACGTAAAGAGTGACATCATAAAGATGACGTCACAGCAGTCAAATACTATCTGTGTTGAGACATTTTCAAAACACCAAATACTGATATTTTTTTTTAATACAACCCTGGAGAGTTGTTTTAATTTAATGAGTTTTCACAGACTTCCAAAAGTTTTAACTGATTTTTTTAAGATATAGAAACTGAAATTTATCCATTAATATATTACTGTTTTTCACTGCATAAAATATGCACAAAAGTAGAAGAAAAAAAATAAATATCTAATTATTAAGTGGCATGCTACAAATCATGTTATCTTTCACCTGATCCACACAATTTTATTTGATTTTATTTCTTATTCAGTATTTTTGGAAATTTTGAATTTAGAAAGTTGCATTTTATCAAGTTTTAAGGTTCTATATTCTCTCAAACAAATTTAAGGAATTTTGGGAAAAATGCAAAGATTATTAAAACAAATTCAAGGACTTTTCAAGGTTAAAGCCAACTTCTTTCTAAATTCAAGGACATATCTAGGCAAACCCTCAAATTTTAGGATTTTTCAATGTTGTATAAATTATTGAGTTTCGCATGACATTAACCTGAAAATACAAGATACATAAATATATACTTGCAGCAATTTAAGATTAAAATCTGTCACATGGCGCTATATAACATTCTGGAAAAATTATTTCATGACTGTGAATTGAGTTGGATATCTTAATACAAACTTCAGGATTTAACCAGCATTTTAGATCTCTTACCTTGATTGGTACCTTGTATTTGGAGAAAGCTCTACTCTTAAGGAGCTGATAGATACAGTGTATAGGTAGGTAACCAGTCATGTTACTGTTAAGCCCTCCTGTAACAGGTACTGTAACTGCATGGGATGTGATCACCTATCAGAAACTCAAAAATATTATACATACAAATAATATCCTGGGTATTTATTTTGCTTTAAAACAACCAAGAAAACAAATCAAACATAAATCTCTTTGATAAAGCATTGTTTTATATGTTGTAGACAGTAAATTATTTTAAATTTCATTCAAATGCTTGAAAAACATTCAACCATTTCAATTTTATTTCAAATAATGACAAGAACATGTTTATACATCTGTCTTTAAAACCTCATGTCTTCTTTTATATATACTAAAAAACTTTAGTTGAGTTTGTAAAACATTTCTCCACTGCTGGCACTATAGTTCAAGTAAACAAAAATGTCAAACTCTTAGAAACATAGAAACATTTTAAAAACTGATATCATGGTCTGAAATTATACTCATCAATTATTCCCAAACACATGCATACAAAATTTCAGTTGTCAATCTTGTTTTTGATCAATTGTGCTTACAAAATGTTGTTTCAAAATAGTCCAAAAAGTTCAGAAATAAAAAACAAAATAAAATAACAAAACTGCCACAATCAGATGATTTACATGCACCAACACATATGTAAAATTTCATTATCTAACTGATGTGGTGTTTGCATATAGTACTCCTGTTCATCTGCAGCCAAATGTTTTTAAAACAAGCATCAAGGATATAAAAATGCACAAACTGAGCCATTTCATTCAATAATTTATAATTTTTAACCTGATTGTTCTGAAAGAGGTCCATAACATTGTCAACTTAATAGCATTTCAAACCAAATGGAAGCTGTCAATGTAAACAATCAGACTGTTCAATGTCCTTTTCTGGTTTCCATTTCAGTAAAAACTGTGTTATCTGCATCCAATAACATGTGTAAACGACAGACAGATAAGAATTTCTCTAATTCAACCTAACGTTTCATGCAAATTATGCTAGTGCCAAAGAGAAAATGAATTAATAACTGGAACTAATATATCTGCTAAAGAAGACAAAGGTGATGCATTAAAAAAATTATAATACTGAGGAGCAAGATAAGGAAAGAGAAAAGATGATGATGGCAGTATTGAAGGTGATAATTACAATTATTTTACCTGCTCAGTGAATATTTCCTGGGTGAAAATCTGTCGTATCCTTGCCAGTGAGTTTGCTTTAACAGCACTCTGCAAAATAAGCAAGATTCAAACACAATAATTTACCATACTAAAAATGAACATTTTAATGTTACATATAGGCATTATGCTGGACATTTATACACAACTGTAAGCAGCTAGCCAAAAAAAAGTGCCAACTGCTCTGGTGGCTTAGTGGTTAGAGCATCCAACCTGGATGTGGGAGGTCGTGGGTTCGAAACCCTGCAGTCATACCAAAGACTTATAAAAATGGCACTAACAGCTGCCTTGCTAGGCACTCAGCATTAAGAGGTTAGTGTTGGGACTGGTCAGCCTGTTGTCAGAATAATGTGACTGGGTGGGACATTGTGCTACATGCCTACAGCACAATGCTTCAGTGTTAGACATCACTATAAAGAGCCACACTGCAGACATCATAGCGATATGAATGAAAATCACACACACAAATAAAGTTTGCCAAAAAGATCTACTTTTGCCAATTGTGAGTAGCACCCTTCAAAATGATAACATCCATCAAGGTTCACCACTGTACACAGGGCAGCCTCAGAAAAACCAATTTATATGCAAGAAAACCTTACATGGGCTAGAATCAGAATGTAACAATATTAATCCCAATCGTTGCTAGGCATTACAGTGTATTCTGGGCTGATCCCAGCGTAAGTAAACTACGTGCTAGGCTGAATCCCAGATTGCTAATGTATTATGAGCTGATCCCATTGTAACTAAATCTATGCTAGGCAGATTCCCACCTAGAATGTATTCTGGGCTGCTCCCAGATTAATGGTCTAGAGCTATGTGCTAGGCTGACTCCCAGCTTGCTAATGTATTACGGGCTGATCCCATCTTAACTAAAACAATGCTAGGCTGAATTAAACTGTAAATTAAATGTATTTAATGGGCATGACCTTTACGTTATTAGTATATCTTATGAGTGTCCGATTGGGAAAAATTATTCCAACCAATGGTAGCCCCAAGCACATGACCAATGTCAGAACATAACACATGTGAAAGAAAAGAAAAGACAAATGGTTGGTGACAGGGGCAGTAGCGGGTTTTAGCCTAAAACTGTAAGAACTGTTTGATGCGGAGACTCTAAATCTCTTCTGTAGCTTTGATAAGCCAGCGAGTAATGACTAGTCACATGTACTCTATATGACCAGGCAAGGTAATTTAAGATTCTCTAATGTGGTTTGGTCTTTTACTGTTTCTGGCAATTCCAGCCAATAGGAATATTTCTGCTCCTGCCACACAACCCCATGTACTCTCCCAACAAACCCCAAGCAGACAGCCAAATTGAGGCTAATAATAGTCTTACAACCTAATTCCCTGTCTGCCTCTCAATTTTAAGGTACATGTACAACTCCCCTATCCCCTTGTTAGCCACACACTAAGCCTTATAATTGACATTATATCCTATTACCACACCACCAATTCCTCCTTCCATTGTCATTATCAGAGAAATGCCCTTGCACAACCAGCAATATATGTATCTAGAATAACTCAATATTGTCAAGTTGTGCATAAACTAAAATTTTAATAAATTGTCATTTTATGCACAACAAAACAGAACTGACTAGTACGAGAAAAGATTTAATACATACATTGTAATAAATACAGGATACAAAAGTATATACATTTCTCTATCTCTCTCTCTCACTTTCTCTCAGACTTAGCTGTGCATAAACTAGAATAATTCAAGATTATCAAGTTGTGCGTCAACAAACATTTTAACAAATTATCATTAACAGTGCCTTCCCTGGGTCCCAAAAATATTTTTAGGAATAGTCCTAAGGTGATTTTGTCAAAATTGGTAAAGTTCTGAAAATAAAAAGAAAAGGCTGTAAAGAAGTCATTTAAATGTTTATTACTGTTAGTAATAGCAAGCCATCTTTGATGAAAAACTGAAAGTCTTTCATTCCAGTATGATGTCATATTTGGTAAATAATGCTGAGATTTGTTTTAGAAGAATTAAATTTTAGGTTTTATTTTAATTTTATTAATGGTGGACATACACAATGATTGGCATCATTTGAGCAAATTTGAATAGCATTCTTTTATTAATGACTTTAATTTTAATAAATTTGAATAGCTTGAAAAATAAGATGCAGATAATAATAGTGAATGGGCAATAAATGATGAACTATGGTCAAAGAAAGACGACAGATTTAGGACCTACCATAAAAACACTTGGTCTTGCAGAAAAGTTAACAAAGAAACACTAATACTTCATTCTTTCTAAGCAACCGTTTAGTGTTTCACATTAAAATAATATCCAATACATTACCTTTTGTCACTAAAGCCAAAAGAGGACCAATTACCTTCATGCCAAGTGTAGAACACACTAATTCAGCTATGTTGTGCATGTGGTTTCCATGGAAATGTATGGCTATCAGAAACAGCATTTCTCCAAAAGATGAGCTTTTATCCGTCTCCCTGTAGAGAAATATTTTAAACCAATGACAATATAGGAAAATGAAGAAAGATCATTTCCACTCTCACTGAAATATTAACTGCTAAAACCTTTAACAATAATTTTGTTCAACTCAGTCTGGAAAATATACCAAAAAACACAACATCTGATATTTAGAGAAATTTTGTTCAAAACAGAAAAGCTTTCTTTTTTTATATAAATACAGAAGAACAGATAAGGAGATATTAACAAACTTTTTGTTCACCAACCCACTGGATCACATTTTTTACTGATCCTGCCTAAACTTCATTTATCCTGAAGAAAAAGAAACAGATGCCAGTTTAGTTTTGTAATTCAACATATTTACTGATTACCATTAACTCAGAACAATAACAAGGTATTTCATCAACTGACTCATCAACGAAGTACCCTATGTACTTCTGTATTTCTCTGAATACTTAGTGAAGAGAGTTCACAAGACAGCCTCTGTTGGGTCACACCTCAGCAAATTCGCATTTAAATTTTGGTACTTACATAGCTTCATCTCTTGATCATATCTGTGATAACACTCTCTCATGTCATGAAATAACTTCAGTGACTGCTGTACATCAATGCACTGAATATTTCAAGAATGATTTAAATACTATGACACATTGTTTGATACAAGTCTGGATTGACCACAAATTCAGAGAAAGAGACCTTTCCCAATTGGTCAGTACGAGACCAGATACCTACTGTTATCATTAGAAATCCAATTGGGGCCCCGAGTGGCCGAGTGGTCTAAAGCGCTGTCCGTTATGGATCACTGCCATCTCACCTCTGTCTGCGTAGGTTCGAGTCTAGGATTTGGCGAATGTGGATATGTGAGAAAGCTTGCCAGTAGCTTCTCGTGGGTCGGTGGTTCTTTCCGGTGATTTCCCGGTTTCTTCCTCCACCAATAAACTGGTTGCCATGAATAGCCTATCGTGTGCTGAAAAATGGCGTTAAGCCCAACCAACAGAAATCCAATTAGTGCTTCTGGACAGTACACCCAGCTAGTTCTAAGTGCAACAAAGACTATTTTGAAAATAATCACAATAATTTAATTCATGAGTGGTGGGATGACCTGTCCATTTTGTGCCATGAGCATTTACTGTACCTTATTAAGCAAAAGGTGGAAGGTACTCAATTAACACTTAGAGGAAATAATAATTCACAACCACTTCTTTACTGTCTTGATAGTGACTGGTGGTAATTTGTACTTCTTCAACATAGTGATTACTAGTTTTAATGATCTGTTTACAAATAATTAAAAGCAAGATAGCAGATTAGTTATAATTTAGAACTCTGCCCATTCATTACATTTGTAGCAGGACAAGAGAAAAACTCTTAGTTATGAACTTAACAAATATTAGATTCGTATCATAATATCTTTTTAATCACATATTGAAAGCCTTACCTTTCAAATGAACTTTCTTCAGCCATTAGCCATTTAATCCAATCAACAACCTGCCTTTCCTGTTCTTGATTCCTGTGGAATAATGACAAAAATGACTACAACAGTATAGTACTAAAAACCATAAATCATCTATTTTTGCTGATGTTATTTAAACAGAGAACAAAATTAATTCAATATGATAACAATGATCTTCAACATTTTTAAGTTTTCCTTTTTGTCAACCATGTCCAACTTATTCATTCACAATTAAACTGAAGTACAAAACAATACAGAGCTAATTTCACTGAATGCTTTTTTGTAACAACAATTAAATTATCTCTTGTGTTATTGAAACATGCATTATTTTATTACCTGGGAGAAGTTGGTATTAAATTTAAGTAATATGAAAACTTGTATAAATTCATGAAAGACAAAAAACAAGTCTTTCCTGTGATGATTCAAACCTGAAACAACAGTTGTAACACTACACATGCATAACTGTTACCCATGATGTTACAATCCTTAATCTAACTTGTTTTTATTATATAATCATAACATATATGTCATCAGTTATTTTTCTGTTGGTTTTTATTTGTCAGATTCTAAGACATTTATCCGCATCATCTAAGTCATTTATCTCTCTTTTTTTTATAGGTGCTTTAGCACTGTATCTAAGTCTAACCCTTATATTTGTATCTTCAGTGTAAACCAAATCTTATTTTGTCTAATTTTCTATCAACACTTTTAAAGCCTGCTCTGAACCAGTTAGGTGATTTTTGTCCAAACTATCATTTTTTAGACCTGGGAATGTGAGAAAAATAATTAGTCATGGTCATTGATGTGGGAAAGGGAAAATTGTCTGCAAGGCCTTGCTGAGTTCCTGCTATTAAATTAAGGCCCTTCATGGAGTGATTTACCTAAAAGGCCTTGCTGAGTTCCTGCTATTAAATTAAGGCCCTTCATGGAGTGATTTACTTAAAAGGCCTTGCTGAGTTCCTCTTATTAAATTAAGGCCCTTCATAAGTGATTTACCTAAAAGGCCTTGCTGAGTTCCTGGTATTAAATTACGGCCCTTCATGGAGTGATTTACCTAAAAGGCCCTACTGAGTTCCTGCTATTAAATTAATTTGCCTAAATCACAAAAGTACATATGATGCATTCCATTAGTCTATCTGCTTGGTAAATAGCAACCTACCCTAACAGGTATGGACATGCTATCAGCATACACAGCCCTAGTGACACAAATCTGGCACCAGACTGGGTGGGTGGTGGTTTTGATGTTACCAGCCTCAGCAACAATTTCATCTCTTCATCAGTAAACCTAACAAATAAAATAAAAAGAAACAATCTTAGATAAGAAATCTCCCTATGTGATGTACAGATATGAATGATGCAATTTTTGTTTTTCTGGAATTGCTGGATTCAAGAAGCAGTGAAGCTATATTCTAACATTAATGTAATTGAGCAATGTATTCAAAAGAGAAACACTAATCATTTGAATTACAAAATACAGCTGTACCTGAGAGTTGCCATCCCCTTAAGAGCACAGTACAGCCTGATGAAGGAGCAGGCCTTGACAACATGGGATGGAGAAATACACTGGTCACCTTCTGGCAAAATGGCAATTAGCTGTTCCAACAATTCTAACCTCATGGCATACAGCATGCTGGTACCAGGGTCACGTTTCCTCTGAAATTAAAGAATTTGTTTAAAAAATAAAATCTGGAAAATCCAGACATTTTGAATAAAATAAACTACACCAATGTATTATGCCCATTATGTTTAACTTAAATTATTCATGATCTAAACCCTAGCTCCTGATACCTCTATTCCTTGGCGACAAACTTCATTTATTGTTCTGATGTCTGAACTTTATTGTATAGAGCCACACCTAATGATGTAAATAAGTGAATAAAATCATAGATCTGACCCACAGGCCACATACTGTAGATACTGTCTTACACTAGGTACTCTTGACAACTTACAAAAATGTGACCCAGATATTTTACAAAATGTACTCTTGACAACTTACAAAAATGTGACCCAGATATTTTACATAATGTACTCTTGACAACTTACAAAAATGTGACCCAGATATTTTACAAAATGTACTCTTGACAACTTGCATATACAGGTAAATGCTCAATCCACTTGTTATTTAGGCTACATGCCATGCATACTGTACTCCATAGCTATTAAGCAACATGAAGTTAGTTGAGTAAAAATGTAGATAACTCTTTTAGTCTGAATAATTAAACTGTTCATCTTCCCAATACCTAATATTGGTGTTGATCCATTTTTTATTTGTATAATTAACATAAAATTCATAACTTCAACTGACCTTTTTCAAGCTGACATGTTTTCTATTAAACATTTTACATCAAAATTTTTTATTAAAATGTACAAGTCTCTTTCATAGGATTTTTTAAAATCCAAAGTACTCCAAGACTTGTGCCACTTAGTTAAATAGTATTTCACCTTTGTCTTGGTAATAAAATATAGGAGCTACACACATGTATTTTGTTCATTCCTACCTTTTGGCTAACTTTGATGAACTGTGAAAACCATGTTCTGACATCTGCATTGTTACCAAGTAACAATCCACTGACAAAGGAAACTAAATCATTCTCAGTTGGTTGGAGTGATGTGCCTTTGGAGAGACTGAGCTGAACCATCTCAAGGGACAATGATATAGTCAATCCTGGCATTGTGCAGTTTTTGACCTGAAATATTAGATACTTAAATATTTATCAACATTTTTAAGTAAACAACGATACTTCAAGAATACTTACCCAATCACATCATGTTAGGAATAGTAGCCTGCTATCTTGCAAATCCAGCCTACTATAAGACAAATTTAGCTTTTTCCCGTTTATTTCAATAGAGAAAGGGCAATAACTTAATAATTATCTCCCCTTGGTACTTTCAGGTGCAAGTTTTTAGCTAAGTGAGATATGAATGAGTATGCTTGCATGGTGGGGAGGTTGGGATGGTTTTTAAATAATATGATTTGGTAAATATTTTCTGAAAAACATAATTTACTAAAGAATTTGCTCTTTCCTTAGAATATGTTCCCCAATCACATGATGTAAATAGAATAAGTAACAGGAGAAGGGTATGCTGAGCATTTGACCTCTACCTTGGGTATCCTTCTAGGTGACAATAGCTGAATTCCCCATGTGAATGATAACCCATTCTCCTAATTATATAAGTAACACAGCCTGGGATCACGTGACCCTTACATATGGCTAAATAGATGAATATTTGAATATTGAAATTTTCTTACTTACAAAACTTTACCAGCAAATACAGGGAAGATAATAGGCTGTGTTGATTGATCAAGTTCAGTCTGGTGGCCATCTGTGCTGCTGCCATTGGACCTATCAGATTCAAAGTTTGCTTCTGCCACACTAAATCTCAGATGATGGATTGAGAAAATTGACTTTGCATGCCAGCCATCAGCTTCAATTATATCTCAGATCAAAACATTGCATTCAAATGTGAAGCTCAGAGGTGGCTCAAAGCTTTTGACTATTATTCTCTGTGAGGTGGCTCTAATCTGGTCAGACATCAGAGTACGCCGAGTGTACAACTCACTTCAGACACTAAGCAACAGTATGTGGTGTAAAAATCCTGTGTTCCCCCTACAACAAAAGGAAGGGGTGTTGGTGCATGCCACAACTTTTCGCTGTGCGTTTCAAGTAGTGTTTTGAGAGTATGAACAGGATCTAGCATGGCTGCTGTTCTGAAACTGTCTATGGAAGAGAGTGAGCGAAGACTCTTTGGTTACTAATGGACAGAAAGCTATTTTGGGCTACAAAGCCTAATAGTATGAAGAGGATGACCAAACCCTCTGATCTGAACTGAAGAGAGTTTTAGGTCGACATAAAGGGCATGCAGCTCAATAACCCAGCATGTGGAAGCTATCAGGAAACATGACTTTAGCAAAGTGTGGGAAAGTGAGGGATGCTGGAATGTGTCCAATATCATTAGGCAGCAGCCTTTGATAGAGACTGGGGCCAACTGTTTCTCCTCAAAGAGCCAGAGAAAAAGGTCAGCCAGTTGAGGATTGAGGCATGCAAATGTACAATGTTGTTGGTATGGTGAAACACACACCACTGAAAACATAAGCCTTTTTGCTCCCAAGATTCTCTTCACATTCAAAGGTTTAAACTATTCATCTCGCAAGGCTGTTCTGATAAGAGAAAAGTGTGTAGAAGCAGAGGACAGTCTGGGCAGAGAATGACCACCCATGACCATAGTTGCTTGAGAAGATTCAGGTTGGCCAGAGTCTGGGGCGATCTAACAAGTAGATTGGTGACCCAGGACTTGTCACATCTGAGAGGGGCTATCAGATCATCTTGCCATTCTGACCCCATAACTTCTCGATTATTTTCATTATCAGCAGCAAATGCCCATAACCCCTCCAAAATGAGTGACAGTACATCCACTGCCCAAACTTTTGGGTCTGAAACTGGAGAGGCAAAGGTGGATAAATTATGATTCCACCTCATCACAAGGAGGTTGGTCATTAGACAACTCCAAAGTGCGCAAATCTGAGTGAAGACTGATTGTTGGAGACACCATTCCATGTGAAGAGCTCCAAATCTCCTGGACTGAGTGTCAACCAAGACGAGTCTGCCAGGAATGTGTCTGATTTATATGTTGATATAGAGATTGTCACACCAATGTAAAAACTACCAAATCCAAACTGAATGCGATCTGTTTTGCACAAGTTGATTTTTTTTCAGAAATGAAAGGAAATGACAGCCTTCATTTCCAGGATGCTGATGTTTTGAGACCATTCCCCTGGTATCCATGTGACATTGACAGTAGTGAAGTCTGGCAACAGGTGGACACCCTGACCATGTGTGATTACACAAGTTGCCCCAGATTCTAGTTGGTTAAAAATTCCGTAAAAAGATAGACAAAATTCTGTGATGAATTGAGGTCTGAATTTTCCAAGTTAATGTCAAAGCCTGGATGATCTAAAATAGTGAGAAGATTGCTGCCATTATTGTAGATGATGTCGATTGGAACATGGTGAGGACATCTCTGTGTAAAAAACCAAAGGCTGATGTTGAGGCCAAAGGGAGACTTCTAAACTGATAAACTGTGTTGTGGTAAGCAACACAGAAAAAATGTTCATGACAGGAGGTGAATAGGGATGTAAATATATGCACTGGTCAGATCAAGACTGAAGAGGCAAATGAACTCAGTGATGACTGTACATTTGGCACTGGCTCGATGGCCAGTAATGGTACAGTAGTATCAGGAGGTGTATCTAATTGATCTGGTGTGAATCCCATGCGCCCTGACTTACTCGCTTGAAGGTCTAACTTGAATATACAGGGGAGGACTTATGCCCACTGGGCTGCCTAAAATTGAGGAATACTCCCCAATAAGCTGGTATCACCAAGAACAAATTGAAGGTTATCTTCCTTAACTTATTCCATCTTTACTTATCTTCAATTCTGAATGGACTATTGCTTTGAACATCCATTTTGTGCATTTAGCAAACATTTCTCGTGAAATGACACAAGAAAATAAAGCACAGATTAACAAATCAGTATATTATTAACTAGCTAAAATGCTCTCCCTGATTTCCCCTTACCACATATTACAGATGTGTATACTTAACTAAGAAAACACAATACTCATTGTAGACTTCCATGCTCTGAAGTTGCATATATAACATTTAGATGATATTCCTGCTGAAACAACACGAGAAAACAAAGCATAAATTAGTAATTCATCAAGTTAACTCACTAAATATATTACTAATGAAGGAATAAAAAAGTTGCATTTGAAATTTATGCATTTCAAGTATTGAGCTGACCATTCTACTGGCACTAAAAGTGAAAAAAAAAAAACAAAGCAGAAATAAGCACTTCAATATGTTAATAACTCGTTAAAACCAATCCTTTACAAATGGAGAAAGCAAAAATGTCAAATTCGCAGTAACTTGTAATGACCTTGAAGAGGTCAATGATAGTGTGTTTTCTTAAAAGAATAAAGTCCCTAAAGGTGACTAAATCACTCAAATTTGGCAGAAATTTTAAAAGAGAATGAGTACTACTTGTAGCAGGATGAATAATCCACACAATAAATGCAAAAGGGAAACTATAATTTTATCCAACACAGCAGTGAAGCTAAAAGCTAGTGACACCTGGTAGTGCCTAGGAGAGGTAATGGGCAAGAGTCAATGCCCTTCAGAGCTTAAAATATCCAATAACCCGACACTCTGGGCCCCTCTAATTTTAAATCAGGCCTATCCTTCATTCTAAGTGTTGTGCTCATCAGGCTTGACAAGAAATATTCTAATTTGCCTGAAGAAAACTTTAATTGAACTGATAAAATGTGTAAATGTATTTTCAAAATGTTGACATACATTCCATAACATGGTGTAATCTAGATCAGATTACCACTGTTCTATGTGAAACTGAAATCTGATTTTAAATATACTTAAGCATGGCCTGTCATTCTAAAAAATATGATTTTGTACTCCCAAACTCCCATAACACAGTCATGGTTCAAGAAAACACAATTTTCAGTAATCTTCAAAAATAAAATAACCCCCTCAACCCACCATTTTCAGTATATGCCCATGTAGCATGTATAAATGGTAAACAGTCATGATTGGAGCTTAGGTACAACTATCTGCAGTTCAAATAGTGGCAATTAAGGGCAAAGAAGTCAGGTATAAACCATTTCACTTATTACTTAATTGGCTGAAAATAGTGGGATGCATTTGAAGGCTGCAGTGGGTGAGCACATTATACTAATTTGCATAAGTAGGATCAAGAAGTGGAACAACCCATTATAGGTAAATCAAAGAAATGCTAGATGTGTGTAAAAGAACAAAACTTATTAAATATCTTTGCCTTGAATGAGAATATTTAAGCCATATATATCTTATTTTTTACAAATTTGTGAACAGTGGCAACATTTCTTTGAATTTGGATTTTCCTGCATATACAGAATGCAAAGCAGGATCATTTCAGTTGTCAGAATAGTGTAATCCAGTTTTTTAAGCCGATTTAGGAAGCATTTAACTATCAGCAAAGCCCAACAAAAGTAAATATCAGAACTCTTGGTTAACAGTTTTTTTTTGTGAAGCATGCCAGCAAAAACAAAAGAGGGGGGTCACTATTAATTCTTTGCATAGACTGCAAACAACACATCAGCATACATCTACTTCGTTCTGACAAGGATTCACTCAGAGAAATTCGGACACCAGGACCATCCAGTCCTTAGTGAGTGTAGTGATGAGTACTAATGACACTTGCATCAGAACCCTACTGAATTCATATTCAGGCTAGATATTGCAATATGGTGTGACAAAAGGGGAAATTTTGGGCACATGGAAATTGGAATCCGAGCTTGTGGAATTTCAATCAGGGGTTATGAGTTTCTTAAAGTCACCAGCCTTGGGCTTGTGTCTAAAAGTTTTTTCTTTGAGTATTGCCCTTTGTCTATTGAAATAGACAGAAAAAGAGGATTTATTTCGTTTAGAAGGGCTGGATTCAAGAAGTAGCAGGCTATTATTCCTAAAAAATGTAATGTGATTGAGAAAAATATTCAAAGGTGAAAAAAAAATGAAAAATACATTCTACTTTTAAATTGCCTGTATTTTATTTTATTTTATTTAAATTGGACTATTTTCAAAATACTGAAGAAATGACCGGCATGCCATCTATTTTTGTCCATCCAGCACATTTTACACCATTTTTTTCTTTCTTCAAAAACACTCGCTGGTATCTCAATTAACACTTTCCCAACCAGTAATCTCTCACTGGTATCTCAATTAACACTTTCCCAGCCAGTAATCTCTCACTGGTATCTCAATTAGCACTTTCCCAGCCAGTAATCTCTCACTGGTATCTCAATTAGCACTTTCCCCAGCCAGTAATCTCTCACTGGTATCTCAATTAGCACTTTCCCCAGCCAGTAATCTCTCACTGGTATGTCAAGTAACACTTCCCAGCCAGTAATCTCTCACTGGTATCTCAATTAACACTTTCCCAGCCAGTTATTGCTGAACTAAATCATCATCTAAAGATGAACAATGCTGGGAATCAGTCATTTTGGGTTTTCAAATAGCCGTATTATAAATGCACATTTTGTAAAACTTCCTTGATGCAAGGTTCAAACTTCAATAGAATGCTTGAAATGGAGCACAATGTGCAGAACAAATTAAGTTTAACAATCATTTATGTCAAGCTGAAGAAATAGTTGTAAACAATTACAAAAGTAGGTTACAACAAGCGCTACAATATTTCTATCATTTCTACTTTACGGGTGAATAAATAAAGCTGTATATTGTGCAGAGTACATTTTCATATGCATGACTTGAAATCAATTCTCATGCATCATCGATTTTCATGTGTGCAAATCTGTACAAATTTTGCACTAATGACATGCACTGGGAGTATCTTTGCATTTGTTATGAAAAAGCATGGTAAACACAGTTTTAGCTAGAATTTGTAAGACTTTCATGAGTGGGGCATGGTGTATAAAACACACATTAATTTTTATGGCTAAAATGTACATACACATAAAGATCTGATGTTGAGGGACTCGCTGGGGTTCATGGCACACAATGTCTGAAGAAGTTCCATTCTCTTTCTCCCTCCCACACCCTCCTCATCTTGACGCTCTCCATTGGCCACCAAACTGCAACAGACTACGGAAGAAAACATGAATGTAAGAAATTACTGTTGCAATATTCATCAGGAGAATTTTATACTGGCATTAAATGGAATCTTCAACAGTAGAACACAATGGTATCTGAAAAAAGCATTAGGAAGCAGAAACTCTAATGACATTTGAAAAAACTCATAACTTAATAAATATTTTTTTCTTTGGATATGCAGAAATTCATCCTTAATTATCTTTCTTTTTTGCTTCAAAACATCATCTATTGCCAAGGTAATGCCATCATTTCATCATATTTTCTAAACAAAGGGAAACTTTGGAAATCTGTACCTTCTTTAAAACAGTCGGGAGAGTTGGCAATCAGTTGGCACAGTAACCAGGCTCCATTCTGAACATGCAGCAAGGCCTCTGCTACATCCTTTATGGGTAACAGAGTAGGCAGTTCTAAAAAATAAAAACATCATTCCAATGCAAATCTCCTCTAATGGCAGAATATTAAAATTGTAAATAATATTTCAAGATGAAACATCAATAACATGAGTTCTCACTTATAAGTTTTTTTTTAATGGCTTGAATATTTTCAATACATAGTATGTTTGTGCAAGCTAAACAATGATGAATTGCATAAATTTCACATTAAGTGAATACATATGAAAGATTATTCAATTAGCTTTGGAAGCGCCATTTCAAATAAACCCCAAGAAAAACATTATATAATTGCTTACAAGTTGAGTCCAATAGCAAATAACACAGACCCTGTTTTTTCTGCCACTGTTTTTACTGAATACTCCTAACAAACTGCAGAGACCCTGATTTGCAAGCAAATACCAATCTGGGGGGTCTGTGCCATTTATAGTTATGTTCATCTTATAAGTATGTATGGTATCATTGATAACATACAGTAAAATGCTTTTTTGTTCAATAAACTTCTAAATAGTCCAGTGGATTACGTTTAGATGTCTGAGGTACATTGATTGTAATGTCCATTTTTAGATGGCATGACATTATTTACTATGCTTCTGGTCATCAATTGCAGCAATGGCAACCCCAATGAAACACCAGAGTGTTATCAACATTTACATGTCTTACCTATCTGAAGCCTCTAGCAATCTGTATTAGCGATTGTAAATATTAATTATCATGCAGAAAATAAGCAGACTAAAGTAATCTTGACAATGAAATGTTTATTTTGTTTGCATTTTGTGCTCTATAGTTGTGGGTCCCACCTTTTTGCAGTATGAGGACACATTCTTAACTTCAAAAGATTTTGCACACCACAAAGTCATACTTTTATGCTCCATTGAGAAAATACACCCCCTGTAATACCCCCACCAACAGGTCTGCAGCCCATGGGTTGGGAACCACTGCTCCTTAGTATGGGAGAATACACATGGTCATAAAACTAAATACTTCATCCATGTTCACAATAACCATGTATGGTTTGAAGAGTGTTTGGTTGTACTACTAAAAAGTTGCATCCAATTATTAAATTTAATAACTGCAATTTAAACACTGCCCAGTAAATGAATTTTGAACAAATAATTTCAGCAAGGTCACCAACACAAGAAATATAAGTCACTTATATCTTTTTACAAATGTGGAACTTTTTAAGAAGCACCCACTCAAAAAATTTCATGATTTTAGGAAGAGCTAAACATAAAACCCTAATCAAAAGTAGAAATAAAGATTACAATGACTTTCTTTTGTAGTAAGGGTAGAAACAGTGAGCAGTGGCTGAGAAATAAAATAAACAACATTTAATGCTAGTCAGTGACGCATAACATATGGGTCATAATGACCAACTATTAAAATAAAATTATAGTAGTCATCAAAATGCATCCTCTTACCAAGTTTCATTTATAGCCCATACAAAGTATGCAAAAAAATCCAAAAGGCCATACACTAAAAAAAGTAACATAAACAGTAAAATGTAGGTCATAATGGCCTTATGTTATGAATTTGGTACATGAATACATGTAAATCAACAAGTTTAATGATTCAAGCATGACCAGTAAAAACACAACAATAAACCAAAGTTTGTGAAATGTGAAATATGGGGTCACACCTATTTTTAAAATAATGTATAGTAATTCTCAAAAACATGCATCCTCTAATCAATTTCCATGAATTTAAGTTCTACACAAGTTAAAATACAGAGATTTATACAATCATCAAGTTTTGATTATTCATGCATGAAACAAAGAATAAACAAAATCTAAACAAAGTCAGTGAAGTGTGAAATAATGGTATGAGTAACCTAGTTTTGTGATGAAGCTGTAATTCACAGCAAGATGCATTACCTCATCACGTTTAATGAGTCTAGATACATGTATACAGTACATATACTGGGTGCCCAAAATCTATTTGGTCATGACCTACATGCAACAGCTTAATCTAAACCAGTAAAAGTGGAAAGTAGAGCAAAGTGACCTTCTTTTGTTGTGATCATGTGGTACAATAGATGTGCATCATATAGTCATCTGGTTTGATAATTTAAGTTCAAACATAGCTTGAGAAACAAATTTGAAACACAAAATGTATTAAAGCATAGAACTCATAAAAAATATCCCCAAGTTCCATGTTTCCAGAATACAAAATGTCCGAGCCAAATGTAAACGCTTAAAATTGAACCAACAATTAATTTACATGTACAACATTAGCCCTCATTGGTGGGTAATATGTATCTCACTCCAAATTTTTTAGTGCGACCCAGGATGAAAGAATTATTGGGATTCTGTGAGGCTGTTCATGTTTACTTTTATCCATGCATATGATGACATCTACAATAGCTCTCCTCTACTTTGTCTAACTGACATGTTAGTAAAGTTTAAAAATGAGGCAAGGTGGGTGATAGGACATATAATTTACACCCACAACAAGACTGAAATTTGTAATTTTGCCAACCATTAATTAGTCTTAAGATATATCTATAACAAATTTTTCTCTAAACCACTTTTATTATCTAATATTTAATTAACATCTATTTTAAGATTTTTCTCTTCAATACCACAATGAATATGTGTAATTAAATGGTATAAAATGTATATTGAACTAAAATGACTATATTATCTTTGGCAATTTTGTACATATAAATCATCTTTCCAATCATATTAAAATAATACACACTTGGACCTTCACAGAGATATTAATTTGAGTAAAGTGCAGACAAATACTTACAGTACTTTATTTCTTTTTGCTTAATAAATTTAGTCCTAAATCATAATGAAATAGTAGTCCTTATTTTAAATGAGTTAGTGCCTAGTAATATATTCTAAGAAATGTGATCAAAATATCTTGATTTCAGTTTAATCTTCTCTTTCCCATGCATGTTATTATTATGGTCTACAGTTAATCCTTGCTTCAACTATGTTTGTTTGCTTTAAGAAGAATTTGCAAGCACTTGATTTATATTTCACCAATTAGAAACAGCTATAAATGTATAAATAAATGTAGGTCAGGAAAAGGTGGATGCATTTCAACTGAAAAATTAGGTTGAAGTCACCTCAAAGAACTTGTTTTAATACAAATTAAAACTCTCAAGAAAATTCCAAACACTGCATGAAATTAGGGAAGAGTTCTAGCAGGCAGGATTTACTAGTGTCTGACTAGGATATTTCAAAATAAAAATTCTGGGGGTACAGATGAAAATTGGGGCAGCCAGGTGGCCATAATAAATATAGCAGAATCATCCTGCTATATGTCATTATTTGTAATGCTTGCATATCCATGTCACAATGTGAATGCCAAAATTGCCAATGGAATTAAAAATTCTCTGATGGTAATTATTTTCCATAAAAATAACAGTTTTGGCAAATTAAAAGTTTGGAGCTGGTGTGCCATATTTACCTTAATCTTGCTTCAATAAAAGTTGTGTAAATGATATAATTAGTAAAATTTCTTGACAAAGGGACATCACATACAATTCAGTTTTAAATCACAACTTTATTGCATAAAAAAACCAAAACTTGCAGAAAAAGAGAAAACTGTCAAAAAAAAAGATATTGTCAAACAATGGGTCATGACTTCTGTCAACTACAATCCAGATCGGGAATAGAAATTCCACAGTTTGCCCCTTTTCTGGTACACTACATGAATGCATGTCAGTATTTTTAAGAGTAACATGTGGTGTCTACATGGAAAATTCAAGCACCAGTGTAGTGTATAAATACAAGTGCATAATGCTCAACCAACTGCAAAAAGAACATTGATTTACATCTGCCATTATTTAAAGTGCCAAATGATCAAGGTCTATGCTTTTTACTACAAAATCCTAAGTAGAGTAAATAGCACAGACTTTGATCCACTGGCATATTATGTAACATACAATCTGAGTCTACACTGGTCACAATTGGATATGTGTTGTACATTAACAAATAAAGTATAAACAATCTCATTTCCATATTTATTTTTTCCATCAAAACTAAATATCATCTAGCATCTTATTCCATGCGGGTCTCTACTAATAAAAATAGGTATAATGGTAATAATATGTATAAACTGAGCATTCTTTATACAGAGAAGATACTCTGTCTATGATATGCACATATGGATACGTCTTGAATTAAAAAATTAAAATCGAATTTAAATCACCTGCTTGTGCAATGCATAACACATCTGACACTTCTTCCAGGTATACCTCACTTTCAAACAGCTCTGATTGCTTCTGGTAGAACTCGTGCTTGCTTTCCTTCACCTGTAAATCCAGAATAAATTCATATGATGTCCATCTGTTATATTACAAAATTTCATTAGGATGCTGTCAAGCCATATTTAGTCTGCCATTTAATAGAAGAAATCATCCATGTCCAATGCTCCTGCTAGATAGAATTAAAGGTGTACTTAGCAATTTAATCAGCACCATGTCTACCCCATTGCATTTTAATTCCTTCCATTTCAATCTTTTTTCACAAAAGCAAATAATTTAAGTTGATATATTCAATCACTTCCAAACATTCACTATGCATTTAAAAGCAATCTGATGTTATACTATACTATGATATTTTCTCAAAAATTGGGCAAGTGGTTTTGGTAAGTAAGTGGTTTACACTTTTACAACAGTTTAGGACAGCAAGATGAATACATTACATCTTGCAATCTTTGCTTCGAGCTTGGGTCAAAACATGTATGCATCCACTGTCAATGATCTACTGATAAAGCCAATCAACATCTAGTGCATGTCTTTTTTTAAGGCTGCTACTAACAACAAGTGCATGTTCTTTTTAAGTCTGCCACTTTTTAGGACATTTAGACCATATGGACCAGATTTACATTACATATAACAGGATCCAGTTGGACTAAAACTTATATGCAACGTGAGCACAAAGTAGTCATAATTTAGAATGTTTAAAACATTAAACCCTTTTAGTACTTCTTTAAGCCAAATAATATAACATCAAAGGAAATACATCAGGAAATTTATGAAAATATTTTTAAAATCTTTTTATCTGCTTCAGCAAAAGGGTATTAAATGTGCTCTTTCTGTTTTTCACAGGATCATGAAATATGAAAATTCTCAAAACATCTTTGAGCAAGATGCACTTCATACAACTTTAAAGCATTAATACAAATAACTTAATACTGATGCCTTAGACACTTGCTCCTTGAAAGTAGCACCTACATTTTTTACAGAACCGAATGCACCTTGTACCACTATCTGTTGAACTGACTAATTAAAAATACAATATTGTTAAAGTGATTAAATTCTTTTTCAGAAACTTAATTTTGAACTATTATGGGGTTGTTGCAATTATGACTACTTTGTGCTCACGTTGCATATAAGTTTGAGTCCAAACTGTTGAACTGACTAATTAAAAATACAAAATTGTTAAAGTGATTAACTTCTTTTTCAAAAACTTAATTTTGAACTATTATGGGGTGGAAGCAGCAGAAGGTCCTAGAAAACTGCTATATTTTTCTATCAGCACACATACGTATGGTGAACATTTATAAACTCAAAGAACCTGCGAGAGAATAAAAAGTAGTTCACTGAGAAGAAGCCTGATTCTCCTGGCTGGGTCACTGTGTTCAAACTCCAAGGCTAGACCTGTTTGAAGCTGGGACACCAACACACTCTCTGTCTGATTACCTCCAATTTTAGATCTATGAAAAACACAAAATAAAATGAAACATGACTTATATTAAAAATTATACACTGGCTCAATATTATTAACCTCACTCATTAGAGCTTAAATAATGAACCAGATATTGAAGCAAAAATTTGTTCTGAATATCCTTAAATATATAAAGATTTAAAAAAAATATTCATTGGTTTCAATCACATAGAATTTTTTTTCAAAAAATGATCAGAAATTTCAATGTTCAACACAATATACTGTGGGGACTTAAGTGTCCTAGTGGGCTAAAGCATTTGCCATTATTGACCACTGCCATCTCACCTCTGTCTGTGGAGAGTTCAAGTCTTGGCTCAGATGTGGGTATAGGAGAAAGCTTGCCAGCAGTTTCCTGTAGGTAGGTGGTTATTACAGAGGTCTTACTGGTTGCTCCTCCACCTGGCTGTCGTGCAATGTCCAGGGCTTTGTTTATCAGACAGGAGCAGAATAATTTACACATAACTACTTGTAAAAAAAAAAGAATGCTGGCTGATTTGGACCATGGATGATTCAACCCAACTGATGGGTTTATTCAGCCAAAATTATGGGTTGATTCAGGCCAGATGATGGGCTGATTCAGACCTTATGAACTATTATATAACAAATGTAACACACACATTATTTAGTATAGTAGTTATTACTGTTAATGCAAACATACTAAGAGCCAAATAAAAAATTGATATTAATACTCAGACTCATACCAGTATATCTAAATAAAAACAAATCATTTGTGTTCATTTTTTCTGTGTTAATAATTTGCAGAATATTAAATGGATTATGAATTTAGAAAAACATTAACAGACATTGCTTAAAACAAATATTTTTAAAATATATTTTGTCTTATGAGATCCACAAAAGTAGAAGAATATAAACATGATATTGATGTGTGATATTTTATCAAACTTAATAAAAAAAATTGTACAGCATCTCACTTTCTCCTTTAGGATATAAGTTTTATGTAGTACTATTAGTATATAGCAAAATGGGGTTAGGGTTGGAGTTACATTGTCCTCAACAATCTGTATAAAATTTAATGATCAATTCCTTAAATGCACAATTGAACTGCTCAATGTATCTGGGGAAACAATGAGAAATATAGTGTCTTAACAAATGTAAATGTTACATTAAAATCTCAGATGAAAGTTATTGATATTTCACATGGTCCAAATCAACCAAAAATCTGGTCCAAATCAGCCAGAAATCTGGTCTGAAATCATCCAGTAATTTGGACCCAAAAAGCTTTGGCAAATCAGCCAAGAGCTGATTCAGCCTGTTCCGGTAAAAAGAACCTGTATTCCCACTGGAGAAGGTCGACCCCACTCCTGCCTACTTTGGCAACTCACTCTCCAATTTTAAATCTAACTGCCTATGATGCACTAAAAAAATGTCATTCAACTCAAAACAACAATAATATATCATATTAATAAAGTCATTACCATTGTTTTAGCATCAAGTAACATTTGATTTGGAAAATATGAAATAAACAGTGTCCATTCATTTATAAGGCTTAAGTATTAATAACTCAATGCCTCAGCATGCATGCCCATTTTATAAATGCTACCTCAGCTGCTTGGTGATTAGTAGATGTTATTATAAGAAAGCATGAATTTATCATTCTAATAGATACACTATAGCAGGCTTGACACCTATTTCTGTTAGGGGAAAAGATGTGGTTTACTCAGGTCTTACCCTTCATCTTGCCTTACAAGTGTCAAATTTTGTCATCATAAAATTTATCTAAATGAATCTTGGAAATTCTTGGGAATATATTTCCACATATTACTGCTTATAAATACTTAGTTTCAGAATAAAAATAGTAGGTTAGAAAGATTTTTTCACTATAAACACAAAGGTCTACAAGAATATAAACAGTCAATCACATATTCAAATGGACCATATAGCAGTGTTTGACTGATTGAATGGCAAGGATGATATCATGGCAAAATTATCAATCCCGCAGAAGATTTACACTACATGTGAGAAAACTTTTTAATTCCGTAAAAGGCACAGGCTTCAATTAAAGTGGATTCGGGAGTGAGTTTCGACATATATTGTAATTTGCAAAGATCAGATACATTTGACACATAACTTCACCCTTTTGCCAACTACATAGTTTCTATTTAAGCTGTTATTGATATGAAATAACGTGCACATATAACAAATTTATTTATATGACATCTGATGCCTTTGCTGAAAAACGTACCGTAATTGTTGCTCTTTTTTCACGTCTTGTTCGAGAGCATGAAAATCTATGGACAGCAGTGCTACTATACTGTTTACGACCTCAATCCCTGATAAGATCTTTAGGACAATTTTCCGGGCTTTGGTCCACCGTTCACCTGTGTCAACAGGGGCGCACAAGGCCATTCTGACCAAGCAGGGTAACACAGGCCTCAAGTCGTGCTCAGAAAATTGACCGAGTTTTTGAACGTCGACATTCTGCATCGCCTGAAATATCTCAGACTTTACGTGAGGGAGATTGGTACGCATTATCAAATACTATAAGCTGTATTCTTTTTGATATTTTAGACTTATGCATGAAAATAGAAGAAATATGCACTAGTTGCGTTTAAGGACGGCGCCATATTTAGGATCACCGATTATAAACATAGACTCACGGATTAATAATATAATCCGGTTTGCTGCGCTCTATTAAGTTTTATTTCCGGATCAATAATTAGAGTCCATATTTCCTTGTTATATTTTCACTTCCTCGTCCTCAGCATCTTAGAATCTATGTATATTTATGTTTCCAATTCATAAATTACATATTTTTAATTAATAAATAGGATTTTATAATAATTTTAACTAAGGTGGTGGTGGTGGTGGTGGTGGTGGTGGTGGTGGTGGTGTGTGTGTGTGTGTGTGTGTGTGTGTGTGTGTGTGTGTGTGTGTGTTTTGGGAATTTTAACATAGCTTTAACAAAGTTTCAGTCCTATCACTATGATGTCTGCAGTGTGACAGTTTCTAGTGATGTCTAGTACTGCAGCATCATGCCACAGACATGTAGCATGGTATCCTACCCAGTCACATTATCTGGACACCAGACTGACCAGTCCTAACACTAACCTCCTAATGCTGAGCATCTAGTGAGGCAGCTGTTAGTACAGTACCATCTTTAATCAGTCTTTGGTATGACTTAGTTGGGATTTAAACCTGTGATCTGCCACATTAACTGCCACATGAACACATTAACTACTAGGTCACTGGAGCGGTCAACTAAGGTAGTAGATACTTTTAAATTTTTAAGTACAACAAATATATTCAGTCAGTAATACAACTCTGATTATGACTCATCTATAAAAAGGATTAACATTCTTTTTATAGTTTTGTGCAGTTTTTCATTTTAAAGAAAAAGATGACAACAGTGCATTAAAATATTAAGTATGGAAGATGCAACACAGTACTGTTCATGATGGCAATATGTGAAAGATAAATCTATTTATTCAGAAAGTGATCGTAAATTGGCATTATTAAATATTTTTTTTTTAAATTATGGAATATTAGTGGCTTCAACTTTCAATAAATCACTGAATAATGAAAATAATTTTATTCGTTGTTATAAATTTTCTATATAAAGATGAAATGAAAATAATTATATTCATTGTTATAACTTTTCTATATAAAGATGAAATGAGAATTTATCCCAGGATTCATGAATTTAGTGGTTGCTATGAGCAACAAATTGAAAGACCCAAAAAACAATTATTGTTCTATGGAGACTACAGTGGTTATCTAGGAATTTCAGTACTTATGAAAATAAATAAATTCAAAGTTAACATAAATGTTGGCTATTGTACATTATTTTGGCTAAAAACTTATGACAGTAAATATGCAAAACATTTTTATTTTGAATTATTCATTTTTAGACATAAGAAAACACCTTATGTTTTAGTATGTAACACTCAGACACCACTCTGCTGCATCATTTTCACATTAAATCATTTACACTCTCTTTGAAGAAACAGAAATAAGCAGACCAGTAACAAATCCCCGCAAACTTGTAAATGAGAAAATGAGATAAGACTTGAATAAATCAATCAACCAAGTCATACAAGTCAATTCTGTTGTCTGTTAATAATTAATTTAAATAAGGAAACTTTTAGCCACATGCTGCTTCTGTCAATATCCTCATTAACATTTGTATCGGATGCATGAAAGGAAATTACAACAATTAGAAAACTGTAGTAGAAAGCGCGCAGATTTGCGTTTGTTTTAATCATACATTATTTCCGTTACAGATAATTTTGTAGTTCCTGCTCACAGGTGTTACAAACAGATTGTAATTAATGACTTCAAGTGCGAAAAAAATGACATCGCAACGGGTCTCCGGTGGAAATTTAACTGGTTGGCATACATTATTTTTGTTATTTCATGACATGTTCATATGATTACAAATTTATACAAACAAATAGTTTGCCATTCTACTAAGTAATTGCAGAAAATGTATGCACGCGTTAGTGACACCTGTTTTCGAGTGCATATTATTAAGTTTGGAGCAGGTTAGAACAATAAATAATATATAATAATTCACCCTATTTCTGGAGCTAAATTGGGTTCTTTTGAGGTTTATGTCTAATCGATATTGGTGATTATCTGTGCCTTGCTTTCCTACAAGATCATGGTATTCATGATGCTGTAAGATGACCTGGTCATCATCTTTATGAGGAATGAGTATACCTATCACGTTATAACGCAAAACTTTATTTTAAATTACGGGACATTTATTTTTCATATATCATTAAAACGAATAAACTTTTTTTTGGCAAACTTTGACAAAAGATGTAAACCCCGACGAACATAAGGGTCGATTTTTTTAAATATCCTATGACTAATGTCTACCTACAATGAACAAAAAATAATAGAAAATAACATCGAAAGCAAAGCATGAAAATGGAGAAAACAATCAGGACAATGGGTTGTTGGCTGGTTTTAATGCACATTAAACATATTAGCAATGTTAGGGAGAAAAAAAAAAATGTATGTATGATTATTAAGTTTTAATTTTTCAGTCTTTATGTGGCTTTCCAATGACACACTGAGACAGCCAATATAAAAAAAATGACTACCATCTAACCATTATTTAATGGATAACCATCAATCAGGTGAAATTTATGCATGCAGATTGGACTTGATTAAGCTTCCAAATAACTGCATATACATCCCAACATCCAGGTATGTTGATACATAGCTGAATTGCTGACTCTAGTTGTAGCAATCAGTTGATCACTAAACGAAAAGCTTGCACTCAACAAACTGTTAGCTGTAATGGTTCCAGAATTATGTAACACCACCACCAGATTAGTATTTCTTTAAATTGTGTTGTTTATTTAAACCATTGCTCTGTCAAATTCAAACACCTACTGTCCACTTATTCATTCATGAGGTATTTCAGTTATATTATAAAAATTTGGGGATTGAAAGATGGGGAAATTTTGTTAGGTTCTTGGGATAGATACCTAGTTGGGTTGTTTTTTAATGGTTTGGTTTTCTCCACTCCCATTTTGTCCAATTTCCTCACACCCATTTTTGTCAGCCATAAAACTTTTTATTATTATTTTATTTATGTTATTACTGGGTGTGGGGTGGCAAGTGGGATATGACTAGGCAATATCAGATTTTTATCTTAAAACCAAGCCACACTGGGTAATTTTAGTTAGTGCAAAACCTGGTTAAGTTCAGGTGGCCAAACTGGGTTTGTATCCAACCTGAAAAAATATTTATCACAAGTCCAGACTATAATAATTGTCAAATCACAACAATTTGCACACATGATAGAAAAATAACTTATTGGAATCGAGAGAGATCAGTAAGAGTGACCTGATTTTGACCAAAAAAATCGTATTTTGGGTACCAGTCATTCATACCTAAAAGTAATATACATTATTATAACTTCGTTTGTAACTGGTCCTGTTACCTTGTGGTTAGAGCATCTGCTGGTTACTAACAGCTGCCTCACTAGACACACAGCATAAAGAGATTAGGACTGGTCAGCCTGGTGTCCAGATAATGTAACTGGGTGGGACATCATGCTTTTTGTCTGCGGCATAATGCTCCAGTGCTGGACATCACTATAAATTGCACACTGTCGATTTGACTTTATTATTATTATTATTATTATTATTATTATTATTATTATTATTATTATTATTATTATTATTATTATTATTATTGTTGTTGTTGTTGTTGTTGTTATTATTGTTGTTGTTGCACTTGAAAGTGGTGAATCATCTTATGGAGCCATGCCACTGAGTCATATTCTAGATATTAGTATCATGGTGAACTGTTCTAAAAAGGGACAAATATTGTAATATAAAAATGTCATGTTTAACCAAATAGTTTCTCTCATATATTACATAATACCAAAACTCGAAAATTTATTGGAAGAAGACATTGTGCAAGAATCACTCATACTTCAGACTTAACCTGATAATTCTTCAGCAAAAAAAGTTCATTTGTTTTAAACATGAATGCTACACATAAGAATAGTTCTGAATTTTAAACATCATTCTTGATTGTTAAAATATAGTTTTACAAAAAAAGGAACAAAAAAAAGCAACAATGCTGCTCATATGAAATGTAGATGCAGAGCAAATAGAAGGTTAATGAATTGTTTAATTAATTATATAATGTTGTACCTTTTTTGATAATTGATGTGCAAATTGCATGCTAGAGAGAATAGGTTGTGAGTGGTGAGTTAATTAAAACTGACTTACTGGTTACTGAGTCACAGCAGAAAGTGAATGTTCACATTTTAAATTAGCCATAATTGATGATAAATTGATAAATAAACCACAAGACTAGTAGAAAATGAACATACAATGAGAAACCAGTAATTTAAGAAAAGGTATTAAATGAGTGGATATGCACTACTTCAGCATCATGAAATAGAATGAAAATAAATCTATTAAAAATATGCAATACCAAATTATTATGATCAAATATTCCCTAATTAATGCCCTATGTGGTGGAGGAGCATTACATTTTCCAAAGGGGTGGGGTCAGCAGTTATTAGAGAACAATAATTAAAGCTAAAATTGTTTTTTTTTTATGTGCTCTTTTAACTCATTAACCACTGGTGCCATGTTTATGGAACAGGAGGTGTTAGCCTACTTCTGAGCTCTGTAACGTTAAAGTCATCTGCAACACAATAAAGTGGGTGGTATTATAGAAAGGTAGACAGATGTAGCTTTACGATGATACCAAATAACATGGATGTTCTAGTTGCACTACAAAATACTGATGGAAAAACATCACTTTTTGGACCCAATTTTTTCTTCAGCCAAAATTTGTCTGAGGTCATGATCTAGTTTTATGTCTGGATATTGGACTTTTTGGCCTCAGATCTAAGACAGACCAGTCTGAATTTAACACAGACAGATGAATCTTTGCAAAATGTAGGATAAGATGGGCATTTAGAATGAAGAGTGGTTTCAACATGAAAATGATGGGTTTATTAAGCAAAAAAGACAAGTCCAACTTTAACCATTCTGCTTATGCTCAGGTGAAAGAGCCAATGAAAAATGATGTTTTTAACATAAATAGGTATTAGGTTAACCAAAAATGTCTTGGAGATCAATGTATTAGGATGTATTCAAAAATATATCCCAAAAAATGGATTTCCTTGCATTCCAGGTGAAAATGACAAAAACCTCCAGGGGTTAATGGGTTAATGACCACCTTGGTTTTTTTTTTTTTTGGCCACTGAATTTAGTAATTGTAAATATCAGCACAGTTATAATGATCAATCAGTTATCACATTTTCCCACTTGAATCTTTGAACTTGCCATCCAGCTAATGTATCGTGTTTTACACTAAATGTGGGCCTCTGACTTTAGTAAGTTTGCACTGATACATTGATGCATTGTAACTGTGAATAATTGAAATTGCTGTATCATTGTTTTGTTGTAATTTGAAGCAGATTGATATTGAAAAGCACTGGTCTTACACTGCAACTTTTAAATGTTATCTTCTTAAAAAAGGGGAGGGGTGCATTAATTAGGGAATATACAGTATACCTTGAAATTTATATATATATATATATATATATATATATATATATATATATATATATATATATATATATATATATATATATATATATATATATATATATATATATAGGAAATATAGCCATATGTTCATAGGTGGGAGAGATAGCCATAGGTTCAGTTTGCAAGATGGAGAGAGAGAGAGAGAGAGAGAGAGAGAGAGACACACGATGAAAGGCATGTCTACCTAGTAAGTAGTACTACCATCATAGCGAATCACAAAAAAAAAACAATTAATGATAAATATGATATAATTTTGAGTTTCTTTTCTTTTATTTCTTTGAATAACAGTGGTTATCACTTTGAATTTCATTGTATATATCTAATTGACTTCTTTCCTTTGTGACAATTTATGCCTTTCAGAGAATAGGTTAATTGTCATGCCATTGGCTAAGATTGACGTTACTTTGAAATAAAGCAATAACATTAATTCCCAGACTTATCTGTTAGTATATATGGTATGTTTATTTTACCTAATATTAAAAGTGTTGAATTTATTTTTCAGAGACTGAGGATCAACAGAGATTGAGATTTCAAATTGAATTGGAGTTCATACAGTGCCTAGCAAATCCAAACTACTTAAATTGTAAGTTTGGTAAGCTTAAGTTCATCTTAACAACCACAGTCTGTAAATTGCTGAGTTCCTTCTATCAAACATCTAGCATCAGCTTGCAGCCAATTGTTGTTCATTTGAAATTTCAGTGGGCTGTTAACCAATGTGAACATGGACTATGTAGGAATCATTACAGAGGTGCTTAGCTCATCTGGCTCTTGGATCGTGATTGTAGTTGACCATCAGGCTGACACCTAGGTAGCTGTCAAAATTTGAAAATTGTAAGAGATTTGCTGTCACTCATCAAAGTTTTTGCTTAATTTTTACTATCAACTAGAAATAACTTTTTTTTATAAAATTGTAAACCCTTCAAAAGAAAATTTTGTTGATAAATCAGTGCTAATTTTCATGCATGGTTAGGTGAGAACTGATATTTACATTTCTAATGCTTATTGTTGATACAAAGATTAAAAAAAATAAAAAGATTCTAGGTAAAAAATTGAGAAAATTACTGCTGCATGAAAACTTTTAAATGTACCAGAGACATTGTAATGTTTGTCCCAGAATCAGCTCAGAATTGCAGGAAGTCATGCACTTAATATTAGTCTGTTTAATTTTCATTTTAATTAAATTTCATATGTTTATTTAAACAAAAATGGCATACCTTGATAATTGATAGATAACCTTTTCTTATACATTGAAAGTTTCAAAGCAAATATTGGGGTTAAATATTCATTAAGCCAAGTATCCTGCATACATATCTTTGAGCTTTGCATCCAGCTCTTTATACCCAGAAAGTCTCTCAATTGAATCGTAAGTGGTATAATGAACCATGTAAATGAAGATGTAAATGAAGATATTAACAGAAAATAGAAATAAATCAAACCGCTAAACATTTTTATCATAGCATCCAAGCAATTTGGGGAATATAATACATGTTGGATTGTACATTTTCACAACTCATTCTCATTACATGATTAAAAAATTATACTGACTATTTCACAGTCATTTATTTGTCATCACTTAAAACAGAGTTCCTGCACGAGTCTGGAATTCTGGAAAAAGTCTTAAATTTGAAAATTGCTTTTCCAGGCCTTGAAAAGGTCTGGAAAAAATTAGAAAAATGACTAAAATGTCAGGAAAAAGTCTTAAATTTTTGTTGATCTCTTTCTTATTATGTCATTAACACTCTTTCCCTTTACTAAGTTTAATATTGGGTCCTAGGCAGGACATTCTGTTGTAGTTCAAACCATGCATTGAGGAGTTTTTGCAGATGCACCTTTAAAATACGGGCTACCTAGACAATCCTTAAGGCCAAATCCTGGTGTGGTTCATATTACATGATTCAGTTTGGCAAATAGACCTACTGGCGGATGATAGGAATGGCAATTTATTTTAAAGCTATGAATTACATCAAATTCTTAAAAATGAGAAATTATAGCAGAAGCAGCCTTACTGAAATTGAGCATTGAACTGAGTAGGTCACGCATGTAATCAGAACTGGAAGTGATGTCGTGAAGTCAAAATCGGCATACCATATAACAAATTCATAACTTTTCAAACAATAGATGTGTAATTTTAATAGATCTGATCACCAGTATAAGAGGTGTAAATTTTGGACTATTCTTTATGCAATTATCAGCAGAGATCTCTGGACTTATAAACACAGATTAACTCTGTCTTATTCTTGAGGAGTGTTTTAATGTATTGCCTGGATATTTTTTTTACTACAAGGTGTACTCAATTTAAACAATGAATAGAAACACAGATTTATTTTCTTTGATTCACATGGGTTATAAACTATTTTTGGAGTAAATTAGTGCAAAGTGAATTTTAATGTACAAACAGGGATGATTTACTGCCAAATTATCCTTGATATAAAAAAACATGAGGATATAAGTTTTCACTGTCTTCTGAATTCACTTGAAGAAATGCAGAGATATCATAGATTTGATTAATTTAGTGTACTTTAAAACATGTTTAAATTTTTAACATGTTTGCAAATTCCTAAAGTCCGGAAAATGGATTTCAATTTTTAATCAGCTTTTGGCATAATATCGTTAGGTTTATGAGTGGAAAAAGAAAACAAAAACATAAATATATAATAATGAGGATAAATCCAAAAACGCTAAAATGCAGTTCTCCTTAAAAATACATCATTCAAAATACATTGAGCATATCTATATATAATCTTATAAGGGTTCAGATCAATTTAATAAATAATCTTAACATACAGTTATGAAGTAAATACATTTATTTGATCAAACTACCACTATGAGAACAAGTGATTTAAGAAAGTGAAATGTAAGCAGAGCTTATGTTAGTGGAAATTCTTATTTTGGAGCTAAAATATCAAAAAGACATTACCCATGAGGAGTGAAAAAATGAACATAATAAACATAAGGAACAGTTTCCAAGCTTGTTCCCATCAGCAGGGGCGTCTCAGCATAGAACAGTATTCATACGCTGGTTAGGAAAAGATTAAGCTCAGAAAAATCAACAGATTAATGCATATACAACTTGAGGTAACATCTTTTAAAGATTTTTATTTTATTAGGACTCTAACAGATAGTAGCTGGAAGAAAGATAGATTGATATTGTAGTGTTAGGTATATAGTGAACTATGGCCATTTCCTTCTCTCACTCCTTTTTGTTCACCCCCCCTTTTTTTATAACAAGTGGGTACCCACCCTCATTAGATAAAATCCTGGCAGTATCTCTGAAATGAAAGAACTGGACATGCAGCTGGAGAAGAAAGAATAGAAGCAAAAGGGCAATGGTTAACATCTGGTTTACAATGACTTTCTTTTTAAATATCATTCATATTGCATTTAATTATTTCTGTATTGGTTTTGTGTGTTTCTTGTATTTGAATTAGCAACTAAAGCAGAACACTTAATAGCATGAGTAATCACTGAAAACTGATCATTGAAAAGTCATTGAATTTCAGCTCTCCTGATCTGTATTAACCCTGTTTCATGGATTATTCCATTAAGTTTTGTGTTGTGTTAGTGAGTATTCAGTTTAATTTTATTGGATTTTATTTGATTTGACGTTCTTGGACCAATCTTTTTGTGTGCCTGTGTGAACCTGATATTTAAAGAATGCCTGGACATTGTGTTTATAACCCTTGTAGGAAGAAGCTGATGACTTCAAAGCCTGGATAGGGCCTTCCAAACTTAAGACTGAAGCATCCTGTCGGCTATGCAAGTCAATAAACTTATCACATTATTAGGTCTGGATTTTTTATTTTTAGGTCTGGAAAAAGATCTTAAATCTTTGTCTAAATTTTTGCATGAACCCTGATTAAAGGTATTTTCTGAAAGTTTACTTTAATATAAATCAACACTGATCATGACATTGACAAAAACAGATCAGAGAAAACTGCTTAGCGATATATGTATTTAGTTTATTCATAGTGAAACATGTAGAACTACAAAGAACATTTAGTTTTAACAGACACATCCCAGGCTTGAACTCATTTATCACTGAATCATTATCACATAATGTTTATGTCTTTGGCTTCTGTTTCTTTTTCCAGTCCTTGCACAACGTGGTTATTTCAAAGATCCCTGTTTTATCAATTACCTGAAGTATTTACAGTATTGGAAGGATCCAAAATATGCCAAGTATTTGAAGTAAGTTGTCAGTTGTCATACCATGTTTTATTTTGCATGACATCTAATACCTACGTTTGCAGTGAAGCACAGGATGAACAACACCAGTAAAGATATTTTACTGCTAGTACATAGGAAATTTAATTTGCAATCCCAGTATGTTTGTATGCATATATATATATATATATATATATATATATATATATATATATATATATATATATATATATATATATATATATATATATATAAAGAATGCAAGTTATATGGCAAATAACAATCCTTTCACATGCACTAGATCCAGCAAGGGATCACATGTGTTAGGGATTGATTAAGATAAATGCAATAAACTGACGATGAACAGTGCAAAACTAGCCTGAGTGCTTTTGACTTTTAATGAGTCTTTTTCAAGGGATATACAAAACATAGACAAGACAGACAAAGAAAACAGAAAAACCATATCGTTTGCAAAATTTTACATGGCTGTTTCTACAGGAATTAAACCTTTAAATGTATTATGTTTCAACTATTTTATATCAACTTGTTGTGGATACTGAAAAATATTTGTATTAACCTACAAATTGATAAGCCATAACAACGTGTGTGTGTGTGTGTGTGTGTGTGTGTGTGTGTGTGTGTGTGTGTGTGTGTGTGTGTAGTCACACCTGTTCTAATGGTGTTCACAATGACTATTCAAACCCTCCTCAGCAAATTTATTCTTTAAATATCCAAATGTAATGGTCACTTACCTTCTGCAGTTAGTAGCAACATGTTTCGAAATATCTCCCAACCTTAAGCAGTCACTGGAGTGTATGGAGTGTATCTACAGCAGTGAGTACTGTCTTTTTCTACATGAGGAATGCATTGCTTAGATAAAGGAATATCATGTGAATCAATGTGTGCACATTTCTAGTTACTGTATGAGATTCAAAAGCTGGGCAGTTACTAAGATTAGGGTAGAAGGTTGAAGCAAATCATTTGCTGGATGGTGGGAAAAATAGTTTTTTGTCACAGTAGAAATGGAAGTCACCTTTTGTGCTAGGCATAGTTAGACATCTATTTGCCTGTGACTTCAAACTATCTCTGAAGACAGAAAGATTGTCTTTGATAAGAGGTATGAGTTACATCCCATTTTATTAGGTTCAGGGGTCATTCAACATTCAAGACATCTATGTATAGGCAAGTGAAGTTTTGGCTCATGGATCAGAGCAAATAGTCCAGTACAGCTTCTTTTGATGTTCTGTTCATCAAAGGTTACTCACATAAGCCGACTGTCTTTTAACCTTGGCAAGTTGAGATAGATTAAAGAGTGTAGATACAATAGTCGGTAAAAGGTGAACCTGTGTGCAACAGTCACCTGTTGGCAGCAGCCAGTTTTGACTTTTCCAATAAGTAGCCACTAGTGACCAGTTATATTTATATTTCTATGTCAATGTATAACAAATAACTTCACTACTTAAATACAAATCTTTATTTACTCTTTCACTGGTGGCTACTCATGAGTTAGAATCAGAATTAAACACTGTATGATGATTCCAAATCTGTGTTAGGCTATATATGCAATGAAATTCAAAGTGATAACCAATTAAATAGAAACTGCTATGCTGATCCCAGCCATAGAGTGTATTCAGAGCTGATCCTATCTTCAGTAGAATTTTTGCTAGGCTAATCCCAGCAATGGAGTGTATTCTTGATTGATCCCAGCTTAAGTCAAATAATGATAGGTTGATCCCAGTTTGAAGAAACTATGTTGTATGATAGAAATCTTATGATAAAGTAGGGAGGGAGATGCACCCCTATTTAGCAACTGTATGAGAGATATATCAAATAGACATGACATTTAAAATAATCAGTAATGTGATCTGTTTACGGAAAATACCAAACAAACTTGATATTGAAGAGGACAGCCCTCAAGTGTTACGGGACCAATAATAATACATTGTAGGAAAGTTCCAAGAGTTAAGGGGTCAATAATAGGTTATTCTATGAATCACTGATTACATTCCATTTTCATCATATATTTACATCATCCTTATGCAAGTGTTTGCTAATGACTGGACAATTCTAAGTTTATATCATCATATCAGGCTACATTTACCATATGAATATTAGTAATTAAGGTGAAGCCTAACCTAAAGTGGCTTTTGAAATTGCAATTAATTAAAATCACCAATTTGTGTATAAACTAAAATTAAATCATGTTATTAAAGTGACTATTTGAAATTGCAATTAATTAAAATCACCAATTTGTGTATAAACTAAAATTTAATGTTATTAAAGTGGCTATTTGAAATTGCAATTAATTAAAATCACCACTTTGTGTATAAACTAAAATTAATTCATGCTATTCATCCAAAAATTGTGTAACTTACTGTACACTGACATCTGGAAGTTGCTACATGTCATGAAATTAATTTCTGACAAATATCTCTCTTATATGCTGATTATCAAAACAAGGCTGCATACAGTGATGCCAGAGGAAGTAATTTGGACAGTTTGTGTCTACATTAAGTCCATATGTTTGTGTTAGTCCAGACAGCAGACATTTCATTATTTAATACTTTCTTTTCTTTTTCTTTTTATAGATATCCTCAGAGCTTGCATTTCCTAGACCTGATGCAGTATGAACACTTCCGTAAGGAGCTGGTGAACGCCCAGTGTGCCAAGTTTATTGATGACCAGCAGCTGTTACACTGGCAACACTATCAGAGAAAGAGGGTCCAGTTACTTAATGCCCAGGCTGAGCAATCAGAGAAAGCAAAGGAGAGCAAACCCAGTTGATGACTCACAGCTTCAAAAATCGGAAAAATTTTTGATGTCCTGGAATGATTTATCATGATGTTGAATAGTCAATATACAATTCTAGTAATATAACATAAATCAGACTTATCGGAGTGGTACATTTTACAGCTCTGTGATGAAGCCAGCTTCCATCATAAATTGACAACATCTGATTCAAAGTGAATGTAGATATTAAAAGAATTGTACCTTAAATGTGTTCGAGTATGCTGAGAGAAACACCATTGAGTTGAATTTGTAATCTGCATATACATCTTTATCCCAGCTATATCCATGATTTTTGAAGGTTTTAAAGAAATGGGAAATTTCATAATGACTTTGACATCTGTGTTTAACAGGCACTGAATATCCTTTTAATTACACATTATTATCATTAAGTTTTAAATGTGTAAATTTGTGTTGCTTCCCTTCCAAGGCATTTGTTATAATATTGTTGAAAATGTGTTGACTGATATCATTAATATACATAAATAGAACCACAAAATGTGCAGAAGCAAAACAATGCCCAAAAGGCACATGGTAGATTTGTAATCCTATATGTTTTAATAAGGTTTCCAATCTATAAAAGTTACCTGCATCAATCTTTTTGTTCAGTTTTCATAGGATTTAATATCAATGAAAATTGTCAGGAAAATTTTTTTCTTGAAAATGTAGTCAAATTGTAAATGAAAATTAATCTTGATGAAAATTAATCTTGATTACAAAATTCCTTTTTTATACTGTTAATGATTAAATCACTGTTTATAATCACTTAAAAGACATTTCAAACTGCAAACAAAAAGATCTGATGAAGCATAATGTACCTGTAGATCAGGGTTGATTTTGTTTCTTCTACTTCTAATAAATTGCACTACATATTTTTCAAGAGAGAGAGAGAGAGAGAATGCAGTTATGAGGGCATGAGTGTGTTTGAGTAAAAGTCCACAAAATTAGGAATGCTTGTAAAAGTTCACAACATTAAGGAAGCTGGTTTTTTTTTTACTTTTTATTTAAATTTATGCATTTAATGAAGAAATACCTAAAAAGTATATTATCCTAATGAAAATCATCATATGACGTGAATAAATACAGTTGCTCTATATATAAATATTGTTCCTGTCACACAGAACATTTCATATGATCTGAGGAATAAGATATGGTCCTTTTATGACTTTACTACAAGTCCATTGAAAGTATGAATGATACACCACAGTTCATAATGTTCACAGTTCAATAGCCTAGCTTGAGAAAGGTATAGAGCATTGTTTCTTACAGCATTCATTACTTAATGACCCCATTTCTAGTGCAGTAGCCAAATAAAGGTTTAGAGCATTGACTGTTGTTTCTTACAGCATCCTTTGCTTAATGTGGCTTGTGTTAATGACCCCATTTCTAGTGCTTGTGTTAATGACCCAATTTCTAGTGCTTGTGTTAATGACCCCATTTCTAGTGCTTGTGTTAATGACCCCATTTCTAGTGCTTGTGTTAATGACCCCATTTCTAGTGCAGTGGCCAAATAATGTTCATTCTTAATAGTCATGAAGCTTCTAATTTCAGGGCATGCCATATTAATGCCAGGTGGCTTAGAACAGCATCATATTCATCACTTTCATCATTGTCCTGATTACTTTCATAAAACCACAATACACCAGATTAAAGTTACAACATAATGACTTGTTTACAGTATTATCAATAATATGTGAGTAGTCATCCTGTTAGCTACACGTGTCAGATTTGTATTGATATTAAAACAGCCTTTCCAGTTGGTTTCAGTTTCTCACTCATAGATGCTGTGAGTAAAGACAAATGACAGTCATGACTACCTAAATACAGATAATGATTTTTCATTAATGCTGTGAGTAAAGACAAATGACAGTCATGGCTACCTAAATACAGATAATGATTTTTCATTAATGCTGTGAGTAAAGACAAATGACAGTCATGGCTACCTAAATACAAATAATGATTTTTCATTAATGCTGTGAAGAAAGACAAATGACAGTCATGGCTACCTAAATACAAATAATGATCTTTCATTAATGCTGTGAAAAAAGACAAATGACAGTCATGGCTAATAATGATTTTTCATTAATGAAAAACATTCAGTGAAACTGATGGCATCAGAAGCAAGGCCACATACAGCCCTAATATTTAATTTAAAAAAGCAAGTTCACAATGTTCTAATAATCATTTATACAAATTAATTAATGGCATCAATCACAATTAGACTATCAGCAGATAAGCATAGTCTTTCTTAAAAGGTTTTCTTTAATCGGCTGTAATTTGTGGTGGCATGTCAAATGCTGTTTTAATCATGCATACCCATGGGTCATTTTTCAGCTAATTGTTTCATATATCAGACCAAATGGTAGCTGTTAGCTATATTTAACCTCTTCCATTGGGTCAGAAATAAAAAAAAAACTAATAAAAGTAACTAAAGTCTAATCTTGAATTCCTGAAAATCCTTTTCAGCCAGTACAGCATCAGCCCCTTCAAAGGTCTCTTGTTCTTACATTTGAATAATAGGCACATTGTTTATATGAAAATAAAAATACAAACCAGCCCATTTTTGTGTTAAAGAAATAAATGCATGTTTATGTGAAAGGTTTAAAGCATAAAAGACCTCTTAGATAATTGTTTAGATGCTAATTTAGTAAGGAATGTGAAAAATTGATATATTTACTTTGTTCTGTTATCTTTTTTCTTCAAGCTAAACTTTTTTCTATAATCTTTATATATTTTGTTGACAATTATATTTCTTCTAATGTTTACAACTCATACTGGTGTACATTTCACCACCACTGTCTGGCATGTATAAAGTATATGTGCATATAACCTGCACAAATCTGAAAAGTATTGTCCAAATTATACAGTAAATAGGAATTACCACCTCTAAAAGTAGAGTCCATCTACAAACAGTATAGACCCTAATCTGCCATTGCATAATAGATCATTCTCTGTTGTTTGTTTTACATAATTCTCCTAATACTGCATAGACCCAGATCTGCCAGCACATTATGTGACCTCAGATCTGAGTTTGCGGTTGACTTATTATGTGGAATATCTTGACAGTGTCTGCAAGGGACTCTTGTAAATAACGTAAGCATGTAGGATATCTTGACAGTGTCTGCAAGGGACTTTTGTAAATAATCTAAGCATGTGGGATATCTTGTCAGAGTCTGCAAGGGATTCTTAACTAATTTTGTGTTTGATATCTTGACGGAGTCTGCAAAGACTCTTGTAAATGGTCTTGAAGCATGTGGGATATCTTGACAGTGTCTGCATGGGACTTTTGTAAATAATCTAAGCATGTGGGATATCTTGACAGTGTCTGCATGGGACTTTTGTAAATATTCTTATCAAGAGGGATATCGTGATATCAAATCTTGTGTGGGATATCTTGACAGTGTCTGCAAGGGACTCTTGTAACTAATCTTGCCATGTGGGATATTTTGATGGTATCTGCATGGGACTTTTTTTTAAAAATAATTATGTGGGATATCTTGATGTTGTATGCAATCATATTGTAAATAATCATAGTATGTGGGATAGCTTGACGGTATCTACAAAGGTCCCTTGTAGCCAATTTTAGCATGTAGGATAGCTTGACAGGGTCTGCAGGAATTGTTGTAAATAATCAGATCATGTGGGATATCTTGTTGGTGTCAGGAAGAATTTGGTCATAAAATCTAGGTTTGAAAAAATTATTTGTATATATATATATATATATATATATATATATATATATATATATATATATATATATATATTAAGAGAGATAGATATATCTTTTAAAAAAATAATTCAGCATGTTGGACATGCTGAAGACAATACAATAATTTCATTACTCCATAGCTGAGAAGAAACAGATTTACTGTGAATTCCTGATGATTCTTTTTTGGCAGTGGTGTCAAGTCTGTTTTGAGGAGTCTTGTTTCATGGACTAGGAAAAAAAATTTCTGTAAGGAAAGTCTGTATGTAAAATGCATGTTGGTAAATTTTATAAAGTACCATGAATTCACTCTGATTTATGGAGTACTGTCTGTACTGCTGTAGTTGAGCCATCAAATTGTGGACGATACCTCTGTAACTTACACCTATTTAGCATTCCTAAAACTGGAAAAACCAAGATCAATGCAACAGCCGGTATTAATCTTTATATATTGAGATACCACAGTTACATCAACTGCTTTGTGTATTTTTGTTGAGTGAGAAAGTCTGAAGGTAAGGGAGAAATGTACAGTTAGAGATAAAAGTTTGAAAGGAAGGTAAGAATGTACAGTTAGAGATAAAAGTTTGAAAGGAAGGTAAGAATGTACAGTTAGAGATAAAAGTTTGAAAGGAAGGTATGAATGTACAGTTAGAGATAAAAGTTTGAAAGAAAGGTAGGAATGTGCAGTAAGGGATAAACATTTGAAAGGAGGGTAGGAATGTACAGTTAGAGATAAAAGTTTGAAAGAAAGGTAGGAATGTGCAGTTAGAGATAAACATTTGAAAGGAAAGGGTAGAATATACAGTTAGTGATAAATTATTGGAAGGTAATGTATGTTAGTATGTTCTTTTTTTATTAGCCCAAGAAACTCAGCTTACATTAGGCAAAGAAAAATAAAATGAGGTCACATTTGGCAAACCTCGATGGACAACAGTGACACATGTCACCTGTCTAGACTAAATTGTCAGTAAAACACAAGGTAGAGCAGTGACTTCTGTCATGACTGAAACATCAGTAAAACACAAGGTAGAGCAGTGACACCTGTCATGACTGAAACATCAGTAAAACACAAGGTAGAGCAGTGACTTCTGTCATGACTGAAACATCAGTAAAACACAAGGTAGAGCAGTGACACCTGTCATGACTGAAACATCAGTAAAACACAAGGTAGAGCAGTGACACCTGTCATGACTAAAACATCAGTAAAACACAAGGTAGAGCAGTGAAACCTATCATGACTGAAACATCAGTAAAACACAAGGTAGAGCAGTGACTTCTGTCATGACTGAAACATCAGTAAAACACAAGGTAGAGCAGTGACACCTGTCATGACTGAAACATCAGTAAAACACAAGGTAGAGCAGTGACACCTGTCATGACTGAAACATCAGTAAATTGCAATGTACAACAGTGGAACCAGCAGTTAAAACTAAAACCTCATTAAAATAACATTATCTTCAAGTCCCAAATAAAAATTCTCTGATTTTAGTACAATTACATGTACCAGTATCTGTTAAAAGTAATACAAGTTTTCTTCAGAACACAGTATCTTCCCTATGAACATCATTATAAACTAGCATTCTGCTTCAGTATCATAGCATATCTGCATACAAAGTTTTGACATAATGTAAATATTTCAGAAGTTTCAATTGAATACAGCCACTGACATAAAAGTATCTGACTGTTAAATACATCATAATATTGTTGATAATGATGCTGTCACTACCCAACCTACAGCTTGCTATCCACAGGTGACACAAAAAAAACTTGACCTCAAAAACAAAAGGAATGGATCTCAAATAAATATTAGAGCAAGTGATTTGCCAGTGACATGAAAGTGATTGATGGCAATTAGCTCATACAGAAAACAAGTTGACAACTAGCTGCCATGTTGTCTTTTTCAAATCACAATTATTATTGTGTTATAACAAAATCAATGATAATCATTACCACATAACAAAAAAAGCAGTAATTAAAGAATGTACAATACAAATAAAAAACTTAAGTAGAAAACAATAATCACTACATGATATACAAATAATAAGGGCAAAAATAAACATGCAATTACATCATAATTTAGGGTGGACACATGACTTTACAGTTAGAAATACAAAACCCCAACACTAATTTGTAATGATGTCCTTAAGGATTGTCAGTCTTAACAAGTTATCTTTCCTGAACAATACTATATAATGTAAGATTCATTGATAAGGTAAAACATAAAGCAACAAAAACTTGAACAACCCTGTTGGATGCAAATGGAAAGAATTCAATGACAAGGTGAGGAGTATTAACTTGTATGCTATTTTTTTTATTTTCAGTCCTAGACATGGGTGTCAGGAGTCACATGGCTACATTTATTTAAAAGAAAAACATACTTTCCCTAAGTATTACAAATAATGTGAATATTACAGTGGCCCCTCAATACAAGGTAACTCAGTATAACAGGGTCCCTGACAATACACAGGTTTGGTCATACATCCCATTATACACTTCTCCCTTAATATAAGGTATCTCAGTAAAACAAAATCCAAGATACTACACATGTATGGTTATTGATACTTTTATACAATGATCTCTCATTATAAGATACCTCAGTGTAGCACATTCGATGATAATACACCAGTATGTTCATGGATCCTGTTATACAATGTTCCCTCAATATAATGCACTTCAGCAAAACATGGTCCATGATATTACATAGCTATGGTCATAGATTCCATGATACTATGCACAGGTACATTCATGGATTCCATTATACATTTGTCACTCAATATAAGGCATCTCTGTAAAACAGAGTCAACAATATTACACAGGTACGGGCATAGATTCCATTATACAGTTGTCACTCAATATAAGGCACCACAGTGAAATGTATTCAATGATGTCACACAAGAGACAGTCATGAATTCCATTACACAGTGGTACTTCAATATAGGGCACCACAGTAAAACAGGGTCCATGATATTACACATATCATCAAGAATCCCATTATACAGTGGTCCCTTAACATAAGGTACTTCTGTATAAAATGGTCCATATTATACAGGTATTGTCATGGATTTCATGATACCATTGTCCCTCAATCTGCTACCTTAGTATAACATGGTCAAAGATATTATGCAGATATAGTCATGGTTATCATTATACTTCATGAATTTTATCTTTAAAATTGCCACTTTCCTTCTTTGATTTAAAAATATTTTTGGCATATTATAACTGATGTTAATATGACTTTTGCATAAAATATATCATAATTTGGTTAGAATAAAAACAATAATTATTATTACAGCTCCTTTCTTGTGATATAATTCAAAATGAGGAGGTTTTCGCTATAGCATGGTACACACTGTAACAGTTAATGAGATATATATTCTTTCTAACTGTATCATATCAAACATGGCAAAGCAAGATGCTGTAAGACAGAACTTGACTACGTGCTTTCAAGTTTTATAGATTATTTTCAAGGCAGATGACACAAAATATTTTGTTTATATTTTAGTGTTTGTAATTGTTAATTGGTTCTGTTGTTTATGTTTTTGTTTTTAGAATTGTTACTTGTTTGTGTCACCTATCTTGAAAAAGGGTTCCAAAGATCTTCAAAGTTCTTACCAGTTTCAGTGATTTGCTGCAAAGTGCTTGTTTTGGTCATGTTTTCTTTCCTCTCTGTATAATAAAGCTATCCCTACTCATGAACTATTTATATCCAGGATTCAATACAAACTTGGATCATCTTAAACTTAACTCTGAGGTCACTGGTGAATTAAAATTTGTCAAGTCCACTGATTACCATTATATTAGACCTAAAGAAAACACTTATTGCACACTGATATAGGCAACCAGCCAGACAATGGCTAGACTGTTTTTACATACAGGTGAATGTACAAGTAGTGGTAGGACAAAAATACTAATCTAATGATTATTTAGTCACTACACACACCATTTTATAGCTGAAAGTGCTTTTGAAAATCAACAAATTTGACAGATAATTTGAAGACAGAACAACATTGTTTTTATGTATTCTACACATTACACAAACTAGAACTGTTCCACTAGTGTAAAGACTGATTCAATAATGTAAATCACCTTGTAATTCAGAGAGTGTAAGGCCAAAGGTAGAATATTTGTTGAGGTATTATAAGTAATAAAGGGATCAGTGGTCCAGTCTGTGAGTTGCTGAATAAAAATCATCAGACTTCTGGTGGAAGTGTGAAAAAAAAGTAGAGACTGACTAAACATTGTCTTATATTTTTTGGGTAGTTCATACAAATGTACATTTTACCCCAAAGCTAAATAACAAAAACATGTTAAAAAATAATACAAATTCAACAATGCTTAGAAATCAGTTTAAAACGTCAGTGCTGGCAAGTAACAAGGCAAGTAGCAAAGGTCATGAGTTTTCATTGTGTGTGGCTTGCAAAGTAGATTTTATGATAGAAAATACAAGGGGTGGTGGGTGGATATCACCAATCAAATCCAAACAGAAAATTAATGAAAACCTGTTAAATGTGAAACTTAATAGTCTCACTAAATGTATTCAGTGAGAAAATGTCATTAAACCTAGAAACTAAAACTGATTGTGGATTTTGATTTTAAAAAAAAAAATCTTTGCTGTAAACTATGAAATATATGCAACTCTTTTTCATTTAACTGACAATACCCTGACCCATAATAAATACTATTTTAACATCTTCTAGCAGAATCTGGTCCATGTTCAAAACTTTCTATTTTCATTATCATAAGAATTATATATATATATATATATATATATATATATATATATATATATATATATATATATATATATATATATATATATATATATATATATATATATAATTCTTATGATAATGTGACAAAAAATGTACTTGTTTTGGTTTCAATCTTAATAATACCCTAATTTACTCTTTTTTGTTTCTTCTTCATTGTTTGATTGTAAAATACATGGAAAAGACAAAAAGTCAAAGGTTACATCTGGTATCAAAACAACGTAATATTTCAAAGCATGAAACAATGAAGAAACAAAAAAAAAATCATCTTCTGAATTTAAAATTTCATTATTACTAAATAACAAAAAATAAATAAATGGAATTTAGCTTGCTAATAATGTAGTCATACCATTCCTTTTGACAACAAAATAAATTATTAAATGACAAGGATATTGAAAGACAAGTACTTGATAAGATCTCATGCTTTCTTTTCAGAGATGGGTAATAATGGTAAAGTAGTATCCAAATTTACTCTCAATACCATGTACATGTAAAAGGTCACAATTTTATACATCTATATTGCTTACATACTGAATCAAGACCCAAATATGCTTTCAATGTATTTTACAGTTGGATCACTGATAAAAGTTAGTATATACTGGAAGAAAAAAAAATTGCAATAAGCCATCAAAATCTTCATTTGTGTATGTAAATATTCTCATACACAACCAAAGTGTCTTGAATAATAGTTCTGAGTCAATGACATCTAAAATATGTATTAAAGTCATCTGACATTATTACAACTTACAATACATCCTGTCTGTAAAAATTTCTGTAAATTAATTGTCTCAATTTGAAAAATAGGGTAAACTAACATATTTCAGTTAAACAAAAATGAAAAATAAGGGCATAAGCAAAATTTTAAAAACATTCCTGGCATATCTTGGCTAAAAGTTAATGACATACTTTCTACTGTCGCCTAATTTGTGGGGTTAAGTCATTCTAGGTTTAAAATTTTTTAAACTCGATGTCTGTATTGTGACAAATTGTTTAAAAAATGTACTGAGAATAATAGCTTGTGTTTGATTCTTTATAAAATGCTTGACATTTATCTTTAAAACCAGCTTACAGAGTAAAATATTTTTTTCAATATAACATAAATATAATACATGGTCATAATATATAAGGAGAATAGGTAAGGGGACAAAGATGAAGCAGCTTGCAGTTTCAGGTGAGATATGGGCCAGATTTATGCATGGATGCAGATAGTGAAATAATTTCATTCCCGAAAGACCACTCTGGTGGCCTAGTGGTTAGAGCATTTGCCTCAGATGCGGAAGATCATGGGTTTGAATCCCAGCAAAGTTATACCAAAGACTTATAAACATAATACTGACAGTTGCCTCACTAGGCACTCAGCATTAATGTTAGGACTGGTCAGCTTGGTGTCAGGATAATGTGACTGGGTGGGGCATCATGCTACATGCTTGTGGCATGATGCCCCAATGCTAGACATCACTATAAACTGCCACACTGCAGACATCATAGCGATATGACTGAAAAATTGTTAAAGCTATGCTAAAAATTAAAATCAAATACACACACACACAGAAAGAAAAGCTGTCGTGAACAATCTTGGAATGTAGCCTTTCATACTGCTGGTATACATACCCCCTTCCATCCATCCCCTCAAACTTGGCCTGTTTATGGTAACTGCCTACAAAAAAAAATTCTTGAGACCTACATCCCATTGCTTGCATAATATCAGCTGAAGAGCAGCCATACTCCAATGCTATCATTTTTCTTTTGAAGTATACCAGGAAAAATAGCTGGATCTCCCCCTATATCATGCCAATGATTGCTTGTCTTTTGACAGCCTGTTTTCTTATTCCTGTGTCTGGCCATAGAAGAAAGTATTGTTACATATGAACTGCAATTTGAGGATGACCTAGCAATGGTCTTTTGACAGCAGTTTTCTTATTCCTGTGTCTGGCCATAGAAGAAAGTATTGTTACATATGAACTGCAATTTGAGGATGACCTAGCAATGGTCTTTTGACAGCCTGTTTTCTTATTCCTGTGTCTGGCCATAGAAGAAAGTATTGTTACATATGAACTGCAATTTAAGGATGACCTAGCAATGGTCTTTTGGCAGCCAGTTTTCTTATTCCTGTGTCTGGCCATAGAAGAAAGTATTGTTACATATGAACTGCAATTTGAGGATGACCTAGCAATGGTCTTTTGACAGCCTGTTTTCTTATTCCTGTGTCTGGCCATAGAAGAAAGTATTGTTACATATGAACTGCAATTTGAGGATGACCTAGCAATGGTCTTTTGACAGCCTGTTTTCTTATTCCTGTGTCTGGCCATAGAAGAAAGTATTGTTACATATGAACTGCAATTTGAGGATGACCTAGCAATGGTCTTTTGACAGCCCGTTTTCTTATTCCTGTGTCTGGCCATAGAAGAAAGTATTGTTACATATGAACTGCAATTTGAGGATGACCTAGCAATGGTCTTTTGACAGCCTGTTTTCTTATTCCTGTGTCTGGCCATAGAAGAAAGTATTGTTACATATGAACTGCAATTTGAAGATGACCTAGCAATGGTCTTTTGACAGCCTGTTTTCTTATTCCTGTGTCTGGCCATAGAAGAAAGTATTGTTACATATGCAATTTGAGGATGACCTAGCAATGGTCTTTTGACAGCCTGTTTTCTTATTCCTGTGTCTGGCCATAGAAGAAAGTATTGCTACATATGAACTGCAATTTAAGGATGACCTAGCAATGGTCTTTTGGCAGCCAGTTTTCTTATTCCTGTGTCTGGCCATAGAAGAAAGTATTGTTACATATGAACTGCAATTTGAGGATGACCTAGCAATGGTCTTTTGACAGCCTGTTTTCTTATTTCTGTGTCTGGCCATAGAAGAAAGTATTTTTACATATGAACTGCAATTTGAGGATGACCTAGCAATGGTCTTTTGACAGCCTGTTTTCTTATTCCTGTGTCTGGCCATAGAAGAAAGTATTGTTACATATGAACTGCAATTTGAAGATGACCTAGCAATGGTCTTTTGACAGCCTGTTTTCTTATTCCTGTGTCTGGCCATAGAAGAAAGTATTGTTACATATGCAATTTGAGGATGACCTAGCAATGGTCTTTTGACAGCCTGTTTTCTTATTCCTGTGTCTGGCCATAGAAGAAAGTATTGCTACATATGAACTGCAATTTAAGGATGACCTAGCAATGGTCTTTTGGCAGCCAGTTTTCTTATTCCTGTGTCTGGCCATAGAAGAAAGTATTGTTACATATGAACTGCAATTTGAGGATGACCTAGCAATGGTCTTTTGACAGCCTGTTTTCTTATTCCTGTGTCTGGCCATAGAAGAAAGTATTGTTACATATGCAATTTGAGGATGACCTAGCAATGGTCTTTTGACAGCCTGTTTTCTTATTCCTGTGTCTGGCCATAGAAGAAAGTATTGTTACATATGAACTGCAATTTGAGGATGACCTAGCAATGGTCTTTTGGCAGCCAGTTTTCTTATTCCTGTGTCTGGCCATAGAAGAAAGTATTGTTACATATGAACTGCAATTTGAGGATGACCTAGCAATGGTCTTTTGACAGCCTGTTTTCTTATTCCTGTGTCTGGCCATAGAAGAAAGTATATTAACATATTAACTGCAATTTGAGGATGACCTAGCAATGGTCTTTTGGCAGCTAGTTTTTTTTATTCCTGTGTCTGGCCATAGAAGAAAGTATTGTTACATATGAACTGCAATTTGAGGAAGACCTAGCAATGGTCTTTTGGCGGCCTGTTTTCTTATTCATGTGTCTGGCCATAGAAGAAAGTATTGTTACATATGAACTGCAATTTGAGGATGACCTAGCAATGGTCTTTTGGCAGCCAGTTTTCTTATTCCTGTGTCTGGCCATAGAAGAAAGTATTGTTACATATGAACTGCAATTTGAGGATGACCTAGCAATGGTCTTTTGACAGCCTGTTTTCTTATTCCTGTGTCTGGCCATAGAAGAAAGTATTGTTACATATGAACTGCAATTTGAGGATGACCTAGCAATGGTCTTTTGACAGCCAGTTTTCTTATTCCTGTGTCTGGCCATAGAAGAAAGTATTGTTACATATGAACTGCAATTTGAGGATGACCTAGCAATGGTCTTTTGACAGCCAGTTTTCTTATTCCTGTGTCTGGCCATAGAAGAAAGTATTGTTACATATGAACTGCAATTTGAGGATGACCTAGCAATGGTCTTTTGACAGCCTGTTTTCTTATTCCTGTGTCTGGCCATAGAAGAAAGTATTGTTACATATGAACTGCAATTTGAGGATGACCTAGCAATGGTCTTTTGGCAGCCAGTTTTCTTATTCCTGTGTCTGGCCATAGAAGAAAGTATTGTTACATATGCAATTTGAGGATGACCTAGCAATGGTCTTTTGGCAGCCAGTTTTCTTATTCCTGTGTCTGGCCATAGAAGAAAGTATTGTTACATATGCAATTTGAGGATGACCTAGCAATGGTCTTTTGGCAGCCAGTTTTCCTATTCCTATGTCTGGCCATAGAAGAAAGTATTGTTACATATGAACTGCAATTTGAGGATGACCTAGCAATGGTCTTTTGACAGCCTGTTTTCTTATTCCTGTGTCTGGCCATAGAAGAAAGTATTGTTACATATGAACTGCAATTTGAAGATGACCTAGCAATGGTCTTTTGGCAGCCAGTTTTCTTATTCCTGTGACTGGCCATAGAAGAAAGTATTGTTACATATGCAATTTGAGGATGACCTAGCAATGGTCTTTTGGCAGCCAGTTTTCTTATTCCTGTGTCTGGCCATAGAAGAAAGTATTGTTACATATGCAATTTGAGGATGACCTAGCAATGGTCTTTTGGCAGCCAGTTTTCTTATTCCTGTGTCTGGCCATAGAAGAAAGTATTGTTACATATGCAATTTGAGGATGACCTAGCAATGGTCTTTTGGCAGCCAGTTTTCTTATTCCTGTGTCTGGCCATAGAAGAAAGTATTGTTACATATGCAATTTGAGGATGACCTAGCAATGGTCTTTTGGCAGCCAGTTTTCTTATTCCTGTGTCTGGCCATAGAAGAAAGTATTGTTACATATGCAATTTGAGGATGACCTAGCAATGGTCTTTTGGCAGCCAGTTTTCTTATTCCTGTGTCTGGCCATAGAAGAAAGTATTGTTACATATGAACTGCAATTTGAGATGACCTAGCAGTCTTTTGGCAGTGCTGATGATGATCAGTATGCATCTGTGAGCTAGAACTGTCAACATCATCATTAAAGACTGAGGATTGAGACTCCCCAATGATTATGTAAACTGACTCCCACACACATTATTACAGGGATCTCAATGAAGGGGTCTCAATTATGTTCAGATTACTGAAACATATTTACTTAGACCAAGTCAAGTGTAGAGCCAAATGCTATGACACTGTAACCAGTTGCTGTATGTCAAAATGGGTTCCTAAAAAAAATGAAGATTTAAGCATTAGCAGGCCAGTTTTTTGGAAATCACTGTTATGAAAACAATGGCCTGTTGATCTTGGATCTTGAAATTAACCTTATGAAGCTGTGCAAAATGCCAGTAACTCGACCAGACTGTAGTACCTGTCCCGCTGAGGTCAACCAATGCAGGAATTCTGAATGACTACTTCAGCTGATATTTCCTGGACAAAATTGGGCTGAGGAAGGACAATACTGCTTGTAAGTTTGTCTTCGGTCTCGAGAAGGAAGTGGCAAGAAAAATTATTGTATTACCAGTAATAACTGGTGAGACATAGTGTTAGTGATGGTACATGAAGCTGAGACTCCATCACTGCTGGTGTACAGTGATCTCCAGGCATTCACTTTTAGTGAAACCAAAAAAGGTTTGAGATGGGTGCCAGGTAATTAGGAATTGAGACTTGCCACAGATAGTACATGGTGCTGACAAAGCCAGGAATGCTAACAGACCTGTCCATTGCCAGGCCCTGGATTGTGTGAATGAATGGTCATAATGGACCTCTACGACAGGGTTGGCATGGTGTGACCAGGTACTAGAATTGTCTTTGTTTTGAGCCAGTGATTGGGTAAATTGAAAAACAGATCTAGATAAACACTCCTATTTGTTGATGGTGTATGTCATGATTATGTTGATTATATGTAGGTTATAACTATGTACATGGTACAGATCAAGAATATGTACATGGTGTAGGTCAAGACAATATCCAATTTGGAAATCTCTATGAAAGTCCAAAACGGATCCATATGGGCCACTGCTCCATGATGATCCTGGCCCAGTCTCTATGCCATGATGCAAACTCTTGTAATGGCACTGTGGACTAGAACTACCAGGAAAATAGATCACCATACACAGCCACAGCTGGGGATGGAATTGGCATGGAATGCTGCTTGGCCTGTCTTTGATGGTATATCTACTACTGGTCTACTTGGGCCAGGGTCCTATCTCAGCATTGACCCAAAAGGCACTAATAAGAAGATCCAGCCAGGAATTCTTGCCATCAACCTTGCTACTACAATCAGAACAGTCCCAATATTTTTAAAACATTGTCAAAAAAAACCTCAAGCTCAAAATCAAAACTCCTCTATTCATATATGATACATACAGCCCACTTATGTCATCTAAATTTGGCAGTTTAAAAGAAGGATACAAGTTAAGAAAAATTTAAAAGCTCTGTGACTCTAGCTTTATTGTAATTAAAGTTATACACTGTCAAAATAATGGAACTTTGAGCTTAAGTTTCTTATCAATCCCTTTCCAAAAATATTACTCCTTTTCTAATTTTGTCAACAAAGGTCACTGATGCTATGTGAAGTTTGTAATGATTAGGAAAAGGCAAGCTATCCACATACAAGGATTCAGTCAAAATGAAATAGTTGGCAAAATTATCAACAGAAGCATTGTTAATGGTGTTGGCATCATTGATTGTGTGCTTCTTAGCATTTTCTCATTCACATGGCAGTGATCATCACTCAAAAATCTCCAGACCAGGAAAAAATAATTATATGGCTTGAACTGCATCCCAAACAATTTAAGGATAAAAAAGAAGCATGTGTGGCTTGAACTGCATCCCAAACAATTTAAGGATAAAAAAGAAGCATGTATGGTCTGAACTGCATCCCATACAATTTAAGTAAATAACACATGTGTGGCCTGAACTGCATCCCATACAATTTATAGAAGCAGTCTGCTTTCATCAGCTTGAGCTACTTGATCCTGAAGCATTTATTCCTGTTCTGTGTTGATGCCTCAATAAGATATCAAAACAGTGGCATACACAGGTGAACTTAGTCCAGCACAGTGTTACTGTGAAGAGGACATTATAAAGAAAATTTGGAACAGAAATTATGAGATATTATAACATATCCAATACTTGGCAGACTTTATCAATGAGGTCAAACACTAAGGTGAACTTAAAGCACTTTAGATGATGATAAGAACATAATGTGACAAAGTCAAACCATGAAAGTGCAGTTTATTCACCTGCAATGAAGACAGAATAAAAACAAGAAAAATACCTAAGTGTACTTCCCTGAGGTGAGAAAACTTCCACAAAAATGCTCAAATAATGAAACGGCACAACATTATGTATTTTCAGGGCCTAAAGAAAGAGTTTAAGTTATAAAATGTAAACAGCTGGATTTTGTGTGAATTGCTCAATCATAGGGAGGGTCACTCTACTCTGACTTCCACCTTGGCAAGCAAATGACATTTAACACTTCTGTTACCAAAGCAACCCTAAAGATATATTTGAGCTTGGAAGGGATGTATTTGCTGTTTAATTAACTTATCTAAAGAAGAAATTAATATTTTCTATATTTACTTTTCCAGTCCCATTTGCATGATGTGGATCACTATCAATTTCAGCATGCCAAAGAAACAGGACCAAGATGTCTTTTAATTTTACATTTTACTCTGAATTTTTAGCTTTAGACTTCGAAGTGACTAAAGTACATGACCATCAAGTCATGTTATATCTTTAAAATCTCGAGAAAATATCTCCAAATGTTACAAAGTGTCCGACCAAACATGAACTGAGGTTGGGAGGTTACAGAGAAATGGGTCAAAATGATTTTGTTTTTTTTATTGAACACAAGTTATCAGGATTTTGTTTTCCCTAGCATCACCACCTGACCAGGTCTATAGTGCATTATCTTAAAATTATTTTCCCATCCTGATCTTTACATATGTTCCCTTACTTTGACACACACACACACACAAACACACACACACACACACACACATTGTACACCAAGAACTTATTTAAAAATCCCAAGGTGTTTTAAATTGCCTGCTTCTTTGTTTTGATGTAAAGAAAAGAAAAACTAGGAAATTTTTCCAGCCTTTTGTATGATAAAACATAATTTTTATGATAGATAAGATTTGGGATTTTTGATGCACAATGTAATCTGTATATAACATTCTGCAAGCTAAATTTATAAATTTCATAAGACCATCAAAGTTGTTATTTCTTTACATATAATTTTAAAATCTGGATTGTGAGTTTGGATCCATTCTGCAAATAATTTCTGACAATGTTCAGTAACTGAAAAGTCGTAGAATAAGTGCTCAACTTGTTCTATTCCCTCCTTACAGAAGGTGCATTTATCATTATCACTGAATATTTTTCAAAACCTGGCTTGTGGCAATATTTCTATTAGTAATCTAAAACAAAAGCTAATCAGCTGTGTCATGTGCACAAAGTTTAGTCAAAACAAAAGATCTGCACTAACTGCTAACCATGTTTCCATGTTTAGCATCTGGCTTTGGTTCATATCTTTATAAAAAAAATGTATTCTTTGCTTGTACAAGTTTATACTGATTGACAAAAGCAAAGTTTAAGACAAAGAAGTCATAACAATTAATAAAGAGGGCTTTCTTGACCTGAGAAGCAGTTAATGCCCAAGGAAATCACATAATAATCTACATTAAAGAGTGAAACTGGTCTCCAATTTTGAATGAATTTTCTGACTTTATCTTCCTTTGAAATGCATGTAAATTCCCTGAGACTGAAATTCTGAAAATTTAAAAGTTAACTTTCCTTCACAAGAGCTCCTTTTAAAATTTGAATTTTTTTATCATGATAAGTGGTTGAGTTTGTAAATTCTTGTTGTTTTTGTATACAGTTAATTTTTTTAAAAAAATTCTGTTGATTTAATATATCTTTTTGACTTGTTACCATTGTTCCATCTTCCATAATTAATTACTAATATTTTTATTTTGGTATTTTTTCTTTCTTCAAGGTTATGGAAATATTTTGAGGTTTTTTTTCACCCCAACTTGCTATTGATCTTAACACCTCTTTCTTTTCTCATTTCTTCTAAATTTGTCTTTTTTTGTTAGTTCTTTTATAATAGTGAGGTTATTATTTTGATTCATTGAAGCATGTGAAGTCTATTTGTCAGCTTCAAATTTCCTTCAATTTTGTTTCTCCTGTTTTGCTTAAGCTCCAGAAAAAATAATTGATTCTGATAAAATAATCATTTTAAGGATTTCAAAAAACAACTGATTACAAGAAAACTTCAACCTGAAGTCGGTTTTTCTTATCGCCTTTATAGAAGTATTTTTGTACCGTTTTAGATTTACATCTTTTTGCCAACTGAATATATTCATGTTTGCATTCACATATTTGAAGTGAATTTCCAGTACCCCTAAGTACTACAGATATCAATAATTTTAGTGTTACGTTTTAGATTTACATCTTTTTGCCAACTGAATATATTCATGTTTGCATTCACATATTTGAAGTGAATTTCCAGTACCCCTAAGTACTACAGATATCAATAATTTTAGTGTTATTGCTGAACGATCTATTTTATGGGAATAAAAGATGAAACAGGCCACAATGTTAGATTTTCTTTTAATTCAACCCTGACCTTGGTGCTTGGAGTCTACATATACATCCACGACAGTTCAGAAGTTGCAGACAAATAAAATAGGTCACACTGTCCTTTCCTCTGACCGTGATCTCTGAGCAAGCAAAGAATTAAAAAATTTCTAAGCCTTGCAAAGCTATATGCTGGAGAAAACATGCTGAAAATGTGATCATAACAGATGGACAAGTCAAAGGGCAATTTTATAACATCTGATTAAGATAGACATATAATAAATGTACATTTCTAACATCTTTATTGCTAAGAATTGACATTGATAAACTAAATACTGGGTAAAATACAACAGTTAACAAAAGGACCAAGCTGGAATGGGATCATTCAACTGGCTGGCATCTGCTTATGGAAGCCAAACGCAAGAACAGATAGTCAAAAAATCTGGAATAGACTAATGTTTCATGAGGAAACTTCTTCCTATTGTTGATTGCACGTTATGAAAATGATTTTTTTAAAAAAAAATTTGTGTACCTTCATCTATATTTGATGGTACAATAGTATAATTTCTCCAATACTGAAAGAACTTGACTGCCAGGATGCTTTCTATTAAAAATGTTCAAATTCTGTTAAGTTTTTTTAACAAAATAATTTGGTTAGATTCTTATTACTTTTAGTAATGGTGATCAGATCTGATGGCATTTTGGCCTAGACTTAAAATATCTTGTTTGCCCAGCTCGTCAAATTATGTTCTGCAATATTTTTAAATAATTCAATAATGGTTTTCTATTTTGGGTAATGATAGTCATATATAATAACAGATAAGCATTTTTTCTTCACAAATGTACGCCTTTTATCACAGAAGGCTTTCTGTCAAATTTGTTCTAAATTCTGTTCAGCACTTTTTGAGAACTTATTTAATGGCTTTTCTATTTCTTGTAACGTTGGACAAATTTAATGGCAGTGCAGAATCATTTGCTTACATTTTCAGTTGTTTGTTATATTAGTAACGATGGATTGGCATCATCTATATAAATCCAAAATTCCCTCATCTCAGGATACATAGTATCTGATTTGGTCAAATTCTGTTAATCAGTTTTAAAGAAACAGATGTTTAAAAATTTCTCTAGTTTTAGTAAAGGCTCTTATATTGAAGGTAGACTGGTATCAGCATTTTTATTAGATGTGGTAAGAAAAAGGTTATTCTGTTTTTTTCTAATACTGGAAATATGTGATGGTGGAGAGGTATCCTTTATATAAATTTGGAAGACCTTCATGCCTGGATGCTTTCAGTCAAATTTGATAAAATTCTGTGAGGCAGTGTTGGGCAATAAATAATTTAAAGCAGAGGTCTCACTAGGATTTTAAAACTAGGAGTTCAGGGCTCCTATTTTGGGAAAAACAGGAGTCCCACCACCAAAAAGTTGCAGTCCCCTGCCAGAAGTATATTAGGCATACCTGAAGTTGCTACATTTCCAGATGACTAGAACCAGTGGTTGCTACTGAGTGTAATGTAGAACTTATTTACACCACTGACATGTAGCTCTTGTGTGTCCATTAGAGTGAGAGTAAACCATGTGAAGCCAAGAAAAGGTCTTATTCCACACACTAAGCAAGGCATCAGACATAGTGTTCCATGTGAACTGTCAGTTACAGCAGCTGTTTCCTTTTAACCCCAAAACAAAATTTGCAAGCAACATTTTGTCTAACTCTCAACATGTCAATTTTGAGATCAAGCACTGCTTATTCAGGTACACTTAGAAAATAAAAACAATAATGAAAGCTGAAGTTGTTCATTTGATGTGCTCTTATGCACAAGTGCATCATTGTGTTTTCTACCTCTGAATTTAGTCATTGTCAATATCATTACATTTTCCCATCACTCAGATGCTAGTCAAGTCTTTGAACATGCTGCCAAGCTATTGGGTCATATTCAGCTGATGTACTCTTACAATGACAAAATGTACATAGGAGTAGTCTTTCAGCCACTGAAATTTGTCATTGTAAATATCAGCACAGCTAATATGATCAAATCAACACATTTTCCCATGCAGCAGGTGGTTGAAGCATGACTGGCTAGCTCTCGAATTTGCAGTCACCAATTGCATGCATACAGAGGACTATTGCATACATGATTTTTTTGTGTCCCAGATAAAAAAATTTGCATCCAACTACATGTGATTAAGTGATTCCAAGATCTCTGTTAAAGTCTTTTTGAATTTTATGAATTGCAGCCATATTTGTTGGTGAATTAGCATTATTTGCATAAAAACTCTGATGCTCCATGCCAAGAAAGGCTAAAACCAGTCTAGTGGTTTTTTGGAAGTCTGAATAGCAAATGTTGACAGACAGAATGAACAATGAGCTTCCTTGGCCTTATAAAATTGCACGCTAAAAACACAATTTTTTAAAATGACTAAACAAAAAGTTAATTATGTACTGTTTTTACTCTTTCTTCTTCGCCAGCATTCACTAAGTTCTTGTATCTGAGCTCCAAATTCTTCATGCATCTCTAAAAATGTTCTTGTTTTTTTCTCATCAAAGCTCTGCGAACTACTCTGATGTGATTCCCTGCTGACGTTCAGCATTGCAGGGTCCCCAGAATTAAATGGGTTGAATCTCTGATGACTTAAGTTTTTACCCTCTGTGGAAGATGCATTTGAAGTGGTTCCATGAAAATGGGTGAAATGATTACTGTCCAGCAATGCATCCTTCAAAAGTTTAACTTCTGCATCACTGTCTAACTCTGACAGTTGCTGCTGCAGCTCAGACCTCACAAGTTTCATGTAGTCATAACCTGCACATGAGAGAATCTATAAAAAGAGATAACAGATGTAGGTTAAAATTGAAAATCTTACAATGCAGGAAGATAGGAAACTGAAACCTGGACATAAAATTTCACTTGTATCTATTGCTACATAAACAAATCCTTTGATCATATTGACAAGCCACTCTAACACTGAACTGTTATATCATAATCCACTTATGTTGATGTCTGGCCTTAGTACTTAGTGATGTAATATAACCAAAATAGTTGTGCTACCAACTAGCTACAAAGGACCATCTCTGAAGGTGGGAACAGGAATGTCTACAATAAACCAGATGATTGCAATTTTTGTCCTTTCTGAAAAAAGAACCAGAAAAATAGTTTTGCTGAAATTTCAAAGAAAACAGATTACCTTTTAATTTATTGGTCACATGGTAAAAAGTCCAGGGGACTGGAATCCATTCTCTGCAATTATGATTTTATTACAATAAATCAAGCCTCTTGTTACCATTTCTTATCAAACTTCGTAAAGAAACCTTGTGGACAACACTTACTGGACAACAGTATGGGTAGCACCCTGATGATTATGGGGGTGGGGTGGGGTGTCCAAAGATCATGTATCTAGGTCACCAGTGTTAGCTGTAGTAAGGTAAGGGATTTGATCTTATATTTTTCAGATGAGTATTTTTTTTAATGAACTCTTAGTTTACACAAGGAATATAATAAGAGAGTGGACTGCAAAATCAATTGAGAATTAAGTCTTGTACCTTTTTAACAGATATAATTCCTATATTCAAATTTTAAGAATTGTGTGAGATTCAAATCCATTTGTCTTTATTGTGCAACATCCCATATTACTGTAATCTTTGACCTAAGACAAGTAATAATTAATAATCTTTCAGTTCCTTGGTGCACTTGCACTTAAAATGCAATGTTTTCACAAGACCATGCATGCATCTTTGTTCAAGATGCAATGATCACATGAGATTTAGCTGCTGCATGCATCTATCGCAAATAATTATGTCACATACACAAAGACTGACTGCAAACTATATTATGTGGCTCCACAAGATTGCAAGAATAGCACTGTCTTTTTTCTTTAAACATTTATAGCAAATACAATTATCAGAAAATTAATATTTTATAACATATGTGTATATACATACCTACACACATACACACACACACACAGAAACGCAGATAGTCAAATAGATAGTGAAAGGAAAACTTTCAAGTAAAAACCTTCATCCATGACTCCATCTCCTCCTGTGTATCAGCACCCAGAATATATGTCCGACTACCACTTCCAGGAAAGTTGATTTGAAATGTGAACCCATCTATATTATCTGCTAATTCTATTGTGCATCCTTCCAGGACTATCATTCCTATTGGCTCCTTGTCTGTCCTTTTCTCATAGTAAAAAAGTAGATTTCCTTTCAAAATAAACCATCTTTTTTGAAAGCCCTTGTTTAACTCCCCTTTCTTGAGAAGCACACCTTCTTTTGCAGCAGGGGCTCCTGAACTTGCATACTTTGCTAGACTTTTCTCATTTAGCCGCATACTATTTGAATATCAGCAATTCACCCACTTGCTAATATTATCTTTTCCTGTTTCATATCTCATTTTTTTCTCAAGAGGTTCCTTGTAATACACAATGTTCTTCCTTGTTACCTATTTCTTTCTGAAAACATTACTTCTTGAGAGAAAAGTCTTCCTTGTGGAATAAACAAAAAAGAATCTACTTTTCTTTTCTTACTTTCTGCAATATTTTATCCTCTCTGTTGTTTTCTCTGATCTGAAAAGAGATCAATAAATTTGATAATTTTCAAAAGATATAATGCTAAAACCAAATGCATATAAAATGTTGAAAAATCTTACATTAACAGCCATTTTTGCCAACTCATAAGTGGACTCAACATTACCTGTAAGCTTCCTTTAGTCAAATCTTTGTTGAAGGTTTAAGCTATTTACTGAATGTTTAAAAGACTTTGTTCTTTAACAATCATATCTAAAATAAGCTTCATTTGTGTTAGCAGTTACATGAAACAGTCCTTAAATTACTGAAGTTTTAAACACTAACCCAATTATGATGTATATGTAAAGTTTAATTTGTAATTCCTTTGATCTTGGTAGAAAATAGGTCTTAAACTAATAGATTTTCACACTACTTAAGCTATTGTAATGCACTGGCTGATCCGTGTCTGTACAGCTTACTTTTAGTAATCAGTAGAACAAACAGCACAGACCCTGATCTGCAGACACATTATGCTATGGCAGATCAGAATCTGTGTTTTTCTATGTTTGACCCTTCTTATAAGTGAGTATATATGGTATGTTACTCTCATGCAGTTTTTAAGGAACTGTAAGTGCTGTGTTCGGAGTGGGTGCTTGAAAATGTGCCATTTTATAGTTCTACATACGGTTTAAATAAATTGGGTATCTAATACTCCATGGTTTTGGAACTAATTGGGATTTTGGGAAGTTTAATAGGCAATAAACTTAAATATTTTATCATGCCATTTAGGTTCCATCCCAAAAATAATTTTGTTGTTACAGTAACTTGACTAAACCTATTTTAATGACCCAGATCCATTAACCTTTTATCACACAAGCCTACAATAATATCTGGCAACAACAGTGTCCTTTATTTCACCTCCAAAATAGTAACAAAAGATTAGGAAACTGATATGAACTAACAAGAATTGGACCCCCAAAGAAGAGTAACAAGAGTTCCTCAAAAGAGACATGCTTTAGTGGCCAAAAAAATTTCCAGGTATTCAAGATCGAAAATGAGTTACTGTGGTACACATACTGGATGTCAACATGGTACCATTTTCATTTAGGGCAATGTAAAGTGGTAAACATACTGGATGTCAACATGGCACCATTTTCATTTAGGGCAATGTAGAGAGAGAGGTACACATACTAGATGTCAGCATGGCACCATTTTCATTTAGAGAATGTAGAGTGGTACACATACTGGATGTCAGCATGGCACCATTTTCATTTAGGGCAATGTAGAGTGATACACATACTGGATGTCAGCTTAGCACCATTTTCATTTATGGCAATGTTGAGAGGTACACATACTGGATGTCAGCATGGCACCATTTTCATTTAGGGCAATGTAGAGATCATTAGAGTTCCATGTCATTAATGCTAGACAACAAGATTTTCATGAAGGCATCATGGCAGCCATATTGTATATGTAATTGACACTATTTTCATTCTGGACCAATTAGGTTGATATGGCAGTAGAGCTAATATTTTCAAGACAGTCACAACAGTGGCTTCAATGAGTTTCTTCTGAAGTCTGTCAGTCTGATTTCCCAATAAAAGGAATAGCTAAAAACAATGTTTTCAAGATGGCCAAACAATGGACGTCAGATCATTTTAATGTAAGATCAACAAAACGGTATAAAAAGTCTTAGTGAAAATCACATGATGACATCACCATTCATTCATGAGTAGTTACATGTTCCTCAAGCTATGGCAGTCGTATTAGACCTCAGATCATTCTCCTCTAAAACCATGTAAACATAATTTGGACGAAAACTCAATGACAATAATACTTTCCATTCAGGAGAGTAGTGATACACAAATTTTATAGATGACTTCTTTGGCAGCCATATTGGACATCAGATTGCCTCCATTTTCATTTAGGACCAAGCAGACATTAAAAGAAGCATTTTAGTGAAAACTCCATGTTGACATGATCATCCATTCAAGAGGAATAACAATAATATATATTTTCAGGATGGCTGCAGTGGTGGCCATACCGGATTTCAGATCAGCACCATTTTCATTGAGGACAAAGTAGACCTCATAAAGTCTTTAAATGAGGACCCCAAGTTGACCATTCATTCAAGTAGAGATAACAAGACTTCCAAGCTGGACACTGTAAGTACCCATACTGTCTGTGCAAACAGCAATATTTTCATCTACGATTAAACCACAGAGAGTGTGGGCAAAGTTTTTTTACTAATCTTCCAAGTAATTTAGGAGGTGTAGTGACAACAAACTTGTGCTAACAGATGGATGATGGACAATAGACCATTCCATTCCATAAAATCTCCTAGTCTATGACCAGTGGAATTTATCTAATCTACATTTTTCATATCACTAGCAGAAACACACCTATCTTTTTTTGTGGGGAGAGATTATGTCAGATGGTTTAGTTGTTGTTGTTGTTGGGCTTAACACCATTTTTCAGCACAAGATAGGCTATTCATGGCGGCCAGTATTAATGGTGGAGGAAGAAACTGGGAAATCCCCAGAAAGATCCACTGACCCACGAGAAGCTACTGGCAAGATTTCTCACATATCCACATTCGCCGAATCCTAGACTCGAACCCACGCAGAGGTAAGATGGCAGCGATCCATAACGGACAGTGCTTTAGACCACTCGGTCTCTCGGGCCCCCAGATGGTTTAGTACACAAGGAATAACTCAGTTCTGTACTCAACTGAGAGCTATACTTTCAATAAACATTCCCTCCATGACAAAGTAAACATCATTTCAAGTTGCCCAGGTTTTTATGGACTGAAGGTATCATTATTAAAACACTGATTATGCTTAAAGCAAGAGAAATATGCTGCCAACTTTGGACTAAGGGTTTAAAACTAAGCTATTATGGATATTATAACACAATTTAAAAATTTGTTTTTGACAATTCAAGCTCAGTTTATTATATATCAAGATAAAGACTTGGCACTTGCAACATTTTTAAAATAATTCATGGTCAATTAAGATGTGCATGACAGTCAGTCATAAAATTGATCCATCAAATAAATATGGGTGAAAGGAACATCCAACATTGATGCAAGTATCCAATATTTACATGTTTACTTATCATAAATAAACTACTGCTAATATATATGAACATGTGTTGTGTACTTTATTAGAAAGAGTACACTATTGATCCTTACCCCGGACTCGGCTAAAGCAGTGTAGCTTTCTGTTTTTACTAATGTAATTATAGAGCCCACATTTTCAACTCTTACTGCTGAAAAAAAAATGCTCAACTACATGTACAGCACTTATATACAGAATTAAATGCTTCATTTAAACATTTTTTTTGTCCAATTATAGCACTTTAAAAAAGCATAAAATATTTGTAAAATGTACATCCCTACACTTTCTTGTTTATCTCTATCTCCTATATATAAAGCCTCATACCAATGATAGACCCAGAGACCAATGTCAGTCATATATCTGAATTTTTGTTTTTATGCCCAATAAATATTGATGTTTGGATTAGATCTGGATAGTTTGTAAACTTTGACCTAGGGGCCACACAAATTCTCAAATGTTGTGCACATCATCATACCACTTGAAGCTCAATGGTGTTGGAGGAGTTGCACAATTATGATTTTATTTAAAGAGTGTAACTCAATTAGCTAGGAATTAATCTACCTTGAGGCCCTCATTCAAAGGAATTTACTTATTTTTGCTGCATCTCTGAAGCCACTGTATATACTGGGTTTGGAAAATGGAAATATAGTGGGGATTTCTAATCTCAACTAGAATAATATTCCAGAGCAAAGTTCCAGAGTATTGGAAACTTTTTTAAAATAATTCCTTATTTGGTTTGGGAATTTTGTAATGTTTGGTAGACATTGATCACATGTGGGGAGTATTTCTGGGTAGCCTATACTTGAATAGTGATTGTAAATATTCAGGAACACTATTATTGGCTATCCTGTACATTACTTTGGCTTTTCTCAAAACAGATTCAGTCTTTAATAGATAATATTTTCAACTTTTCAGCTAAATTTTCCTTGCTTTCTTTCTGGATTGATATTAAATCAAAAGATCTTTTCTCGGAGATGCTGCTGGTTAGTTAGAATGCAATGCTGATTGGTTAAAAGATCAATGCTGATTTGTTAGAATGCAATGATGGTTGGCTAAAGAGCAACGATGGTTGGTTTTATTGCAATGCTGACTGATTCAAGTGCAATGCTGATTGGTTAGAATGCTTCACTGATTGGTTAAAAGTGCATTGCTGATTAGTTATAATGCAATGCTGGTTGGTTTGAATGTAATGCTGATTGGTTCAAGTGCAATATTGATAGGTTAGAGAGTAATGCTGACTGGTTAAAGTACAACGCTAATAGGTTTGAGTGTAATGCTGATTGGTTAGTATAATGCTGACTGGTTAGAGTGTAATACTGACTGGTTAAAGTGCAATGCTAATTAGTTTGAGTGTAATGCTTATTAGTTAGAGTGTAATGCTGATTGGTTAGAATGTAATGCTGACTGGTTAGACTGTAAAGCTGACTGGTTAGGAAGTAATGCTGACTGGTTAGAGTGTAATGCTGACTGGTTAGAGTGTAATGCTGACTGGTTAGAGTATATTGTGGACATGATTATCTCAAGGACAATACAGTTTTCAACTTAAACTGTGGTGAATTCTACCAGCAACATATCTAAGTTTTAAAGCTACCAAATACAGTATAAATAAAAAAAGAAGTGGCTACACTACATAGTTAATTTTCTGTAAATTTTGACACTTTTTATCACTACTATTTTTTAGGTGTACAAATGATTATATCCTTAGATAAAATTATCAGTCTTTTTAGATACCAAACAGCTGCAAAAGTTCAATAGGGAAATAGATCTCTGTACCAAAAACAAGCAGACAATTTTTGTATATAATTTGTACATATTAATGTTGTATGAATATTTTGTGTGTGGTACTTAGTGACATATCACCAAATTTAAAGTAATAACTGTGGAATAAAGTGCCTTGCCAAGGGATCTGCCCTCAATCCATTATAGCATGTTCAACATTGAAAGCCACAATAGCTTCTCAGAAGGCCCATGAAATATTATAGGGTAAAAAAGATAAACTACATTGCATGTGATATCTCAAAGTGTGAGGAAAATTCTTGCTGACTTTTGGACCATCCAGTAGTCTCACATTATGAATTTTTCTCTGAATACTAATTTTCTTCTGCTGAAATCAGTATATGTGATGTGAAAAGTTTAGTCTGAACCCAAAGACCCTGCATTGCAAACATGTTTCATTTGTCCAAACTGTTATATATGGCAAAATATTCTGTGATAACTGATTATGTGCGCTGATGAAAAATGAAAACAAATTGTCCTAGGGTTAACTTATATTGATAATAAGCTGCCATATGAAATAAGCGGACAATCGGGACTGAAATGAGACTTCAAATGTGACCATCAAATGGTGGAAGCCATTGTAGCTGTAGCATATCAGCCTTATGATCAAAAGTTCAATACCTGCCAAGACCATCCTCAGTTTTCTGCCTTGGTGTATCTTTGGTAAATGCACTTAACTTTCATTTCCTCAGCATGATAATAGCAAGGAGTTAAAAGTGCCATTATCGACCAAAAAGACAAAACAAAACCAATCTACAGGTTTACTCAAACATGTATCTTAATGTGTAATCACATGGAAAGAAAGGACCGTTGGTTCAAAATGTTATGATGAAACAATCTTACCATCATCAATCTCTTAAATGATCTTTAAAAAGTGAGACTGCACAAAGCCCTTCAATTTCTGTGGGATTTTTTACACAGTATGATATACCACACATATGATTCATAACATACAACATGAGTAATTTGGCAACTGGTAGATTAATATAATATTGATAATAATAACCATTTCAGCTAATACTATGGGCATACATTACACAAACAGAACCATTATCAGAATCTGGTCAAAGTTTTCATTTACTATACACAAAAATTACCTGTATCTAAAAAAATCTTTCATTAGATCTAACTGATTGGACCATGGAAAATATCACTGATATAATATAGGTCAGTTATAGCACTATTCCTGTCAATTATATGACATTGTTGCAAGCTCTTTGGTTTGATAGGTCAGTTATAGCACTATTCCTATCAATTATATGAACATTGTTGCAAGCTCTTTGGTTTGATAGGTCAGTTATAGCACTATTCCTGTCAATTATATAACATTGTTGCAAGCTCTTTGACAAAGTTTATACATTCTGATTCTCTAAACTATCTGATTTGTTAAATGTATATTTTCTTTGCTATGATAAGACCTGGGGATGAGCTTAAATTTATAAAAATGTAAAAAGTGGGTCCATTTATCAAAGATGCAAATTTCAAATAGTGCCTAAATGTTGGGAAAATGGAGACAACAGAATTTACTTAAATATCACAGAATATTTTTCAGCTCTCATTGACTCATAGTCTATAAATATCACAGGTATGCACACAAATCCACATTTAAAATGCAGATATAATGTAAAAATGTACAATGCTGTAAAAAAACAAAATTCTGGATGTTGTGTAGTCATTCCTTTAAAGTAAAACTGACGACTCAGCTCTGAGTGGCCAAGTGGTCTAAAGCGATGTCCGTTACGGATCACTGCCATCTCACCTCTGTCTGCGGGGGTTCGAGTCTAGGATTCATTGAATGTGGATATGTGAGAAAGCTTGCCAGTAGCTTCTTGTGGGTCGGTGGTTCTTTCCGGTGATTTCACGGTTTCTTCCTCCACCATTAATACTGACCGACATGTGCTGAAAAATGTCGTTAAGCACAACAACAACAACGACTCAGCTCTGGTCTATTGTTCAGTTTACATGTATATAAAAAAAGTGCCCAGGTCTAAATCCATCTGGTCAAAAAATGTTGCCTTCTCAGCCCATGGGAAAGTCTACTTACAAATGTGAAAAACATTGTTTAAGAATTGAGTTGTCTAGTTTAAAGTACAATCACCCATCCATTACAAACTTGTCCCAATGCATGCTGGACTCTTGAGAAGAAAACCTAAACAATCTGTACAATATGACTTTACATTAAAAAATTATGGGCTTTCTTTATGAAATATACAAAGTGACATTAAGCATATGATCTTTTAAAAATTATAATTTGATAAAGGAAATTCTTTTATTCGAGTTGTAAATTGTGGGATACCTTTTAAATCATTTTGAAAATTACATGTCAGAAAATGCACTCCAACTGAAATTTTATTTTAAAAACTATAAAACTGTCTACTTGATAAAACTCTTTAATCCACTGCATCAACACCATCACCTGAAGCATAAACTGCAAGGACTAAAGTCAGATTTTTTCAAAACTGCACCAGTCTAATGCTCACACTTTTGACCCCCATCTTATCACCAGTCTGTCCAGAAATGCAATCCATGTTCACTGGAATTTTACCCATATTAATGTTTATATTGTTGGCAAAATCATCTGCTTCTCTTCTGACTTACATGAAATACCAGTGAAAAGGAACTGAAGTTGACTTCCATATCTTGGCCATTCTTGTATAGTCAAAAACAAACATAAAAACATTAGCACATTTAAAAGAATTTGTAGTCAGCTTCTGAGGTCATCTTGGTTGACAATAAAATAACCCTTGTATTGAAATCCTTTAAAAAAAAGAAGCAGCTTCAGAGTATCCAAAGTCAGATTCTGAGGTAGGCTTGCTTTGTAACAAAAATAACCTTTGTCTTTGATGTCCTATAGGTAAATTCAAAGAAGGAGTTTACTGCTCTATGCCAGGTGTTTTTATTCACTGGTCTTCTATCTGCTTGGCATCTGTAGTAATATTAATACAAAGGACCATTGATATCTGCAGGTAAATAGTAATCATGCTCTTTTAATCAGTGCTGGTGAAAAGATTGTCACTTGCACTTAAGTGAATGAATTTTCAAATAATGATTTTTATTTGCAAAATACTGTCATACAGTAGGCCAGGATACAATTCAATCATGGTTATTTTGCACCTAACACAGTATCATGCATGAATGGCAGTTGTCTTCAATATATTGACTTATTTTTTCTCTCTCATTTGCAAAATCATCTTTTTCACTTTTGGCCTGCACAAAGTCATCACACGATTTTCTTTTCTCCAAATATTCTAAGCAACACTGGGTCATGGTTGTCAGTGCATGAAGTGTGTCACTTTAAAATTGTTCCACTGTTTCAATTTATTTTTAAAAGTCCCATGAATACCAGTGAAATTGAACAAAAGTTTGTTCCCATATCTCAGCCATCTTTGCATATTAAAAGAAAAATTAAAAAATCAGCACACTTATGAGGTCAGCTTGTTTTGTAATAAAAATAACCTTTGTCTTTGCTGTCCAGTAAGTAAGTAAGAAGGAGTTTACTGCTTGCTGCCAGTTGTGTTTATTCACCACCCAGACTTCTATATGCTTGGCATCTGTAGTTCTAATTAATACAAAGAAGTAGTGATGTCTGTGAGTAAATAGTAATACTTTTGTAACCTGTCCTTGCAAAGAGATTGTCACTTACACTTAAGTGAATATCTTTTCAAATAATGATTTTTATTTGCAAGAATCTGTCATGCAGTACACCTGGATATAATTCAATCTTGATTATTTTTCGCCTAATAGTGTCATGCGTGAAGGACACTTTGTTTTCAAGATATCAATTGATTATTGTTCCCTCTTATTTGTAATTTTGTTGGATCCAGTTTTCAGTCAGATAACATATTCAAACCTTTGAGCACAATTTGTTCTCAATGTTGATGTCAATGAACAACATCATGTGTTATCGGACATAAGTGTTACACGCTAAAGTATGTAAGCCTATGCCACCTATACAGATTTTGTGGATATATTTCATTATTTAATGTGCATGTCAAAAAAGGGAATAAATGATAACAATACAAGGTTAATTTCTTTCTTTTTATTATCAAATAAGTGTTTTTTGTTTTTTTTATTACAACATGCATTGGGGGGGGTACAAATGCAATACAAATTTATTTGTTTCTTAAGTCTTGGGACACATAACCTAGTTGAAAAAAAGTTTTACCATAAGTTCTGGGACATGAAAAAAAAAATTATTTTATCATGTCCCAATGTATACTGTAAATACAGTAGTCACAAAACTCACCTTTCCTAGCTAATGAGTGCAAAACTCTAGGCTAATAATTCAGTTACCTGCATTGACAGTTTTTTTCCACAATCTCCTATCAAGTTCTGCGATTTGTAAAATGTGCCTGCAGCAGTTGGCACACAGTACTAGTTGTCTACTATCATAACATGCTCTTAATTCTTTTTAAATTAATAAAATTTAACACAAAGACAAGGAATATTTTTTATCTTAAACTTGTACAAATTCATATGCAGAGAACCTTTGATCTTTATAGGCATCCATATATATTGCTGCACTGCAAATGCGTCAGATTCCAATGAAATGGATTATGATAATGAAATGTATTTCCATTTGCATTTTCTCTTCTTTGAGGATTCTGTTGCAGATCCTTTCTTAACAAGTTATTTATAGGTTTTGTAATTGAAAGATGGTTAGCTGAAATTGATCTTATATTGGAAATGTTGCTTCATTGTTTTGCATGAAATATACTGCTTGAAGCTCTGTGTATCAGTTACGTCCTTTTCAAATATATTGTCACTACTTGTCAACATTTTAAGGAAAATTCAATACATATAAATGTTTTCAACATTATCAATCACAAGTTTGCATGCTAGTTCTACAGAAGCTTTTGTAATATATTAACCTATTTTTTTTTATAATCTTAATGAATAACTTTAAATAATAACTTAATAGGAACTGACTAAATGACAAAACTTTAGTATAATCATTCCACTGTAAATTACTGTCAACTATCATCTTACCTTATTTTTCATACAGCTCTTTTTATTTGGCTTGTAAGCATCGATACTCTAGTCTTGTCAATGTTTGCTTTAATGCCATTTCCATGATTTAAACTAGATTACTATTTCATAACCAGGATGTATCATAACCAGTTGTATTAGAAAAAGTTACTACATATGATTATTGGTGTGGAGGGATTTAAGAAATTATATATTTCTGCATAAACATTAAGCAAACACAATGGAGTCAGCCAGTACCGAATGTAATTCAGTTGCCCGGCTCTTGCAATGTGGACACCTCCTAAGTAAGAGCCATAATTTTTAAAAATAATCCAAAGAGTAAGTATTTATATTTAAAAGAATATAAATTATATTAAAATAAAAGTTTTGATAACCTTTAGACGAAATTTTAGAAAAATCTGATTAAAGAAAACGACCAATAAAAAGATCAGTAATTTACTTAATTAACTAAAATAAAAATTCACAAGATCTTTCATCAGTTTTATTGCATGATAGCATTTACTTGTAGTAAAAAAAAAAGTCAATAGAAAAAAAAAGAAAAAGTCAATCTTATCTCCTTTAATTCTAAAACATTTTTGCAAATTGAAAAAAATAATTAAAAACACATTTAATTTGAAAACATTCTCCTTTAATTATAAAATATTCAACTGATGTGAACAAATTTATATTCTGAAACTAAATAATAAACTAAATAATAATAATAATAATAATAATAATAATAATAATAATAATAATAATAATAATAATAATAATCATGATAATAATAACAATAATAATAACAATAATAAGAATAGTTATAATAGAACATTTTGCAAGAGACAGTCACAGTTTGATATTATTACACTGGTATAGAGTCTGGTTTTTTTAATGAAAAATCTTACTGCAATCACTATCACAGTCAATGCAAGTTGGTTGGTATCAGAGCAGGAGTGGGTCCACAGATGAATGTACACTGCCTGAACAGACAACTGGCAGGCAACTGGTTTTTACTGTACTAGTCCCAGTGTGAGACAGACAAGGATGTAACAAGACTGCTCACTAGTGCCTTTCAGCTTACCGTCTAACACTAATTTTATTTGAAGAAGAAGCAGGAATGATGTTTTCCAATAAAGAAGCTGGTACAACAGGTAAAAGGGTGGGTTCCCGATGACTGCTTGTGTGCTGAGGTCATTATACTGGGCTTCAGTGTCATTATTGGAGCAGATGGAACATATAAACACACACCAACTTTGCAGCCACAAAAAGCTGATGATTAGGTTTCTGGATTCACTACATTATCCTTGCATGTTTGTTTGATGCACTCTGGCTTAGCTTATTAACAGCAATGTGTTCCTCTGGAAGGAAAGGCAGAACCACCACTTGCGCAGAAATTTGCAGGTATCTTTTGAGCTGTTTTCAGGATACGATATGACCTGCACTACTTCAGCAACAGTGTTGGGGTAGATGAAACAACCTGTGATACAAGACTGCATGAACAAAAAATGGATGAAATGTAAGTTTTATTATCTGGGCAGTGCCAATCTATAAATCTGGGCTGAGTAGACCAGATGTTTAGACCAGGTGAACAGAATAATTTGGGTTGACTGGACTACTATTTTGGGCTGAATGGATTCAAATTTGGGGAGTGATTGGGCTGAATGGACTGTTGACCACAAGTGACTATGAAAATGTTGAAAAAAATCAATAGTCTGAAGGGAAAAAAAAAATCATACCAAGTGACATTAGCTTCTCACCTTATTCCTATTATCAGCCCCTGTTATCATACTGTATAAGACACAAGGTAAGTAACTTCAAAGCACTCCCATCCACACCCAACCATCAATCTCAGGCAACTATTCCTGTCTAAGAAGCCACTCTGTTATACTATATGGTTCATTGATTTTTCTGCATTATACCAAACTGAAGTGTGTGAGTGTATGTGTGTATGATGCAGATTTTTAATGTAGCTTTAACAATTTGTCAGTCTCATCACTACAATGTCTGCAGTGTGACAGTTTCCAGTGATATCTATCACTGGGGCATCATGCTGCAGACATGTAGCATCATGTGCCACCCAGTCACATTATTCTGCTGCCAACCAGTCTTAACACTAACTTCTTAATGCTGAGTGCCTAGAAAGGCAGCTGTTAGTACTGATTTTACAAGCCTTTGTTATGACTCTACAGGGCTTTCGAACCTGCGACTTCCATCATCTGAGGTGGATACTCTAGGTCACCAGAAGTCCAAACTTAAGTTACATGCACCGAAACATAAGAATTTTGAAAATGTTGCCTGCTTCAACAAAATAATGTTCACAAAAACTTTAACCATAATTAGAGATATGTGAAAATTTTATATATAAGATAAAAAGGATTGCAATAAATACAATTTTCAGTGAGAAAAAGTAAAGTAAATAATAAGTCTATAAATTTAGTTTATTTAATTGCAAAACAAAATCAATAATAACTTTCAATCACTAAGCTGAGTGTGCCACAAAAAAAGTTCTTCATGCAGGAGGTGGCGAGGTTTTTTTCTACTGACATTTAAAATTTAGTGGAAGGTTGCAATCAGAAATATAATTATTTCATAGAACAAAATACCAAGAGTTGATTCGAGTGAATGGTAAGTAAAAATTTACCTTGCCACTATTCTCAAATTAATGAGGGAGGGAGTCTTTGAATCGAATATCTAACGACAATTTAAGGTGGGCGTAACTTTGTCGGAACAGGCCAATGTCGTGCAATTTTAACGGTTGATGCCTTAGCTTTAGTTTGGCTCAACGCAGAAAAGTCTGCGATGGCTTGATAACTAAAAACCAATATACCAGGAATAAACGAACCATAGATTATGTCCAATTGCCTTCTTGGAAAGGAATAGCAACACGAGATTATGTTCCAGGTGTGGAAGGGAGTACTTAAAAGTTACTTACCTTGTCTCTTATATGGTATGAATACTATGATAGAATGGGTCCGGTGTCAGAATCGATCATAACTGATATGTGAGGAACTTTTGTCAGTAGGTATGATTTTCTTTTCCCTTTAGCTGCTGACTTTTTTTTTAAAAAAAAAACCATTTTGCATAAATCACGGTTAGCCACTTGCACTATGAACCTGGAGGACAATATAGCCTACTGAGATATAGACATTGTTTTTCCAGTTTCTCATCAATAAAGTCTTCATGCAATGGCTAATTTTGTAACCAATTTATAATTACCAATGCCTATGCGAAAATTAACCAATAAAATTTGTTGATTTTAGTGGTATTGATACCTTAATCGGAAATGAAGCTGCTTCCTTCCTGATGGAGAGTTACAGGTTTCATCATTCGGACTATTTCTGTTAATTCTGCGATACAAAAATGCATATGGGGGCGCCACAGATAGCTATCAACTGAGAGAGAGACAGGTGGAAGGTGAAACTGTTTGCATGTGCAACACCCATAGGGGAGAATGTTGACATATCATATTATGTTACCTTTATGTGACTGAAATTTCATTGGATATTGTCCTGAAGGAAATCGTACATAATCTAAGCTCATAGCTAACCACACACAGCTAACCAAACTAGCAGCAGGCAGGGTGAACCCTACAAAAGTTTGCTCGAGTCATTAACAAAAAAACAGTTCCTGCAGAGGCTGAAAAAAAATACAACAACGCTAAACTAAAGTCTCTAACTTTTTTATTTCCATACGCCTGACAAATTCATGAGGTTAGCTCATTTTTGTTATATTATTGTTGACATTTTTTTTATAATTTTGTCGGGTGATTTTGTTTACTCGTAAAGCGACCCAATTGTTGTCATTCACCCTGCCTGCTGCTATTATGTATGTATATTATGTATAATATGTATGTAATTTTTATCAAAAATAATCAGCAGCATCCTAGAGGTTATCCTTCGTAGAATCCCATGACAGCCATTGTTTCTCTCATGAGGTCCTAACATGGTTGTCACTCTTATGACTTTTATGCGGCACCTCATGTGCTGTTTCTTTCGGCTATACACTCTTTCTAAGTGTTATTTTGAGGGTTCTTCCATGGGGCAGAGAGCTCAAGGCATGCTACTGATTATTTTAGGGAGGGGGTATTTTTCACATAAACACATCCCCTGGCGAATATCTAATCGATGAAAGACGAAATATTAGAAATTCAGAAGACTGTTTAGGCATTGCGGTTTCGATAAATACCCCCAGAATACAACCCCGGGGTGAAGGTACAAAATGTACCCTCACTACGTCGTTGACGCAGTGACGTATTTATCGAAATTGGAAAAAAATACAAAAAAAAAATGGAAGCCCAATAATAATCATTGTTCATAATGCACATGCAATGATTGATGTTGTAATTGTATTTCCACGAGATAGAATGATTAAATTTTATAATGGTCATATATTTGATTTTATTAAAAATATTAGTAAAAGTGACCCTGTATCTGTTTGGTTATTTCAGAGTTCGGAACACGATTATCATGATCAATTTGTACGACCCAATGGTGATATTCATCGTACATTATCTCTTTGTGAAGAAATGAGAAATCTTGCACTAAAATATACTTCTGATGATGACAAAATCAGACAACTACTGAATAATTGTTTTACCGTACCATCTGTTGCGGCCAATTTTGCTCAGGAAAAAAAAAATCATGGAAACCTACAAGATCAGAATTTATTGAGGATATACAAAAAAGTTGCATAGAATATGGACACGGTGGATTATGGAATACTAAATACGATTATAATGATGTTATATCAGTCGATATGGCTGCATGTTATCCTGGGAGTTTTCTTGAATATATGGCGAGTGTTCTAAATATTTTAACAGATTTGGACATCCAACACATGACATGATCAGAGTTTCAATAAATGGACCCTTGCCAGATTTTGACTTAACTGGATTTGCATATATAGAATCATTCGAGTTCGCAAAAGATCTCCATCCGATTATTTATATTTGGTTTGGTAAACATTTTACATAAAAATGTTGGACTCCAATAGTGTTATTAAGATATATGCTTGATGTTGGAATATTAGTATCTTTAAAGGTAAATGAAGCAATTATATCCTATAGTCAACTAAAGCAAGTTTGGTTACCAGAACCGGACAGATTTATTATAGAAGATGTCAGGAAAGAATATCCTAATCTTGCCAAAGATGACATTATTAAAATATGTAAATGCAGAGACGAGTACGATGAGAAGCGTGCAAAAGATCTCGGTAGAAAGATAATTGGTAAGTTTACTCAGGGTGGTTCATACGGTTATAAACGACACTGTACAAGATTATGGACGATGCTGAGTTAGATTTTATAATTCCTGATACAACAGAGAGAAACACATTTATAAACCGAAATAATGCTTATTTATCGGATGGGACCAAACTAGGTACTATTGTGAGCTATCTTGATGGCGGCTCACCGCAGTTTACTCATTTAAGATCTTCATTGCTAGCCTATGTTTCCATAAATCTACTATCAATCATGAATAGATTTCCTCGTTACGCTGTTAGAGTCACTACGGATTCATTTTATATAAACAAAAAATATAAGGATTTATTAAATCCGCTACTTGGTAATGGTGAGTGGGGAACATGGAGGATAACGCAAGAAAATATACTCAGTTATTCTGAATTTGCTGAAGTTGAAATTAACGAAATGTATTACAGAAATAATAATCAAATATCAGAATCATCTGCACCGTCTGTGTACGATCCTGTGGCTAGACATAAGACTGTTTATCTTAATGGGTGTGGAGGGTCAGGTAAAAGAACTCGTGCGTTTAAATTGTTTATGAACAACAATTAAGATATGATCGTTTTGACACCTACACATAAACTAGCCAGAGAGATAAAAGAACGAGGTGTAAAACTTGCACATATCATAGTTTTTTTAGATGGTGTGGAGACACATGGACTCCTGAGCGAATGGGTGATAAATATATACCTAAGTATATTATATGGGACGAGATAGACACGGTGTCGTTAGAAAAACTAAAAACATATATTGAGTGGTTATTGAAAAAAAAAACTGCTGTGATTATGTGTAGTGATCATGGTCAACCACCGCCTTTTGTTGGACAGTCTTCACATGAATGGCTAATGAATAATGTGGATTATTACGAAGAAATACATGATGACCATAGAGCTATAGATGAACCGCTGAAAAACTTAAAAGATTAATCAGGCTACAACCAGATAAAATACAATGTGAGATAATGCGTGAAATAATTCCAGAAACTACCATGAATGATTTTTTGACTTTATGGAGACCTACTGATTTGATAGTCGCAAATAGAAGCATAGTTCGTGATGAATTGCAGAAGAAATTATTTACATTACATAAAAAAGGTTTTCATATTTACCTGTACCATTATGTTATCGCCCAGCAGACACTCAAGCACAGAATATTGAAGTTGAAATTCCTTGTGTAGACACAGAAAGTGTCCGAATACAAAATCTGGTATTGAATGACATTATTTTGGTACCTATTAGTACCGTTGAAGAATCATTGAATATGGATAAATCACCGTGCACGTTAGGATACGCTATAATGGTTCATTCGTCACAGGGATTAACTATATCTGATACAAATATCTGGATTGTAGATGACCGGATCGAATGGTCAAACTTAGTCTGTCTTGCAGTATCTCGTGTCAGACGAATAACTCAACTACATAGGGTTATCATAGATTACGTAATAACTGAAGAAATTACTAATGACGATGCTGTTATAAAGAAAAAATTAGCGTCTTATAAACAATGTGACAAAAAAATGAACGTAACTTTGATATTGATACTGAATTTATTATAAAACTAAAACAACTACAGAATAATCACTGTGCAAGTTGTAACACAATAATGTTATGGCAATATTCGAATAATAATCCAAGACAATTTACCGTAGATAGAATAAATAGTGATCTTGGTCACACACGTGAAAATATGATGTTGACAATGTAATCGACGCAGAGGTGCTAATTTCCATAATTGAAGGTGGCGGTAATTGTGTAGCTGTAGAAATTACCTGCAATTGTTCACGCACAAATCCACGTTGAGGGGCAGTAGAATCTAGTCTGTATGTAGCAGGTCTTCCAGTGGATCTAACCACGCTAGAAATTGTATGTGTGGTCACACTCCAAATAGGGTCAGTAGCTCGTCTTTTGCCACCCTCCAACTCCCCTGGTTCGTATAACAATCTCACAATTACATTACCTAATACTGGTTGTTGACCTCGTTGTCCGTATTCATCGCTACGTGGTATATATATTTTTGTTATTGCATTAAAAGGTTTCATGGAAGTTGCACGAATAATTTCATTATTTAATGCAGATACCACACTTGGTAACCTTGCAACCCATTCACGAGATCGCTCACCGGACTTGAAGTCAGCAGATATTTCCTTCGCATATTGATATCCAAATAAACGCTCAGCAAGTGTTCGATTATATCGTTCAACGATTGCTTGATCACGATGAATTTCATTATGTCCTCGTCTGATTTTAACGATATGTTTTTTTCATCAAAGTTGATACTGCACCAAAAAATTCTTTATAAGGATCTACTTGTAATAGCTGTGGCCATCGTAGACCACCACGTTGATAAATTCGCTCAAACGCAGAAGCAACTTGAGATGTTGTCTTTGTTGATAATGGTTCATTTTCTTTATATCTACTTGCAACGTCAACAACAGTTAATGTGTATTTGTACGTGCGTGACTTTTGTCCACATTTTTCAATAGTATCGTGTGGTAAAAACAAAATATCTGCTTGATGAACTACATTGGGAACACTGACATCAAAATGTGCGTATAGATTTTTTTTGATGGTGGTAGATAAATTTGCAATATTGCCTGTCGTGCTAACCACGCTGCAGCAACAGAATGTGAAACTTTTGCTGCCTCAGCAAGTTTAGTGATCGCTGCTTTACCTTTCCAACACCCTATTGGGCTATAATAAATGGATTTCATTATAATAATTATACAATTAATTACCAGCCCCTATCATTATTTCGCATTTCATAGCGGATTTTTTTTTTAGAAAACTGGCGAGTTTCTCTCTAAAAGATTTATTAGGTATAGAATTTAATGCATGAAACAATTTCACATCTGCGAGATGCCGTTGTTGCAAATCATGATTTTTATAAGCAACGTCATGAATGTGACATGCTTGATCGATCTTATTTACTGGATACTCTCCTGGTCTTGGTCGATCTTGATCATCAAGTCTGATATCGAGACGAGTTCCAGGACCACAGTAATTATATCCAGGTAGGTGTTTCTCACTGATTATCAGTATTATTCTTATGACGCCCGAATTCCAGATCAGCATGGACGAATCGAATTACAGGTTCAGGATACAAGTAGATATTTCTTACCCACTGAAGCATTTATTGAGGTCGAAGGTGAAATATTAAATGCAGACAACACTGAATACGCAGCTAATGATAATGTTGGTTTTGTTAATAATGGTATTATACCATTGTTTGATAGCGCTACGTACATGATTGACGGAAAAAATATTGAATCAATTCAGAAAGACGTTGACGTTGCTACAACAATATTTGGTGTTGCAAGATACAGCGACGATTACTCAAGATCAGCTGGTCCATCAATGATGTTTGCAAAGGATACAACAGATTTTCCAGAAAATAGAAACGTAACTATTGGTAATGTGAGAGCTGCAAGAGGAGCTGCTGATACCCCTGCAGTATTATCGATGAATGCAAATTTTAACTTAGGATTTGCAGTGCGTAAATCAATGTTAAAAGGTAATAGAAGAACATTTTCATGTGCAATTTCACTATCACATCTCTTTGGCTTCTGCAGACATGTACGAAAGGTTATTTTTGGAGTCTAAACATACAGTTGTACTCGTGCGAAAAAGTACCGATGATGATGCAGTATGGCACGCTAAAGGAGCTGATGATGCTACAACTAGGGCACTTCATGGTAAAGTTATACTAACCAAACTTTCGCTCTGGATGTCAGTAATGTTACCAACGATATCTGAAGAATATCGGTTACTATCTTTTATGAGTCAAGGTGGTAAATCAATGTTTTCATGGTTAACGATGAGCACAGATGTTATCCAAAGTGCAATTAATGGTTTATTTACATGGCAGATAGCCTCTCAGCAAGTTGTTTCTGCACCGCAACGTTTATTTATTGCGCTTCAAAATATTGCACGAGTAAATAATCAGACACAAAGTATCATGATATTTGATAAGCTCGGCGTTTCTGAGGATTCATTAAAGATAAATGGACATCAAAAACCATCTGATGATATTTTGTTAAATTTCGATCAAAATCATGTAGCACGTGCATATCATCGTCTGATGTCGTTTATGGGACGTGATCAAAACATTGATATTGGTTTACAAATATCGCAGCTGGATTTTACAACGCTGTATCCGATTTATTAGTTTTCGCTGGAACATTTAGATTTAACCAGACAATCAGAAATTGATATATATTTTCGAGCTCGTGTCAATAGAGATATTGGAGCTATTCCTAATTATAGAGCGATTGCTGTAATACTCAGTGATAAATCAATGTTACTCGAAGGTGTTGGTGGACGAATGAGAGTCATTGATTCGCCAGTAGAGAACATGTAACACTCCATTAGATGAATTATGAATATTATAAATGTCATACAATCACGCTAATGTTACCCTGACTCCTAGTCAGGTCAAAAGACTGCAATCAGCATCAAACAATAACTGTGGAATAAAAAATATCGTTAAAAAAAGAACAGATGAGCGGTTCAAATAAATTATCGTTGACCGATCGTCAATTCAAAAAACTTTAATGAAGCAAAAAAATCAAATAAAGGCGTCAAACTTAGTCTTTCTGCAGGCGCTATCAAAGATACTTTTAAAACGGGTGGTATATTTCCCCTTCTCGCAGCTATATCAACATTAATAGCCGCTGCAGCCCCTGCTGTTGAAAAAGCAGCTGCATTAGGCGCTGTTGGAACTGTTGCTGGAATGTTGTTAAAGAAAGCAACCGGACTTGGAATCAAACAAAAATGGGAAAAGGTCTCAGATTACCAGGGACCCCGCTTTCATGGTACGGAAAATGTCTAAGACTTCCAGGGACAGTTTACTGATCTCGCCTACGTCTAATTTTGATTTGCTCGATGCTGCCAAAAAACTAAATATAACAAATTTCAGAGGTGTTTTTATGCGCGATCAATTACCAAAACAACCTAACAGTACTTAAACTGGTATTATTAATCTCGATAAAAACTCTGGACCTGGCACGCATTGGGTAGCGTATTCAATTGATCCACGTGGAATGATCTATTTTGATTCATATGGATTAGCGCCACCAAAAGAATTTCTTCATTATGTCAGTAATAATACTGCTCCAATCTGGTATTCAACGCTACCAACACAAACATTAACTGATCCACCAATATGTGGTCGTGAAGTACTTAATGTGCTTGATGCTGTATCCATGGCACCGCAAGGAAAGCCACCTCATAAAGTCGTGTATGAATATACCACACTGTCGCATTTGAACAGACATCAGTAAATATAATGGTATATATTTATGGAAGATCTGCTCGTGGTAAAGCTCAGCAGCAAGGTGATTTATCTAAATATGCAACCCTCGATCAACTCAGAAATGAGATTGATGATTTATTAAATATTACAAGTGTGGATCAAAATGAAGTGGTTGTTTTTCAGGACAAACAAGGACGATTAAAGACAAGCAATATACAACTACCAGACGTACTTATACGAATTCCTACTGCAGTTGCTGATAATATCGTTACTTTTAGTGATCAGGGTAAAATACAGGATTCCGGTAAGTCAGTTAACGATTATGTCAATATGACTGGCGGTGTATTTAGTGGAGATGTTATTATGAACGAAAATAAAATTACAGACTTTGGATATCCAACTACAGATAGTGATGCTGTTACAAAAAATTATGTTGACGATAAGGAAATTCCAATAACGACTTCGTTAACGACAATCAATGATGCATTTAGAGCTGAGTTTTCTAATCACATACAAACGTTTCTAAATTTTCGTAGAAGTAGAAATATAAACAAAGCTAATAACGAATTTTTTGGAAGTCCACCAAATGATGATATAAAACTTACTGATATTAACAAAACTCAACGATATTATTAGTGGAATTCAGGATATTGTTAAAAAAAAACAAGCCTGATTAAAATTCCTCACAAACAGATCATTAACATCGTATGTGTCGTCGGATTAGGCGCAGCTACATGGACACAACGAAATAAAACCATCAAACATACCGCGGAGGTCGCTGGTATATATATATAGATTGTGTTTAGCGTTGCAGAATTTAACATACTTACCACATCTCCATTAGCTAATAAATTGTCTAGAACCGTATCTGTAATGTTGGATAAAGATTCTTGAAAAACGTTCACGTTGGAATCGTTGGATAGAAGTTTGTCCTCCGCTAATTACTGGTGGTGTCTGGAATTTGTAACTAAAGCTCCCATTTTAATTATTTAATTAAATGACGTCATTGGATATAATGAATCCGATGACATAGTCACTCATTGACGTTCAACGTCACATATATAATCAGGCGCGTAAGTGCCAGACTGAACTAAAAAATATCGACGAATACACGTTGAAAGTAAAAAAATATCGCAGACGCATGGTTGTTATCGATGTAGTAGTTTACTCGGTTTCTGCTGTTGTTGCTGAAACTGGAATATTATTATCATCGTTAACTATGACTGCTCCTGCGGTTTTAACGATTGTCGTTTCTACAACAACATGTGCATGTATTCTCAGTATCATTGCTAAGAATATATCTACATAAACAAACGATAAATTACGCGAGTACATGATGAAATTACACACAGCAACAACCGCCTATGCTAAATTATGCTCACGTCTTTCCTTGTATCTCAGTGATGGTAAAATATCTGATGAGGAGTTCGTTATGACAATGAAAACCTACGACGAAGCATTCGTGATAGAAAATAACGGCATCATCTAGTGACAATAACGAAAGGATGGAGAATTAAGCATAACAATAATATATGATTCAAGAGAACTATTGCAACAGATCGTCACTAATAGGACGCCATCAAAAACTACTTTGATATCAATAAGTTCGACCAATCCTGAATTCAGCGTTAACTTTCCAACTGCAATTTCAGTAAAAGAGATAGCATTAGCTCAGTTACGTGTTTATTATAGCTGGCCTAATATTAGATCAAAATCATTTGGTGGACTATAGGCAAATAATTCATTAGTATTCGCAAATAAGAATTAATTTGATGGAACTCCCGATTTGCAAGTAGTTAGTGTTCCAACTGGCAGTTATCAGATAGATCAAATTAATGAGGAATTTCAGCGCAGAATTAAGTCTATAACCGGAAAAGAGTCAAAGATAGCAATTACTGTATACGAACCAACATTATCGTCGGTGATTGAAATACATTCTCCTGACTATGCTGTGGATATCTATCAAAGATCGATTAGATCAGTGTTACCATGGCCTGAAGTCGCACCTGTTTATCAGGTTCCACCAGAACCAAAGAGATCCGACTTCGTCACAGATGTTAAAAAATTTATACAACTTCCAGAATATCGAAAAGTAAAAGAAGCTTATCCATGGAAATTATATTCTGGTACTAATATAATTGTGCATTATTTAGATCGAGTAAAAAATCATTTTACAAAAGTAATTGTTAGTAAGAAAGATAAAGAAGCTAGAGTAATAACATTAGATATTGATCTAATAAATTCGTATGATAATACAATTAAATCTGAACATGAACGCGTGTTTAAAAATCTACAAAATGTACTTTTAAGTATTAATATTTCTTACACCGATGATTTAAAAAAAATCAAATAATTGAATCAATACATTTGACTCAAGTTGCTTCAGACCTAGAGTTCATGAATAATGTTTTTCTGTTAACAGAGAGAAAAGATTAGTAATACCACCACTAACTCAAGTTCTCTATGACACAGGTTATATAGTCAATGAAGACGATCCAGTTCAGCGTATTCCACACGATAATCGCTTTTTCACAACAGTTTTTCTTAAATATTTTGGAATTACAAAAGAACAACTATCAACATTTATCATTCCTGGATTTGACTCGTCTGAGTTAAAGAAATCAGTTAAAGATCTTATTGATGAACACTTTAAAAGAATATGTGATTCATGGAAAAAATTAATCCCGTTTCCAACTGTTCTCAAATGTAATAATGACCCATATGGAACAGGACGTCATATTTCACCTAATATTGTTAATATAACATCCACCATCGCACTGTATCTAGTATGCGATGTAATTGACAGTAGCTATCACGATGACCTTTCTAAGTCTAATCAGGCTCAGCAGGGATACATATTATATTCGTCCAGTATTCAAGCACCTCCAGAGTGGCTGATGGTCAGTGTTTCCCTTTACGCACAGTTGTGCGTCAGAGACGCACACTGGACAAAATTGACGCTCAGAAATTTTTGCTGTGCGTTTTTTTTTTTTTGACGCAAAGGATTTGCCAAATATAATCACGATTTATTTAATATCCAATGCGTTGCATTAGACATAGCATCGTATATACTTCGATTATTCATCATTAGGGATGGCATCATGAATACTTCTTCCGGTTTCCTGTTTTGTATGCTCTCTGTGTTGCACACTGTAATTCTGAGCATACAGAGCAGAGAACCAGACTACCATTAGGCAATATTATAACAGATTAGATTCCACTGATCTCGCGAGCTCTCACGCAATTCTATCGAGTTCAGCAAGATGTCAAGATGTTTACCCTCAATTCTTGTTGTACTAAAATGTGATCTCGAGATGAAAACAGCGTGCATTAAGAATCATTAACGAAGAAAGTGAAAGAAGCAGAACACGAAAGAGTAAATGTGGATCTGACTCTAATGAAAAACGGATAAATTATTCCCTTTACTAGAATATGATACGGCCAAGGCATTGGGATTACCGGTGTGACTTCGTGATTGTGAAGACTACACAAGTGAATAATCCTTTCGTGACATCGTTTGAGAATTTTTAAAATCTGCCCTTGACCACAACAAGATATCTTTTGAACACATTATTACCTAAAACATTTTTCAGAACAAAGAAATAAGTAATTGCAAAGACAAATTCGTTATTTGGATCACAAATTCAAGGGGTTGTTTCAGATTTTGCTAACTTTGCTGCAATGAAATAAAGATTAAAAGTTTATGTGTAACTTGTTAAGATGAAACATTACACTCTGAGTTTTGGATAAATGTGTTTTAGGAAGATGTACAATGAAACCGATGATAGTACACATTTTATGACAGGCAGTAAATTAACTGTCGTTTTGTTAATAAGATATATATGGAGTTTTGTAATGGCTTATATGAAATGTGTTTATCTATAATATTGCTACAGAAATTATAAAGAGACTGTTAAAAATACGACTTTAAACTAAAAGGAAAATTAACTAATAAAATTATTCTTTGAATGGAAAATGCATTTGTGTTAATTGTGCCTGTTGGTTTATTAGTGTGTGTGTGTGTGTGTGTGTGAGAGAGAGAGAGAGAGAGAGAGAGAGAGAGAGAGAGAGAGAGAGAGAGAGAGAGAGAGAGAGAGAGGGGGGGGTATATCGTGCAAATTGCAATATCCTATTCCAGCTGAAAAGGTATGGATTAGATGAAAATTCGTCGGTACATTTTTGACTCCCAGATTTTTTATTTGACCCCCAGTTTTGACACCAAGTGTTTTTTTTTTACCCTCAGTTTTACACTCCTGGGGGATACACTGCTGATTGTATCTGAGCCAATAAATCAAGTCTTGTGTGTACATAATCCATTATTGTCAAGAATGAAATTCAAACTCACAAATCAGGATGGAAATATAATTGATTTGAGAAACGAAACTCTATATACTAATTTATACCTACGCTCGTAGATTGGTCTAGATAAAATCTTTGGATAAACTCATCTTGACTATCAATAGCAGCAGGCAGGGTAAAGGACAACAATTGGGTCGCTTTACGAGTAAACAATATCACCTGACAAAATCATTAAAAACAATACGTCAACAATAATATAACAATAATGAGCTAACCTCATGAATGTGTCAGGCGTATGGAAATAAAAAAGTTAGAGACTTTAGTTTAGCGTTGTTGACGTATTTTTTTCAGCCTTTGCAGGAACCTTTTTTTGTTAATGATTCGAGCAAATTTTGTAGGGTTCACCCTGCCTGCTGCTAAACTGACTGCTCCCAACGCAAAAAACTAGACTGAATTAGACCAAGGCTATACTATCTTTAGCAGTTTCTAAAATTGGGAAATGAATTATGCCAGACAAGGCAACACCCGTTTCTGAGGTACTATAAATGAATGACCAAGTACATAAAATGTAAAACAAAAAAAAGTCATCAGCTCTTTCTTTTCCAATATACCTCTTAAACAGTGCCTTTGCGAGGGATCTTAGCTCACGGAGACAAAATGTAAACTTGGCGCTCCCTTCGCGTGCATGTGAAATATCGAATAGTTTTATCTTCCTCATTTCGGTGCCCCCCCTCCCTCCTTGGCACATGGCGCCCTTGGACAACTGTCCCCACCCCCAAGCAGCACTCTCCAAACTACGCCACTTCTGTTAAATCCAGGCAGTGAAAATAATTAAGCAGAGCTAGGAGTTTCTGAAAAATGTACATCTGAAGTAAGGCCAAGCTGTTATACTCAAACACCAAACTTACACCCATAAATTATACACCAAAATAAAGTGAATTAAAAATTCTTTTCATAATACCAAAGGTATACAATGTATTTTTAATAGTGTAAGCAGTGATAAGAAACCTGGGAATATTCTTTTTCTTTAAAAATCTAACTTCTGTGCAAAATATGAAACTATTGAGCAAGATCAATGAGTCAACTTGAATACATACATACATACATAAATACATACATACATACATACATACATACATACATACATACATACATACATACATACATACATACATACATACATACATACATACATATGCGTGCGTACGTACGTACATACATACATACATACATACATACATACATACATACATACATACATACATACATACATACATACATACATACATACATACATACATACATATGCGTGCGTACGTACGTACGTACATACATACATACATACATACATACATACATACATACATACATACATACATACATCTGTAATTGCTACTGTTGTATAATCTACCTTTCTGTATATACAACTGATGTTACATTAATGTTCCAGTCTGCAACAGTTATATCACATTATCATATAAATGTCAACAAATGAATAACAACAACAAACAGTAAAAAAACAAAGCATATTTTTATTATTTTAACAAAAACTATAATCAATGCTGTATGTGTAAAATGAACAATTTCTTGCTCCATAACTTGATTTATTTAACATTACTGTATCCATTACTGTATTTTTAATTCCATTACTGTACACTACTGTATCTTTAGCTCCATTACTGTATTTTTAACTCCATTACTGTACTGTACTGTATCTTTAGCTCCATTACTGTACTTTTAACTCCATTACTGTACTGTACTGTATTGTATCTTTAGCTCTATTACTGTATAGCACATTATTTTTAACTCCATTACTGAACAGTATTGTAATTTTAGCTCCATTACTTTACAGTACTGTATTTGTTAGCTCCATTACTGAGCAGTACTTTAGTTTTTAACTCCATTTCTGTACAGTACTGTATTTTAAACTCCATTACTGTGTTTAGGGATATAGGATTGAATTGCATGGTTCCCAGCTAGTATAGTGACACTCTAAAGTTTCATAGTAGGGGTTAGAATTTTAAAGCACAATAATTTCTTAGATTTTTTCACTGGTTCTACTGGCTATGTAAAAAAGACCTTGTATATCTTATGTATTTTTAATTCCATTTATTTTATTGTGTGATTGGTGCAATATGGGTTATAAGGTATATGGCTTGGCATTATCTCAGATGAGCCACACACACACACACACACACACACACACACACACACACACACACACACACACACACACACACACACACACACATATATATATATATATATATATATATATATATATATATATATATATATATATATATATATATATATATATATATATATATATATATATATATATATATATATATATATATATATATACCCCCCAAAATCCCAACTAGCTCTGACTGGTCATTTTCACTTCTTGGTCATCAGAAATAGAAAAAGAATTGATTTTTTTCCCTTTTTACTTAGTTTGTAACATATTCATTGCCCTTTCAGAACCTGGTAATGCAAAATTTGTTTTCCCTATTTCAATAACTGTTGAAGATAGTGTTGCTTATAGTATTAGGAGCAGTTGAATGGTTGACCTTGAAGTTGAGAAATATTTTGTTTTGTGGGAAGGTTGTTTTATTTTGTTTGTTGTTGGTTTTTTTGTTTGTTTGTTTGTTTGTTTTGTTGTTTTTTTTTTTTGGTTCTTTTTTTGTTTTTTGTTGTTTGTTTTTTTTTACCGATATTTCTTAACTAACTTAGAAGTTCCGGTGCTTTATCGGCCATGGCACATAGTTTAGATATGACAAATCACATGATCAATCATGTGACCTCTCAGAATGGCAAGTTTGCAGACGACGGTCATTCTTCTTGCAGTTTTTGTATCAGTGAATTCAGCGTCACAGAAAGCGAAATTTGCTTTTCTGACACACAATGAAAAGACTCATCAGTATGAATTACACGAAGATGAAGATTTTTCAAGCTCAGTACCATGGGTTATTAAGGGAAATTTCTTGAACCAAATGAACGAGACAGGGTATGGGTTTGGACGATTTTTGTTCGGTTTTATTATTTGTTTGTTTTAGTTTAATATAAGCTTGAGTTAGATTTCCTAATAAAAGAGAAAGTAAAATTTGAAGTAATTTAGGGATCTTTAAAAATTATGTGTAGAAGGTATGTTAATAAACTCGTGATACTGATCAGGAAGTTATGTACCAGAATAGTATTAAGGAAGAGACTGTTTTAAATCAAATGACTCTGAGATACGAAAAACCACAGACGACCATACTTGGAGATTAAAAACTCCCATCCAAACCCACTAAATATTACCTTTTTCTTTTGGTATGCTAATGAGGACTTTCATTGCACAGAAAGATCAAAAATTGGATTTGTTGAATGAGGGTCATTTGTGGCTCACATTTTAAATCTATTTTTCTGCCAATTTTCATTGTTGCCATAAAATGTATGAGCACATTGATGTCATTTATTCAGACGTTTAGCAAATATTTAAAAAATTTAAAAGAAGATTTTGAATTTGAATTTGCATAGACAATTTGTAGCATGGCTTTTTGTAACCTACTTTATTTATCATCAATAAAAAAATTAGTATTTAAGTGCATTGAAAAAATATACTGTTGCCATTTTGTACTTAATAATTTATTTTTATACATCTTTTTAAAGTGTATCAAAATGAAATCTTTCACTAACATTATCTTTGTCACTATTATAAAATTTGCTAAATATATTAGAATGGACTCCACCAATGACTTAGTGGTCAGATTGTCTGTCTCTGATGTGGGAGGTCACAGTTTTGAGCCCCAGCCAAATCATGCAAAAGACTTAAAAAATGGTACTAACAGCTGCCTCGCTTGGTGCTCAACATTAAGAGATTAGTGTTAGGACTGATCAGCCTGGTGTCAGGATAATGTAACTGGGTGGGACATGATGCTACAGTGCTAGACATCATCATAAACTGCTACAATAAAAGTCCAAAACATGCACACACTCAAAGTAGAGGAGAAAAAGCAATATTTATATTGGTACTACTAGTAAGACTTAATCTAAAACAGGACCTATACAGAAATATAAATTGCTTTCCAATTGTGAACACTTGCATCTAACTTGACACTTTCATCTGGATAAGTACAGGATGTCTTTAACCTTGTGGCAAGCATATACCTAATGTATTGATAATATAGCTATAATTCAGTAAATTTTCTATTAGGAAATAAATTATTGCTTTAAACAATGTTAAATGCAAATATGCATACTAGGAAACAGAGGGCATAATTCAAATAAGAGTATGAAAACTACACACACACGCATATATACATATATACATGTATATTGTTATGACACTAGTTAAATTGTGTGTTAAGATTTGAATTTTTCTATTCTGTTTCTATTTTAATTTTATTTCATTTTATATCATGAAATGTAATTGTTATGATGATGATTATGTTTGAATGGGTTTGATTTTGTTAGAAACATAGTTTTTACTTAAAATGTAAATTTGGCTCATTTAAGTATGATTTTCACGTGAGGGATTTGTCATTGCAAGTAAACAGTCTGGAAAAGCTATGTAATTGATTGGCTGTGACTACATCATTACTTGTTTAGACTTTTATAATACCCATGTGTGATTTTAAAATCACACATGTTCTTTATGTTTGTGTACATGGTGTGATGTACATGTATTCACTTGTTTTAAATGCTTAGATAATTGTAAGAAACAGGTTCATAGTCAGTCAGTCGTGGTAATAACATCTTATGGAGTCACATCTTTTCTAAAAGGTATTTCTGTGCTGAAAAGAGTTGTTCTATCATATATATGAAGAGCAACATTTGTATTGTTAGTGTTGGTATCTGTACTTCATCTACTTTCTAATTTTTTTTCCTTGGAGAACAACACTACTTGCTTTGGACAAAGACATTTGCTGAAATTATTTTCTAAATTGGAACAGAACTATACAAATTGTTTTTTACATTGAAAATTCTGGACATTTTGTGTTAACATTCATCTGATGTCATCATCCACCATCTTGGAACGGAACTGAGATTTAGACTGTATCAATTTAAAACTATTGTCTCACAGGACTTGCATGTTTTCACTCATTTAGAACATTTTTGGATCCTCTTTGTAAATATTAAGTCTTGTTTCATATATTTAGCTTTTCTCAGTGTTTTCTAGGGAAATAAATTATTTTTTGTTAAAATTTACAATGCTTATTGTAGTCACACTTTCTTTGTTACTTTGAATGAACTTATATATATATATATATATATATATATATATATATATATATATATATATATATATATATATATATATACACACACACATATATATATATACACACACACATATATATATATACACACACACACACACACACACACATATATATATATATATATATATATATATATATATATATATATATATATATATATATATATATTATGTCTTGCTTTGCTCCCACTTGTCCCTGTTCAGCTTTCACTTGTTCTGTCCAAAAGGAGAAGTCACTTCTCCCGAAAGTTTAAGTCTAGCTTGACCCCCTGCCTTTATATACATGTATAAGACAACCCATTTTATAATGGTTTCACTCTACACTTATTTTGTACTTATGAAAAAGGGACATATATTGGGTGCATTTGTAATAAGCAAAATATAGAGAATATCTATGCTCATGTACTGTGACTGAAATATCTTTATATGTGGTACAATATTAGAGAAAAATGCACTGCGCATAGCACAATGCCGATTAATATAACTGCTCCCATGAGCTTCAGAAATGAAATCAAATCCAAAAGGCACTTGGCAATTAGTAAAATAAGGAAAATGAATTTTGACAGAGTAAACAATATTAACTTCTGAAAATGTAATAAATGAATTATTAAGTTTAAAAAGCTGAAAATGTCATCAGCTACTTTTTTCCAATTTACCTCATTTGTCCAGGAAATGAAAATGAGCAAGTGGAGACTGCAGTCTTTTGAGTGTACGCATGAAATAAGACCAAGCTAAATCATACCTATTAATTAAAAACAGAAGTAAAGGGAACTAGAAGTTATATTAGGGTAGTTAAGATATACATGGTCTTTTTAAATAACCAGGATAACTAGTGTGGGAAAAAAAAATTGGAAAATTCTTTTTCTTTAAGAATAAAACCCTGTGCAAAATAAAAAGCTCTAGTGCAGAACTAATGCTCTTCTTGGGAGGCATATAGTAGTAAACATGGACCTAACTCAAAAAAGTTGGATAGTCTAATACCTGGGACCATGCTAAATTTTGATTAGTCATATCTTTTATTCAAAGTTAGGTATGTCTGAAAACATTGCTGAATATGAGTTATTCATAGTTGGCAGTTGCTAATTTTTTTTTTTGTATATGGAGTAGGTTTTTTTTCTATTAATTGTGATCCATCCAGTGTGCTGTGACTTGAACTAGTTGTAAAACTTGAAGATATTGATTTTACCAATTGCAGTAAAACAGAAGACATGTAGCTGTCCAGCCTAATTTCTGATTTCAATTTTTATTTGAGCAACATGTGGAGATCTTTGCATCATTCAGGCAGTGTCACTACTCTAAGTCACCTTAATACTCTTGTGAAGAAATATATAGACAGTACATTGATCTGAAAGTAAAGCTGAAAATATACATACTGAAATTGTTGGAAATGATATTGTTTGTTGTGATCCCCTCTACAGCAGAATGTGACTGAGGTAGTTGAGTCACAAGAACAATATCACAAGTATTGATGAGAAACTGATATACTTGAGAGGCTTTTGATCAACATCAACACTGCTAATCCTGTCAGTAACTTTCAGAGAACAGTTGAATGTATGTTGAACTCAGGACCTTTAGGAGAATAGTGCTTTCAATGAAATGGAATTATGATTTTAGAAACTAAAGATAAACATAAATGTTGTAAACACCATAAAGTATAAACTATTGTTTTACCGAGTCCTGTTTTAATATTTAATTCAGACATGGCAAAAAGATTGCTTTTCGAATGAAATCAAATCAAGTAAAAAAAATTCAAACTTTATTCACCCTATACAGTGGGATCCAGGACCATACCTGTTTTTAAAAGGAAACATGTCAACATGATGGTGTGTTTTTTTAGTGGGATATCAATATATAGAGTTAAATTTGTTAAAAACACAGGCTTTAATGTATACTTCATTCTTGGGTTAATATCTTGCTTTGGTGTATTCATTTGTACAAATTTCACCTGCTTTAGTGTACACCTCTATAAAAGACATCCATTTGAGTTACATCTATGTACTGTATAAGGCATGTACTGATGTAACAATGCACATAAATGCATATATAAATCTATTTTCTTAACAAGTTAACTACATCCATTATAGATGGTCATACCTTAGCCTAACAAGTAATGGAAGTTTTCCTGACAAAATACAAGCTTATGGTGCTGGTTATGTAGAAGGAGCCCTCACACGTGAGGAGATAACTCAGCACTGGATGAACACCAGAGATGGATATTGCCCAGAGCCTTATAATCCTTACTGCCAGAGACTGCATGCCTTTCTTCAAGAAAACCTGGACTGGATGAAAAAAATGATAAAGGATAATGCAGGAACTGATCCATATTGGCACATGGTACTCATAACTGTATTGATTATTTAAAAAATTGTAAATTGCAACCTTTATAAGAGTAGAATAGTTTTTTTTAAAAATTTAGACAACAGTTTCACAATAATTTTGATATTGATAGCAACATATTTATACAAAATATAATTGCTACAACTGTGTAGATTACAAAATGTTAAATAACAAATAGATTAAATATTCTGAATATGGACTTATCATTGATGCTACATATTATGACAACAAAAAACTCAATAAAGCCAAAATTTCCAACATTTGTTCCTGATTTGCACCTAAAGTGAAACCTAGCATGGTTAGTGTATTTGAATTAAATGATGTATTTTAGGGAAAATTGCCTTCTTAAAGAACCATGACAAATAAAATCATGACAAGTGTAAGTTACAGTAGAAAGTGATTAGTAGGTATTACTGGGACAAGACATTTAATAATATTGTAAAAAAAGAATATATTTTGCAGATTTTGTAAAAAAAAAAAAAATTGTCTCAATGGTACTATATGCTGTGCTTCCATGATATGATGATTTAGAAATAGCATCTTTACTTCAGTACTAATTACTGACATAAATAATTACTTTAAATCATTAATAATATTTAATATTCGTATATTATTTTGTTTATAACATTGGCAAAGAAACATCAGTTCATTATTTACTTTGATGACTTAATTACTATGTCATAGTACACTAATAATAATAATTTGTAGGTTATAGATCAGATCTACAAAAAATACACAATATATATTCCTTTCATTTACACTTGCATATCTCTTACTAGGTTGAGATGTTATTGTACCAGGTCAGTGGGATCACAGATGGATATTTCAATGTCAGCTTTGGAAAGAGCGGAATCAATTTGGACCCTTTTGGGTTATTGTGAGTCTGACGCATGAGATGATCTTTTTCTCATCCTTTTCATTTTCTTTCTTTCCTTCTATCTTTTTTCATTTCTTTCTTTTCTTTTATTGCAGGTATCCATTGAAATGTTAGGTTTTTGGTATCATATCATAAGCATCAAATTACTGCTAGTAGATGATTGCAGAAAAAGGCATTGCTTTAAATTAATTTCTTGTAAGCTTAAGGAAAAATCTGTAAACAGCCATGCAAGTGATTTTGAGATAATTAGTTTAAAAAAAGAACTGACATTTTGAAATGACATAAATATCAACCTATAACATTCATTTTAAAACAGAATATAGGATAAATTAAATAGAAACAATGAATGGCTTTTACTGGGTAAAATGTTTTATAGACAACTGTGTTCAAAATTTTGCCACAAAAGTAATAAAATATGAGCAAAATGTTAAAGAGATAACTATCATAGCAAAAGTCAAATGTACTTCATAAAAATATATATTTTTTTGTCAGATATTTAAAAACTGATATATACTAATTTCATGTCCCAGTATGTGTGTTACTGATACTTTCCCCAATCAGAGCTTTCTAGATGAGTTATAAAGGTTAAATAACAAAATCATAGTTTCCATGCAATTTTTATTTTAAAAAAATCAGTTTTGTTTTATTGTTTATGAAACTAGCTAGTCAGTATTCAATTGCAATTTGCCTCTGAATGTGATTAGCTCCTAATAAGTAGAAGAGTAGAAAGATGCTTTTAAAAATATTACTAAGATGAATGATGTCTTTCACAGACACTTATTTTGAAATTACCAGTTTTGTTTATAATAAAAGGGTAGGCTTGGGACATTTGCTAACTAAAAATTTTTACAATGCATACTCTGCAATGATGACAGTGATCTATAAAGTGTTACCTAACTGAAAAATAATAATAATAATAATAATAATAATAATAATAATAATAATAATAATAATAATAATAATAATAATGCATTATTTATAGAATGCTACTCAATTAGTACAAATTTATTCTCCCTTGAAGCCTTCGCAAAAGAAGACTTATGCACAATAAATAGATTATTTAACAAGTTAAAATAGAATACTTATTTCTTATTTAACATGTAGTTGACACATTTGTTTTTCTAAAGCATAAAGAGAATTTTATTATTTTGTAATCAAAAGTCAAGATGTTCCAGACATGAACCCCTGAAAATCTAAAGCTCTTCTTGAATTACTGTATTTTAGGTTTTGGTAAAGAGATTTCCAGTCTCTGTAGAGCATCAAAACAACTTAATTGTATCTGTGTAAACATGTTGTGTAGATATTGTGATGCATTGTATCTAGATAAACATGTCATGTAGATATTGTAGTGCTGTGTTTCTTGCTAGACATGCCATGTAGATATTGTGATACTGTGTATATGGCTAAATGTCATGTAGATATTGTGGTGCAGTGTATCTGGCTAAACATGTCATGTAGATATTGTGGTGCAGTGTATCTAGCTAAACATTTTTTGTAGATATTGTGGCACAGTACATCTGGCTAAATATGTTATTTAGATATTGTGGTACATGGTATCTAACTAAATATGTTGTGTAGATATTGTGCAGTATATCTGACTCAGCATGTCATGTAGATCTTGAGGTACAGTTTATTTAGCAAAACATCATGTAGATATTGTGGTGCAGTGTATCTAGCTAAACATGTCATATAGATATTGTGCAGTGTATCTGGCTAAACATATATAGGTATTGTGGTACAGTTATCTGGCTAAACATGCCATGTAGATAGTATGGTACAGTTTATCTAGCTAAACATGTCATTTAGAAGTACATTGTATTTGGGTCAACATGTCATGTAGAAATTGTGCAGGATTTCTTGCTAAATATGTCATGTAGATATTATCATGCAGTGTGTCTGACTATACATGTCATGTAGATGTTATAGTACAGTTCTGTGTAGAACTTTATATATTTAAACAACATTACTGTAATCAATACTTTTTTGTCAATTTTCATCCAACTTAATGTTTTTAACAGGGTTTTAGAAGGTGCATCAAAAGGCTTACATAGATTTGCATGTGCTTGTTATTTTTTGTTGTCATGTATAAATTCTGTAAAGTTCTTGTCTGGAGCAGTTTTCCCTTACATTAGGGCAATAATCTAGCATTGTTTGAATATATGAGCAGTTTTCCCTTACATTAGGACAATGATCTAGCATTGTTTGAATATATGAGCAGTTTTCCCTTACATTAGGGCAATAATCTAGCATTGTTTGAATATATGAGCAGTTTTCCCTTACATTAGGGCAATAATCTAGCATTGTTTGAATACATGAGCAGTTTTCCCTTACATTAGGGCAATAATCTAGCATTGTTTGAATATATGCAATAAAATATATAATTCTGTCATCAGGGCGGAGGTATTTTCTTAATTTTCGGTGAGCAGTGCACCCCACTGAAAAAACAATGTCAACATGAACACCAAGAGTTTTATGATTTAGAACATTTCAGTACCAGTAGTTGTATTCTTAAGATATAAATCAAGATGATTCATTGTTTTTTATTCAGTATGCTCCAGATAGATGGTGATCTCAAAGATTTGGAACCAGCACTTGGATGTGAAGATGATAAGAAATCTGATGTTTTTGGCTCTGGCTCTTGCTCAGTCCTGATTAAACTTTTGCCTGGGTTTAGAGATCTCTATGTGGCTCATAATACATGGAGTAGTTATAAAACCATGCTGAGGGTCCTAAAGAAATATGACCTAGCATTCCATGCAACCCAAAAGAGGAAAGGTATATACATCTAGATTTAAATTGAGGAGCGTAATATAATACATACATTATTGTATACAATTAATTCAAACTGTTATCCATCCTTATTTATGCAGAAAAATATTATCATCCTTTAAGATGTCCAGAATTCATGCTTTTATGAAATGAGATCCTACATCTCTACATTATTATAGTGAACTGAGGACATTTAGGAAATTGTAAAAATAAATCAGGGTGGGAACTAACTGAATTGAGTAAATTTCCGTTCGGGTGGGGTGTCAGCACTTTTGAGTTTTTTTGCTTGGTGATATTGACGAGTAGCATTAAGGAGATGTGAAAAATGATAATAATTGCCATGTGACTTTGTTCTAAACCATAAAAGCAACTATACTGCGATATTTATGTTTTGAATTGGTCCATCAGCTAACTGCTAATATTTAGTGTAATCAGAACATTGCCATCATGATGATGCCAATGTTACTGGGAGTTGAAGAACTTATCTTTATTTGAAGAGTTTTTTATTTTAGCTAAGATTCTTTTGATCTTTTAATTTAAAGTGTCACAGGTGGCTATTTTCAGCCACTCAGGTGTGTTTACTTTGTATAAATCATTTACAGAAAGAATATGTTTTCAGATTTCCAGTCAATCTCGGTAATGCTTAGGACAAGAGAATGAATCCTGTGTAAAGTTGACTGTTACTATACATTAAAAAAAAACGTTTCATGTTCTATAAATTAAAAAATGAAATTATCATTTTTATTGATTCGTTTCATTTTGTCTATGTAAACAGATACATTGCAACTTTAGAATGTTCAGTGATTAAGTAACTAAGCAGTGGCGTAAAATTTGAAACAGTGCTTTTAAAATATTATGTTACTCATCAAATGTTCTGTTCACAAACACGATTTTCCAATGTAGTTCAAAGATATTGTTAACAGCATTAAAATTAAATCAACCTGATGAGTCATTTTGTGCAAGTATGCAGGATGTACAGTTTTTACCAATTTTGGGATTTTCTTTTTGTTACTACATTTGGGGTGAAAACCATACTTTCTTTAAAATAATTAAAAGACATTTCCACTGTTTTTATTTGGTTGTGCCTAATAAGAAAACAATTCAGTTCAAATGGCATGTGCCAATTTTGGAATGGTACATAAATTATAGTTGTTTACTATATCCATTGTATTCATTTTGATAATTGCTTCATTTAAATTGCATACATTTTGATAATAACAACCAAAGTCAGGCAAACAAAGTTTTCACAATATTTGAATTTAAGACTTGATAAGAATTAAATTATTTATTAAGTTTTACAACCTTGTTTCTTTTATTTACTTTGTTTAAGACCATTGAGTCAATTAAAATTCATCCATCATGAAATTGTTGAAACTGAAAACTGCAGACACTTCATTCCGCATTCACAAACATAAATGACACTTTCAAAACTTGTCTCTCAGTCCATCATAAATCCCAACCATATATGTAGATTTTTCTATGAAAATACAAAAATACTAAAAGTTAAACATATCATTAATGAGTGTATCTCCAATTTGCATAATTTTAGTATTTAAAATTACCACTGAATCAGTTATACCATCACATATCAATACTGTCATCACCATATACCTTACTTTAGGTGTCACCTAGGATGAAGACTTAGGGAAACAACTTTTCATAGTTATTGGCAAAGAGAGGTATTATAAATGTATAGCAATAAAAAAAATGTGGACAACTATTTTTCTGTAAATTTAGGACAGATTCAGTGGGCAGAAAGCTTTCCATTTTGAAAATTAAGAAAATTTAACACTTCCATTTTGGTGGGTATTCACTTGAAGTCTTTTGTGTCTGATGGCAGTGCAGAAGAGAACAACTGGCTTTGCTAGTATATATCTCTTCTCATATGTCACCGAACCAGGATTTCAGACTATTAGTTTTACAAATTTTGATCAGTAGTTTGACTTCTAAACTAGTAGATTTTTATCAGCATTACATTTACAAGTTTTAAGGAGATTAAAAACAAAACAAGAACATTTTTTCTATTATATATATATATATATATATATATATATATATATATATATATATATATATATATAGTCTTATTGATACTAAGAAGGATATCTCCACTCTCATTGTTAGGTTATGCAATGGGGGAAAAGCCACATTTTTTTTGGTATATGCTATAAAACCTAATCCCTTATGTTGTCATCTTTTCTGTCCTTCATTCCATCCATAATTTCACACTTTGTGTAAGCAGAATAGCTCTGCAACTTGTAAACTGCAGTTTGGTAGGTGAATTGACAATTATATATATAGATGTTTATTTAGAAAATTTTGAGTTCTGAATCTTTTTGCATTACTATTAGATCTCCACTACATCAAATCCTTGTTACTAGTAAAACTCAGAAACATATTCCAAAGCAATTTGTTATGTACATTGTCTCATAGAACTCGATGTGCCATTTATGTTTCATCTTGTTAAATCCATTTTTGATTGTATTATGGCCTAATGACAGTTAACTGTATACCGTAAATGGAATATTGCTTATAACCAGTATAGCTCTCAATCCATACACATAATTGAAATGCCATTGAGCATGTGAACATGTAGATGTGCCTTTTAAAGGTTCATTTTTTCAGGTCCAATTTTGATGGAGTTTTGACTATTTCAGCATCAATATTAAAGCTCTTGCAATGGATTCCTATAAACAGCATAGTTCAGGTGCCATCTAATATATTCTGGTGCAATTTGGTGCATACAGTTATTCTTGAGACTTAGCTGTACTTGGTCAGGGTTTGGGGCTCATCAACTCCATTTTTGATTGAAATACAGTCTTTGGCACTTAACTGCATTTCTTCACGTGGGATGTTACTCATAATTGGCATTGCTTAAGAAACATTGAACATGGAATGCAATTTGGAATAAGCATTGTCTCTTAGAATCACATTTTCCTTGATAGTATTTAGTTGCATTTAGAAAATTTATGATACTTTGATTGTTCATTTTTGGTTTGTACAAGACAGCTTTGTCAATTTTTGTTTGTTTTGTTTTAGCTAGATTTTGTGTGTAACTTCAGATTGAAGAGAAACTTGTTCCAGTTTAATTTCTGGCATTCCATGACATCATGATTTATAGGAGTTATGGCCCATGATTGCCCAGCCTAATTACTGTGCTAAAACTGTGTTGTATTTACATTAAACTTAGCAATGAGACCTTAAATTAGTTATAGTTAATGTCTTTTATATTATCAATTTAGAAGAGTTATGGCCCCAGACATTCCATCCTCCTGATTTGTTTTTCTCAGGATAACTCTAATCAGGATTATTGCATTTCAGCACAAGTTCATATGCACCTTTGATATTAATGAGATCTTGAGCATTCACATCTATCATTAAGAAGAGTTATGTCCCCATAATATCTTCACCAGAATTTGGTTTTCCAACAGAAATTCATTGCAGGGAAATGGTGAAGAGCATGGCCTTTTGTGATATGTCAAAAACTACTAGCTATTATGTAATGTAAAGTTGCAGAGGCAGTTTAATTGTTCTGATAATTTATGAGGGAAATCTGCTAGTAATTTCCTTTATTTCCTACATTTTTGAAAAAAAGTGATCTACTGTACATTTTGCTTTGTAATAAGTATTCAGATTATTTAAAATAGTAATTTATTGTTAGATTACAGTAAAGTTTTACTTGCTTTATTTTGCAGGTTTGGTATCAGGAAGGGTGATCACATTTTCATCTTATCCAGGAAGTTTATACTCTGGAGATGATTACTACCTCATTTCCTCTGGACTGGTATTAAAACATTTCTTATTAGAAAAATTATTTAATAGAAAATGCTGTTTGTCAGAAACAGTGCTGTGGATGTAAATTTTCCTTACATCTTGAAAATCACAACACCAGACCATGGGTAGTTGGGTTTACCTGATTTTAACTTAATATTTGCAAATTATGAACATATAAATAGATATTCACTCCTTTCATTGTACTAAAACCCCCATCCCTCAAGCAGCAACCAAACGATGTCCAAAATCTCTCCTCTTTTTTCATACTTCAGTTAGAATTCAAGTTTACTAAAGTAGAATGTCTTTATCTGAACTCAGATTAGTATAATGCCATTTATCTTGATGCCAGTTCTCAGTTGCTCACTAATTAATTAAAACAGATTATCCAGTTGACCAATTATCAGATGCTTACTTACCATGTTTGGGTATGTATAACATGTATCAGGTCTGTACTATAATATTTTTAAATCAAAAGCTATTTGGATTAAAAAAAAAATTCTAATGAAAAAATATGTACAGAAATTGATATCAACAGGTCAACATCTAATTTTAGATTACTGGGAGTAGATCTCTCTTTGAATTTGGATGATATGGTAAAATGTAATTAGGGAAGTTGAAGGAATTAAAGGCATTGCTTAGCTAGTGGACCAGAAGAATTGTATCCCTTATTAGAAAAATTACTTGGATAATATCTTTCATTTTGGCACAATTTGTTCATCTTTTTGCTGCTCTACCAATATAGAACTGAGTACATTATTTTTCAAGTTCGTAAGGAGTGACAAAATCAATAACAACTGTAAAGCTTCCTTTAAGGAAGTGTTTGTTTGTGATTTGGATTTTTTAAAGTAGTATTTAACACTTTTTCAGTCATATCACTTATGATACCTGCATTGTGTCAGTTTAAAGTGATGTCTAGCACTGGAGCTTTATGCCGAAGACATGTAGCATGATGTCCCACCAAGTCACATCCTGCCTAACACTAACTCTTAATGCATAGCACCTAGCAAGGCAGCTGTTAGTACCATTTTTATAAGTCTTTGGTTGAATTTGGATGGGGTTCAAACCTGCAACCTCTCACATCTGAGGTGGATGCTCTTGCAACTAGGCCACCTTTAAGAAAAGGGGATAAATAATGATTATATGTACTCATTTGAGTGTTATATAAAACTTTCCTGGATTAGGCACTTTGTACTTAATGATGATGGTAACTGTTTTTTGAAAAATATTTTGAAAATTTGGAGGTATACTGTTATTAAAGTTAGAAAAAACTAATTGAAATAAATCTATAAAACAATTTAAAATAATTTATGTGCTTCCATTCATCCCTGGTTGTTTGTGCTGACCATTGCACTTTTTTCCCCACAGGGCTTAAAAAAGGTCTAAAATTAATAAAATTCACAAAATTGATTGGTGCATCTAATTGAACCAGTTTTGCCTAGTACTTGAAGAACTTAGTACATTATATATATATACTAATCATTATAAAAGAACCATTAGCTGTTCAGGAATACTTGTCTCAACATATTCTTAATTTAGTAACTTTAGACATTTTTAAATCATACTCAAGGTGGAGAATGAAAGGTGTTGTACTTACCAAACACCTTTTTCATGCACAAGGATCTTCTAAGTTTTGATGAAATAAAACAAACAAAATAAACAATAGATTGTTACAGTACTTTACTCTTATGTAAAAGATATCAGTGAAGTGGAAAATGAAAATTAAACGTTTTTAAAAGTGGAAACAGTTTTTATATAATACTTGACCCAACTTTGCTCCTTTGGGTAAGAACAAAGAATAAATTTAATTATAAAGATCTGATATGAACCAAAATACAAAAGAAATGGTAAATATGAAACTTGATGTAGGCAGCTAGGGTGTGCAATTGGTGGAAATGAATGCTCTAAGTCTTTTGTTTTGGCTAAACTTGCATAAAAAAACACACAAAACTAATTATCTTTAACTTTAGATTTCTACAAAGAAATATTGTCACAAACCAGTTTTGGAAAAGATTTATTTAAATGATAACAGTATATGCACTTTCTGTTATGAGGGAATAAAATAAATTGAGCACTTATTCAATGATTGTTCAGTTATTTAAGATTTTAGGAAATTATTTGTGGAATGGATACAAACTTTTGGTCCAGATTTTAAAATTACATGAAATGATGTCTTTATACAGATCACATTGTGCATCAAAACTCCCAAATTTCATCTGTTATAAAAAGTGTGTTTTAACTTACAAAAGGCTGGAAAAAGATGTCATGAAAGTGAAAACAGAAGTGATAAGTTAAAGAGACCCTTTAGTAGACTTTCGGTTTTTATTTCTTACTTTTCCTTTAATTTCACATCAAACAGATATGCATGAAACTGAAAAAACCTTGGGGTTTGTAAATGAATGGTTCTCTGTGTACAGTGTTTGTGAGTGTATGTGGCTGCTTGTATGAATGTGTGTTGTGTCTAAGTAAGGGAACATATGAAAAGATAGGACGAAAAATAATTTTAAGGTAATAACCAATACACCTGGTAAGGTGGTGATGTAGGGAAACATATAAAACCTTTACAACTTATGTTTTAAAAAATTTAAAAAAGGTATGTATAACATACAACGATGTATAATGTGCACCTGATTTATGACACTACAAGATGTGAGTAACATAATTCTGCTAAATCATTTTTTTTGTTGGTGTTCTCTTATAAAACACACACTCTCCTGAAAACAGACAAATAGGTGTGAAAGAAGTGCATATTCTTCATGCCAAAATAAGGTACATTTACTCCAGTAAAATCTCAACAAAGTTTAAATCAGAGAGTCATCAAAAAATCAGAGAATATGGGACACATAATATTATACATATATAACCCTTTCTTGAGGTGAATAAAAAGTTTAATGAATCAGTAAACCTTATAGAGACTGACATGAAACATTGGTCAATATGATAGCTTTACTGGTTCATAAAACTACTCTACATCAAGAAATTGTTTTATTATTCTTTAATACATGATTTTCATAACATAAGATACAAGACTTCTTGGATCATTTACATCCAAAAATGATTCATATTGAATCAAGGAGACGTTGTGAGCATTGTATATATGCTAGGTTGGAAAATATTGGAGTAATCAAACTAATTTTGTCACAATGGACATCTGTTTAATATGGGCCAGGTTGAGACTATTGTAAAAATGTATTTTTCAAATGCAGGTTTGGCAGATATAGATTGGCAAGGATAAGACTTTTTTTTCCAAATGTATTTCTCAAATCTAGGTTTGGAAAATATTTGAAATATTTTGAATGATACCAGCTTTTGAATAACGAAAGAAAATTCATGGATAACCATAGCTGAAAAAAAACCTAAAAATTTATTTTTATGAAGAACTGTCTGATAACCTACATGATCCAATGAGTCATTTTGTTTTGGTAACTAATCAGTTTGGTAATTACATTAACAATTTGACTACATCAGATTGCTTATTGGCAGAATTTATTGTCACAGTGTCATTCTAGTTAGAAAGCAATCCTCATTTGAGACAATTTCACATTTTGAAACACCTTTCTGAATTTGAAATATTGCATAATAGAGGTGAATTAGACATACCTGTATCTGATTATGCAAAAAATCTTTGTCAAATACTTAAAGGTTAAGAAAGAATTGTGGTTTATCTGTTGATATCCTATTATTATCATGTTATGTAAAAAAGCAATGACATCATGACCATGTGATATGAAAAATGCTGATGGGACATGAAAAATAATTGCACATCACTTGGCAATGTAACATCCATTGAAAAAAATAAGCTGTTGTGAGAATCATGTATTAATTATTAATGTCATGTTTTAAGCAAAATTTATATAGACCATGGATTGGACAGATACCTGACTATTGACTATAGGTAGATACCTAGCTGTTAAGAAAAGGTAAACACCTAACTGTTGACCACAAGTAGATACCTAACTGTTGACCACAAGTAGATACCTAACTGTTGACCACAAGTAGATACCTAACTGTTGACAATAGGTAGATACCAAGCTGATGATATATGTTTAAACAAGTATGTTGCCCAATATTACTGTTCCAGTCCTGGAATTGTCAAAGATATTTCTGTTCATGTTTTTGTTGGTTTTAGTTATACTTTTAGAACATTATTGGCTATATCATACTGAGTACAAGGGAGATAATTGCCTTTTCCTAAGACACACTGAAGCTGACATCTGAGTGGGTATTGAGTCTACAGTCTTTGAATTACATGTCATTTACTTTACTAACTGAACCAAGTTTACACATTATGTTAAATTAAAAGGACATAGAGGTCAAGTATGTCACAAATGAATAGTTAATACAGGAATATGGGACTACAATTTCAAACTATTTATTAATGGTAATATCATTTATGATCTGAAGCATTTGTGAGTTTCATATATTTGGTCAAGTACTGACAATTGCAATACAGTATTATCTCATTATAATGCTGTCTATGGTGAGACCACCTTGCCTTGAAGTGCATAGTGTGATTGTGTGTGGGTTTGTGTGTGTGTGTGATTTGGATTTTTAATGTAGCTTTAAAAAAATTTCAGTCATATCTTTACAATGTCTGCAGTCACAGTGGCAGTTTATAGTGATATCTAGCACTGGGGCATCATGCAGCAGACATGTAGCACAATGTCCCACCCAATCATATTATCCTGTTACCAGGCTGACCAGTCTTAACACAAACCTATTAATGCTGAGTGCCTAACGAGGCAGCTGTTAGTACCATTTTTTAAGTCATTGATAATACTACGACAGGGTTTGAACCTGCAACTTCACGCATCTGAGGTCGATGCTCTAACCACTAGGCCACTAATGCAGTTAATATTATAATTAAATTGTCACTTAATGATTGGAGATCCATGATCATATTTGCTTTGTAAAAAGAACCTTCTTATAATGAAGGATTTTATAGTGAGTGTGATGCATTTTAATTGTATTATTGAACCATAGAAACATCATTGTCATGCTGTTCATTTTCATTCCTTAATGATTCTGTGTGTTTTGGGGGTTTTTTTTAATTACTGTTGAATTTAGTCAATAATAATGTTGTACTGCCTTAATGAATATTGTTCATAGATATTGGTTATTGGTAAATAAAAAACATGTTCATTACTTTTTTATGATTTTAGGCAAGTCTGGAAACAACAATTAGCAATAGCAACAGTTATCTGTGGCAATTTGTTCAGCCAACTCATGTTCTTGAGGGGATTCGAACAATGGTTGCCAATAGGTTGGCAAAAACAGGCACTGACTGGGCTGAAATTTTCTCCCAATCCAACAGTGGCACGTAAGTATTCTGTAACCTATCAATTTTAATAACCTGGTTGAATGGTGGAGAATATCATGCTATTTTCTTGGTCATATTTCCCTACATCAGTTCCTCCATTTTGGCTTATGCGAGAATTAAATTTCATTCTAGGCAATGTATCTTAAAAAGTCTTTACAGATGACTTGCACTTGCACTTATGGGTTAATTAAGATTTCTTTAGAATTTTTTTTGTTGAAAGGTTAAAAGTCAAGTTTCACCTTGACTCAAGAAGAAAATAGCTTTAAATGTCATACTTAATTTAATTCTAGATCTTGTAAATAGATCAAACTTTGTGCATGGCTTGCATTTTTACAGATAAGGGATATAAATCTGTTTATCAGGTAGGGAGGTCAAAAAGTAAAAGTTCATGGTCACTGTATTTTTGTGCAAAACACCTTAGTTCTAGGCCACATTGACCGATGAATTTAATGAATTTCCCTTGTGGTAAGGAAGAAACCTATCGATATTGTCATGAGGTTAAAGGTGAAGTTTTCAGTGACTTATATAACTCAATAAATTAAGTTTTGGGCAAAGTTTTTTCACCAAACATTGTGGATCACTTGCACATAAGGTATGAGAAAGTTAACTATAGATTTGAAACAAATGTTTAGATCATAGAAGACCGAGATTTCAGTAAATCAGATGAGAAAAGTTTTCAATTAGGTTGATTTAGATCTGAACCAATTATATTGACCAGCATTGTGTATAGTAAGTACATGGCCAATTGACCAGCATTGTGTATAGAAAGTACATGGCCAATTGACCAGCATTGTGTATAGTAAGTACATGGCCAATTGACCAGCATTGTGTATAGAAAGTACATGGCCAATTGACCAGCATTGTGTATAGTAAGTACATGGCCAATTGACCAGCATTGTGTATAGTAAGCACATGGCCAATTGACCAGCATTGTGTATAGTAAGTAATTGGCCAATACAGAAATCCTTTTGATCAAAAGTTGTAAGATCAAAGTCACTGTAACACCAAAAAGGGAAAGGTTCTATTTTCAGATGGCCATATGAGTCAGATTATACTCAGCCAGCATCCTTTATGGTTTCCAGACATTAAATTCAATGTGACATGGTACATTTATTTCCTTTAGTCCAAGGAAGAATCCTATTTTTTTTTAGGACCATTAACTGGAAGGTCAATGTTACTTTTTCCAGCAGTAGATTTTGCCTATCTAGTTCACTTGTATATGATACTTTTAAGTTTTAATGTTCAGATTTCAATGCAACTTTATGCATGTGTTCCCCATAGTGCAAAGAGGAATCTGATTGGGGAGCTTCAAAAGTAAAGATCATCATTGCTAAAATTGATTGTCAGATGATAGTGTAAGTGAAAAAATTCAATCAAACATGATATATGTGTTTTCTTTAACCCAAAAAGAACTTCATCAATTTTGAGGTCAGTTTTATTGTCATGGTCAGTGTTGTTAAAAATTGTTTATGCATTTCATTAGGTGGCACTCACCAGTTATTATATACTTTTAAGAGAGTGATGTATGTAAGGTGAAGTTGTTTGCATTTTAAACATGCACAGTGGAGAGAATATTGGCTTACCTCTATGCTACTTTCATGAAATGTGGCTGAAATTTCTTTGGATATTGTACTTTTGGAAATTGTAAATAATCTTAGCACACTGCTAACTAAAATGACTGCTCCCTTGTGCTCCAATAATCAACCTGAATTTGTCTGAAGTACACTATATTTGGCAGCTATTAAAATAGGGAAAATGAATTTTGCCAGACTAGACAATACCAGCTTCTAAAAGTGCAATGTTGTTTTTGCTGTTGTTGTTGGGCTTAATGACACTTTTCAGCACACGATAGGCTATACTTGGCAGCCAGTATTAATGGTGGAGGAAGAATCCAGGAAATCCGCAGAATGAACCATGAGAAGCTACTGGCAAGCTTTCTCACATATCCAGATTCGCTGAATCTTAGACTTGAACCCACGCAAACATAATTTAGGTGAGATGGAAGTGATCCGTAACGGAGAGTGCTTTAGACCACTTTATTACTCGGGGCCCCAAAAAAGTGCAATAAATGAATTACCAAATATATAAAATGTTAAAAAAAAGTTATTGGCTCTTTTTTTTTACAATTTACCTCTGGAGTTCAAAAAGTGAAAATGAGCAAAAAGAGCTAGCACTTTTTTGAAAGGTACACATCTGGAGTAAGGCCAAGCAGTATACTCTATAACCCATGTTACACCCATCAATCATACACCAAAATAAAGGGAAATAAAGGTTCTTTGAACAATACCTAAGATATACAAAGTTTTTTTTAAATAGCCAGTATAACTAGTGAGGAAACCCAGGGAAATTCTTTTTCTGTAAAATTCTAAACCTATGCTAAATACGAAATTGTAGAGCGTCACCTTAGCACCTTAGCAAATGATAAGTTTAAGTGAACAGATATTGCAGCTTGGTATGCTTATTCTCTTTAATCCCCAGAAGATCGTTTTTGACTTGGGAGTCAGAACTATGGTCAAGATCGCTATTGTTAAAAATATTGCTATGCATTCCATTTCAGGAGGACAACTTAAGTTCTAGATAACAAATGTCATTGAAAACTTGAACATTTGTTTCCATTAATCACAGAAAGAATTAATTGTTATAGGGTTAGTAGCTCCGAGTCACTGGATTTATGAATGAATTTGATGATTGCATTTTATTTCTGGCAATAACTTCATTGATGCAGAATGCATTTGTAAGGATCCTTGTACCTCTGTTCTTCTCTACCAATCAAAGACTCACAATAATTTGTGTATCTTTAAGGTCAAGGAAGCTGATGCTGCAAATAAATTTGGCCTTGATATTTCATTCCAAATCAGAAGTTAAATTCTATTTAACTGATTTCAGTGAAACTTTGTACCTGTGTGGTAATTCTTTTACCTAAGAAGAACCCTTTTGATTTGATAGTCAAATCTTTGATATTCAAGGTCATTGCCAATAAAAAGAAGAATTCATCTTTATGTTGTATATTCCTTGACAAAAACTGAACTTCTTTATGATCAATTTCCAAGAAATTTCATTCATACATTTTGAATTTCTTGAAGAAGAATCCTAAACAGCCCAATTCTTGGGAAAGTTTAGGTAGGTAAGAAATCCCAAATAAGGGGAAGATTGATTCAAGAGTATTGTTGAAACCTCTTTTTCATGTATGTTCATAAATATACTACAAAAACTGATTTAAAATAACTAATGTTATGTTGGCACAGTATCAAATGTTATTTCCAGTACTTGTGTCATTCAGAAAGGTAAAATAATGTATCAGTGAAATTCCAGATTTTGTACAGTTGTGAAAAGTTCATGAATTTATAAGGTTGTCTTGAAAAGTCAATGAATTTTATTAAAGGGGGTTTTGTTTTTGAAAAGTGATTGAATTTCTGAAAAAAGTACTTGAATTTCCACAAAATCTGATTGAAATTGTATCAGTAATGTTAAAATCACATTGCAAAATGTGATTTTAAATAAAAGAACATTTTAAACTTTTTAAGTAGAGCATATTATCATAAAATTGAGTTGGTTAATTAGTAGATTACACTAGTAGGTTTTGAAATGAATTGGTGGCATTGTAATAGAATCGACAATGTAAATGGCTGACCTAGTTTACACCTGGACTACCATGAGATGTCTATACAGTAGCTACAGAGAATGTGATCTGTTTTATAGCATCTGGGTGGAGGGAGACAAAAAAATCTGATTTGTAAGGCTTGTAACAAGATATTGGATATTTCCAGCACAGAAAAAAGTGAGAAATACAAGAGAAAGGCAAGTTAGTCATCTTTCATGTTGCATTTATTTTATTTGACTTTGTTGAAAAGTGAGGCTTCTGAAACTTTACCCACTGTCTTCTGTGAAAAGTTAACAGTGCCCTGCCACCATTGTTATCAATGACTGCTATTCCTTCAGACATTATTGATAATTGCACAACAGATTAAGTTTAAGAGGCAGAAATAATATAGACCTTGAGAACACTTCCAAGCAGTTTTTCCGGAGAGTGACATAGCTCAGAATGCTATTTTTTTATTCAGAAAAAACACCTTGAAAAACTCATCTAATGCTTGAAAACAATAGCTTCAGGGCTTTGCAGACCCTGAAGTCTTAATAATGGCTTTTCATTTTGTAAATGAATATAAAATTTATTTTTTCAATATCCAAATTAACTATAGTTTCAAAAACTCGACCTAGGCTGAGAGTAGAGATGTCTCTTCTTTAGGCTGTTTTTAAGTACTTACATACATCTGAGCAAACTTATTTTGTTGTCTTGTATAATTCACAAAAACTATAATTATTGTATCATGCACTGTGCGTGCACACACACATACACAAACACACACACACACACACACACACACACACACACACACACACACACACACACACACACACACACAGAATCAAATCTGTCCTTTAATAGACAATTGGTGACTGAAAGATTGTGACCATTTGTTTCCTAGGTGACATAAAGATTCTGGATTTATCAATGAAGCAAAAGTTCTTTCAAGATGTTAAAAAGTTAGTTTGGTTAAGTCTTCAGTTTCCATATATAAACTGGGTATTTATGATCAGAGTTTACAAATTAGAGCATATACAAAATTTCTATCACCTATGTGAGAAAGCTTGCCAGTGGCTTGTCGTGGGTCGGTGGTTCTTTCCGGTGATTTCCCGGTTTCTTCCTCTACCATTAATACTGGTCGCCATGAATAGCCTATCATGTGCTGAAAAAATGGCGTTAAGCCCAACAACAACAACAACAAAATTTCTAAAGAATGTAGAATCACGAAGACTGGCCAAGGCTACATGAAATAAATTGTTTTCATCAAATTTGTTCAGAGGATATTCAAGATTCCTATAAAGTTAGGGGCAATTTTGATTGTCAAAGATCAAGATGATTAGATCACAGATGTCAAATGGATAGAATTTCTGGATGAACCTTTGTATATGTTGTCAGTGTAAATAGTAAAATGAATAAAACTGTTCATTTATATGGTAGACATGTTTTGTCATCTAAGAATAAATTCTGTCAGTGTTTGTCCTTAATTTTGATATCAACATTATCTTGAGTGATAACCAGTCAGTTGTTAATAAAGAATTTGTTAAGGCTTACTTGTGTAATCCATTTAATTCAATGCTGAGCACAATTCATTAACAAGGATGTTTTAGCTTTGGGTAAAGAATGTGTTGTAAATTTAATTTATAGACATTGTACATGACATTTTTCAAGTATTATTTACACAATTATTGAATTATTACAGTTGAGCAATTAGGCATTATGATTAGTTACATGATCAAATAAATAAATAGTTGTTGATGTACCAGAAACATTGTTGAAACCTGTTTGTGAAACTGAAATGTTCTAAAATAACTGTTTTTCAGATACAACAATCAATGGATGATTGTTAATTACAATCAATTCAAGCCTGGAATAGCTCCTAATCCTGGACTTTTAACAGTACTGGAACAAATGCCGTAAGTTAATGATATCTTATCAGATTTTCTTTGTGTTTCATAGAATACTATAATGAGAGTTCTGAAAGTAAGACACTGATTGGACTGAGAGTTTGTTTATCAGAGTGCCATAAGAGTAGAGTGCAGTCTAGTGCCACTTTGAATCAGTGTGTACACTATGAGTGCACATTAACAAGATGCTCTTTTATATTTTCATGTATTACAAAGTCATTGTATCATATAGTTCATAAGAAACACAAGGTGTATAAAAATAAAACAGTACAAAATATGCAGAAAATATATGTATCATAGACCATTGATTTGCAAATTCATTTCAAGGATGATAAAACTTGATGTTTTGAGAGAAAAGTAAAATGTTGCAGGGTTCAGAGATATTCGTAAGAGAAGATCTCACAAAACAAACTTCAGACCTTTTTTTAAAATTAAATGAATTGAATAGTATTAAAGAAGCATGGATATTTGACTAATTTTTTTTACAAAACTAAAAACTGGTAGAAAATGCAGAATTAGAGAAAATGATTTGTTGAACAAATTGATCTGATTTGAAAAAGCTTGTCAGCTTTGGGCTGGTCACTGTTTAAGACCAGTTGATGTAAATTGTACTTGCTATTATAGTACTCTATTTTTTCTCAACTATTCAAACAGTCAATAGAAATGATTTATTGTGTAATTGCTCTGTTTTGTTTAGAATTAAGTGTAGCAAAGGAGAATTACCTCTTATTGCTGTGATAAGAGATTTTACATATGTATGTATGTATGTATGAACTTTATGAATAAATAGAGATAAAGAGTTTTATTAATATTTTTTATTACCTACAATGTATTATTTTTAATTTATTATTCCTTGATATAATATTGAATATTGTTTTATATTCCATCAGAACTCAAATTATATAAAAACAATTATGATCTGCATAATACTTACAATAATATAAATAAATATTTCATAAATAATTAAGCATAATGTACTGAAAATTTATTTCATAATGCCTCTTCTTTTTAATTAATATGTAAACTTATAGTTACGATATTAGTTTATAAATATCACTGCTTAAGTTATTATATAGATTAGAATAATATTAAAATATTCTTAAGTAATTGTGAAAAGGGACATAATTCAAATTCCAATCCTTTAAATAAATTAAAGAACAACACATTATTAATATAAAAAAAAAAAACCAATTCATGAATGTCATAGACTTTTTGGAATTTATACCTTTTGGAAATACTGTATTAAGATGGTGACTACAGTAGGTTTGATATTTTCTTAATTGATAGTTGGATTTTTCTTAATCTATATGTGGAAGTTATCACCACTTTCTCTGTTGGTCATAAAACACAGTGCATTTCATATGTGAGGAATTTATTGTATTACAATTTTTCATACACTTCTTATTTTTCTTCTTTTATATTCTAATAAAGATTTTTTTCTTAGTTACTTAAACTTTGCTGACTTATAAACAAAATTACAAACACTATAGAGAAATAGTTTATGTTTGCTTTGAATGCACATTTCAAACAATGTAATTATTAAGGTTTATCTTGAATTTTTACTTCAGTCTTTACTTCATTTGGTTGGACTTAATTAAGCATATTGATTAGCTATTAAGTTCCTGCTTCATGACTATCCCCCCAACCCAACTCTCACCCTAGTTTTTAAACATTTTGACAGTAATTTTCTCACCCCTAGTTTTTGAACAAATTTACTGGGCTGACCTCATTGGTTTTATCTTGGAGTACTGTTAACATCCAAATCTTCTTTAAACTTAATGACTAAAGGAGCAAATTGTAAAAATTATATGTTTTGTTCAGATTCCTTCCTGTACAAACAATGATAAAAAAGTTGTATATCACTAAAAATAAATGATAGTGAAGCTGTTATTTTTTATATGTATCATGAGCTTTAATTTGACTGACACTCCTTTCCGTATCATGCTTTGGCTACCTATGCCATTTAAATTATCTTATAAATGGGCTTAGGTATGTGTTTTCAAGTTCTTGAAAATTCAGCTTTTGATTTTTTCTTAAAGTTAATGCAAATCCATCGTTCCTGCTGTAGCTGACATTGAGAATTGGTATCACTTTGTGGTAGCATTAGCATTACAATTTTGTGGTAACACCTTATTTAGAAATTACATACATTACATCAGTGATCTTAAACACATTCCCCATGGGCCACATCAGGCCCACCAAGCCGAATCCTGTGACCCACAAAATGATTGGTGTCACAAGGTGTCATGAGAGATAAGATAGATTTTCGGCCCTTGGGACATTGAAAAGCCCATATGTGCCCCTCAGGGTGGTTTGAGTTTGAGACCCCTGCCTTACATCATTTACACCATCCCAAGCATGACAGTTATATCTGTTAAATTTTGTCTTGTGAATTAATGTGCAGATCTGGGACTTATTGTGTCCCACATTAATTGTTGATTGGAAACTGAAATACATTGTTAAAAAAAACAGACAAATATAGGACAGTGAGGCATGTTTGATATCAAATGAAGCATGTGAGAGATTGGGCACTTATTATCAGAAGTCTGCATTTACCACCAAGAAAGGCAGGTGGATGATGATGGGCTTCTTTTATTTCAAATCAGGATGGTCTGGTCATCTGAAAATAACTTCTACAATGAGGTAGATCATGTAGATCTACCTCATTGTATACATATTAAAACACACCATGCACCATGTGAGTTTTACTGGGCTGTCTCAGTGGACATAAGAGAAGCTTGCAAGTGATTTTTAGGAGATTACATTTACCTGTCAGGAAGGAAAAGGGTCTTGCTGGACTGTTTTGTATCAGAACATTCCATGATGAACTATCCATTGTCTAACACAAGGGGTGTCTGACAGTGTATATCAGAACATTATATTTATAGAGAGGGAAGGCAAGTAGATATTCTTAATTGTCTCATGTAACCTAAGGGAATTGCTTGTGAGTATATATTAAAACATTCCATTTACCATGAGGAAAGAAAAATGTTTCTACTGGACTCTCTCAATTTACATCAGTTTTGTTTCATAGTTTAATATCAGAACAGCGCATTTACACTTGATGAAAGCAGATACCATCAAACATGTTGAACCATTTTCCACCCCATTTTACATCAGGAAACAAAGGTATGCAGTGTATATCAGAACATTTCATTTGCATGATATATTGGTTCTTTTTTTTTTTGCAGTAGTTTCAAATTTTAAAATCCCACTCAGAATGAAGGATGATTTTCATTAGTGTTTTGTTAATGTGACCAGAAAAATATTTCCAGTTCCTTTTTTCTGGTTTGTCATTAACCATGACATCATGAAGAAAGCAATATAGACTGATCTGCAAAAACATTATGCTATGGCAGATCAGGGTATTTGTTGTTTGCAGTTTGATTCCCCTTATAAGCGAGTACATACAGTAAGCCAAACTGTATGTCTAGGTGCAAAAAAAAAAAACCATACCATTATTAGACATTGTCTTGAAACCCATGCTTCACTTCCAGGATACAGAAAGCCATGATGCTGCAAGTGTAAGCACAAGAATGGTTGTAATTTATAAAGAACATCACTTTTTGATGGAATGACCATTGGCTCACAGTTGTTCTTAAGTTATGGTCAGTGGACATGAAATTTGCACAATAGACCTAAGAATCTTGAAAATGGTGCCAATCACACATCAAAAATGTCTGCCATGGTGATCAGTTAAAAAAATTTGCTATCAATATTTTTCCTTGGATGGTCATATTGACATGGGTTTTTTACTAAAAGACTTTTTAATTTCTTTCTTGTTCATAAATGAAAATGGTACTTATCTAACATGCATTATGTCTGTCATGTTGTCATCAGTCTCCTTCTGAATGGATGGTCTTAGTGATATGGATTTTTCACCAAAAAAAACTTCATATAATGTCTGTTGATTCTAAATGAAGTGATACCATTTGAAGAGCCAATATTGTCACCATGGTGGCCATCTTAAAAATATTCTTTTTTCTGCTTCTGAGTGTATGGTCATATATTGACATTGGGTACCATATGATATTGGGTTGACTGGTTATGCTCATCTTGAAGATGTTACTATTAGTCTATTGACATGGGATTTTCACTGAAACACTTCTTACTGTACATAATGTTGTTGGCTCTAAATGAAGATGATTCTGTGTGACATCACAAAATTTGAAATATCTAATAACAGCTGCATATCCTAAATTGGTGCATGTCTAAATAGACAAAAATGTGTTCCTAAGTTATAATAATGGCCATCTAACCTCCAAAATGTCTGATAGTTATAATGAAAATCTTGATATTGTTAATTGTTCTGAACAGATGGTCTTAGTCTTTACTAAAACAATATTTTAGCAATCTGTAGCTGGTTCTGAATGAAAAGGGTGCTAGACCACCCTCCAACATGGCAAAATCTTAAAACATTGCTATTACTACACCTCTTGCATGGATGATGTCACTGATAGGAGTTTTTCACATAAAAATTTCTTGTAATATTTAATTGGTTTTTAATGAAATGGTGCAGATCTGACCAGCAGCATGTCTTTACTTTTATGAAGGAGAGTTTGAATTTAGACTCAGTTGACCTTGGAGTAAAGTCAGAGGTCATTGCTTACATTTGTTTTCTTCACTTAGCTTATTACTTTACATATACAAGTGATCATTGACTGAGCTTTGTATTTGGATGCATTCCAATGAAGAAGTTGATATTGATTTTAAGATCAAAGGTCTTCACTCAGATTTGTATTAGTACTGACTTATGAGCAAAATATTACAAATAAGTATGAATTTTGTATAAATATAAAATCTAGTTAGTGGATATACATGACAAATACTTTCATATATTTTATTTTATTAAGAATATTTAATTATCTATTTATAACCAAATGTAGTACCTGTTCATATTCTGAAATTGTCTGAGACAAGTTTAAAGTTTTCAGTCCTTGATATTATGTTTATTTTGTGATTGTGAAAATTTGGACATGTGAAACAATATTTTTTCACCAGATTTGATATGTTGTAGTTTCTCAAAAATATGCGAGATGGTTTCAGTATTCAGCAGCTGAAAAGAAGAGACAGCCATACCTTGGATTCCTGGACATTCTTTGCAAGCAGTAAAGTATCAGAACTTTCCAGGGACAATTGTTTTGAAAAGGAGATTGCACACAACCAATTTCTTTTGACATTTTCTCTATCATGCATTTGTTCATATATTAGGTGCTTATTGAGAAACTTAGTATGAAATAAAATTTACATTTTAAGAAAGTTTAATTTCAATACTCTTTTCTAGGGGGATTATTGTACATGAGGACAAGACACCATTACTTCTTAACCAGACTTACTGGCCAAGTTACAATCGGGCGTAAGTTTTTAAGTTCTGTATGAACTGCTGCATGAAATAATGTCTTGAGTACCATTTCTAGCTACACAGTGGTGTAGCTTAAAATTCTGGTTTCCTTCCACTGAACAACTTAGTTCTGAGGCCACATCCCAGTAATAAAAAAAGTTGTTTTATGGGAAGTTTTTACCCAACTCTCTTCATTCTCTACAGTTGTGGGGGCTTCTTGGACCATTGCAGACTTGTATGAATAAACAAAAACATTTTAACATTGTTACATGAAATATTCACCAACATTTCAATGTTTATTAGAGATCAGCATAAGCATTGTCGTTAAAGTGCTTCTATTGAGTACACCACTCCCTTCATAACTCGCACCATAATATTTTAAAATGTGCTGAAAAAAATTGTGATAAGAATTGGTAAATTGGTAAATTCAACCTTAATGCATAGCTCATTTTATCATTGAAAATGGTGATTAATACCTGTAAAGATAGAATCCATATTGAGAAATTTGCATGTTATAATAAGATATAACATGTTATGTTTTGTTTTGTTTTTGTTGAGAGAAATAGTTGTCAATACACTGTAAATAAACCGTCTGGTGAAATAACGATCAATGAAAACTTTAGGTAAATGCTAACAGGTGGCAACAGAGAATGAAATAAACACCAGTTAAATGTCTTGCTGTGTGAAACTCAATGTTATAATCCTTTAATTTCGCTTCAATGTATAAACACTATAATCCAAACATATTCTCTTCTATGAAAATATGAAAAGAGTCAGTTGACTGTCACATTGAAACCCATGAGTATTTCTATGAGAACTTAATTACATGCTGGCTTTGTTTTGATCAGCAAATTGGGGAAGTGTTTGTTGCATTAAAATAAATAATTAAGAGACCTGTGTTGTTTTATCACTTTGAATACATCTGTTTTATCAGATCAAGCAAGAGAAATGCAATACAAAAATTTCAAAGGCATGCACATAGGAGCATAAAGATCATGCAGTTGAGAAATCTGAGAGATTTTGCATGGCAGCAGAGAAATCAAAGAGTAATATGAAAAAAATTAACAGATTTTTTCAAAATGTGAAGTGATATTTGTTAAATGTGTCACAAACTGCAAGTATTATCATGTTCTAATTTACATTGTTTGAAATTTATAGACCCTTTAAATTCATGTTGATAACTATTAACTCTTGTGATTTATTTTTTTTGTTCATTTTCCTTCTACTGCAATCAAATCTGTCTTCCTATTGTTCAATCGACATTGTTTCTCAAAAAGATTGTCGATCTTTTGTTTTAAAAAACTTTGGATCAAATAATAAAACAAGAATGTATTCAATTCAACACAAAAAAATCTTCAATGTAGTACACAATGTGTTAAGTGAACGGAAACCATGTGGAATAAATTTTTGATGATCTCCTCATTATATGGTAAGTTGTCCTGAAATTAATGTTACTCTATAAGGAAAAAATAAAGTACACCGTTATGAAGAGATATTTATTTACAATTAATCTCAGCATGATTATTGAGTATTCAGCTGTAACCTGCCAACCCATCCCATGCCTTTTTTGCCTCTATGTCTATCCCTTTATTAGTTTTGTTATAGGTCCCTTGATAACTCATGCCCTTGCTTATAGTGTGGTCCATGTTTTTGGACCTCATTGTGCATGAGCTGTCAAGGGAGTGGTGTATAAGCTTTGTTGTATTCTTCATGTTTCCTCCTATACATCATTGGTGCATCATTGCACATGTAAAATTCAGGTTCCTGATCTTGTTTCTTTCAAACTGATTGGATATATTTCATTGGTCCAAATGTACATATAGTAAATTTCTTACCATTACTTCTGTTGACCTGGAGCTTTCATCGTGTGGTACCCATATTTCTGTTTTTATACAAATAACACAAATTTTAAAACCCATTTTTTTCCTTGCATTAAAATACCAGCATTTTACTATCTGCAATACTATAGTAACATTATTCAGAAGTTGTTTTAGTTCTTACTGTTGCTTATTTAACAAATGATTAAAAATGATAAGTAGAATTAGATTGACTGTGATTTTTCATTCAGTATGTATTAATCCTTTTAAAATGTCTACACATTTAGAATATAACATTTTTGGTGACAAAATTATTTTTTAGGTTAAAAGTACCATGAAGCTTATTGCAAAATCTCCATTAGAATAAAGTTCTCAATAGAAATATTAGAAGAGAAAGAAACTATAATGATTTTTATTGATTGATAGTGTTTAAAACTTTGTGTCTACAACAAATTACAAATAATACAATAGTGGGTTCAGGAAACTGGTTTACATGTGGATGTTTTCCTTTAATTTTAGATACTTTAAAGTGATCTTCAACATTAGTGGACAACAGGAAAATGTAGCGAAATATGGAGACTATTTTACTTATGAAATGGCACCGAGAGCCCAGATATTTAGACGAGATCATGGAAAGGTTGTGGATATAGAATCACTGACACGGTTAATGAGGCAAGTCCACATCATCTCATTACAAATACTTTTGATGAAAATGAAGTTTATAGAGTTCAAGTCAGTAATATCAATCATAATACAAGCTACTGTTGAAAAGTTATTGTCAGTTAGACAGGTGTGCAATTAAACCTTTCTTGATATTATGTATTGGCTTGCCCACCATAGTTGTTAAAAACAGTAAAGAAAATAAAAGTAACTATGATAAGTTTGTTATTTTTTCATTTTAGTTTATGCTGATACTAAGAAAATATACTGATAAATAAATTGTAGCTGAATTATTCATATTTTGTATCTGTACACTGGGCAAGTTAATGAATATGAAAATTACAGAAATATATTTCACTTGATAAGTGAAACATTTATCAGCCTCAATCCTGTTGTGTTTTCAGTAATAACTGGATTTTTATTATTAACAAGTAGAGATACATACCTGTGACTCTACCGGTGGTAAAAAAATACTGTTTTAAAGACCGTCTACCGCACATACTGTTTAGTAGTCAAAATCTACCGGTTTTGAAAATTACATATAAATTTTTTTTAATCCGGTTTTTTATGTGTTTTATCAACACATTAGATAAAGCAGAACCAGTATAATGGGAGCCAGAAATAATAGACCTATGATATAACTGGTGCGACCATTCATGATTGTAGTGGGATTGCAATCGTTAGCATATGGAACACTTAATTAAAAGTTGCATGGCATGATGGGAAATCTTATATTTTCACATGTGAAAATATAAGGATATATTTTAAAATAGGATTGAAATTTTTTTTTGCAAAAAAGTCTAAATTTCATGATGATATATTGACACAAAAGTTTTAAAGGGTGCTAATACAAAATAGTTTCCAAATATTTTGAACTAAACAAGATTGTTGTCCGAGTAAGAAACAATTTATATCCACACAACAAACACTTAATTCAAAAGCCATGAAAATTCTTCACTCCTACATTTTTTTAATGATGGGGAGATATTCAAACAAAAGATTAAAAGAAAAAAGAAAGACAAAAAAAATTGGTCCTGAAACAGGTATGATAACTATTTTATGCGGCCATCAGTGCAATAAAGTTGTGTAACTAAAATGAGAAGAGGGATTATTGTGCCTATCATGCAGAGAACCAAAATGTTTTGACCTAAATCCAGGCTGGGAAATAAGGATGGACACAATGCATTCAATTTTACATTATGTCATATTGGCATCCTGTAGCCGAAATGGCATTGTTAAACAAACTATATTTCATATACACTAAATCATGTAGTAAAACAATCTAAAGTAAACCATTCATATTGACCTCTCCTTTAAAATTTATATTTACAAAAACAACGGTGGATAATTGTATGATCCATAACTTTAATATTATATTATCTCTGGTAGCCATTACTTGCATAATCCATAACTTTAATATTATGTTATCTCTGGTAGCCATTACTTGCATAATCCATAACTTTAATATTATGTTATCTCTGGTAGCAATTAATTGTATGATCCATAAGTTTAGCATTAAGTGTATTACTAGCAGCCATTAATTGTATAATCAATACTGTTTAGCTGATTTAAAGAGGTGACTGTGTCAGTTTTTATCCTTTAGCTTTGATGAATTAAATCCTTCTAGACAGTGATATTTGCTTTAAGACAAATTATTTTTTATTATTTTTTGCATATACATTTTTTGTTCACAAGTTTTTCCAATGTTAATTTCTGAAAATTGAGGAAAGATGAATGGTAAACCTTCGCCAAAATTTTCAATCAACGACTACAGTTCATTTGACCTGTATAATGTAATGGGTTGTAAAATATTACCAATAGTCAGCAATTTAAGCTTCCTACAACTAATTGTTTTGGACTTCACATAACTATTGTGACAGTAGTCTATATATTGTCACTGAAGTAAATAAAAAAGAAACAACATAAACTAAAATAAATGTTATTTTCTCTTGCTTCAAATGAATTTTGTTTTGGGTTGGACCTAATGTTAGATACTTTGTATATCTTGTATATGTAACACAGTTTCTAAGTAAGTTGACTTCAGAATCAGTAATCTAGTTAATTGTTGTTGTTACTTTGAATTATTTTGGATGACATTTGTCCTTATGGTACTTAAACCATATTCTCAAGCCATCAATAACTTTGACCTTGAACTTTACGTAATGAGAATAAAAGTTTAATAGATCAGTATTCTTACAATTTTTTTAAATAATGTATCTAAGGATACGTATTGTATGAAATGAATACAGTAAATTTGTCAGAGTTGAATGTACATTAAAATTCATTTCATTATATAAAAACAGACTGCATTATTAAGTGATGTTTCTATATGTTAATAATTTCACATATAATATTATACATGATACACGTAACACAGTATGAAAATTATGTAATGAAGTCTGTTTTAATTCTATACCAGGTATAATGATTTCAAACATGACCTCCTGTCTTGGTGTAATTGTACACCACCATATAGTGCAGCCAATGCTATCTCAGCCCGAGGTGATCTGAATCCTGTCAATGGCACTTACCCACTGTCAGTTCTTGGTAGTCGTCCTAATGGTGGAATAGATCTGAAGGTACAAAGTATTTACAAATTATTAATTTTGTGTTGATTTTACATCTGAGATACTCACTTTGACTTAGGCAGTGGTATTAAGAAATAATTTGTTCTATGTGGCTTGAAATAAAGTAATAATAGTATATATATATATATATATATATATATATATATATATATATATTGAAGATTATGGGACAATTACTAAACTTTTAAATGTTATTTCAGTTTTTTTATCACATCTGCTTAATAAGCTTACTGTTCTCAGACATCACTGCTACAAGGCTCACAGCTCTGCAGCTTGCTTTACCACAGCTGTTACAATGTAAATAAGTTTAACTAAAAATAATATACAAAATTAGTTTCAGTGAAAAAAGGCATTGAATGGCCTATTGATCATTAACAGAGTATTAGCTGCATCAAATCCCATTGGTAAAATGTACAGTGATCCTACAAATAAGAAAAACTTTTCATTATTTCCAATTTTTTCACATGTATAAGGAGGCATTTTATTTAAAAAAAATAATATTTGTTTTCTTTTCACTTTTCTGTTTCAGTTAACAAGCAGTACATTGATTAGAGAGCTAAAGTTCATGGCCATTGCTGGACCAACCTGGGATGATCTCCCTCCTTTTCAGTGGAGTACTTCAGATTTTAAGGACATTCCACACCATGGGATACCAGACCTCTGCAAGTTTGAGCCAATATATTTCAATGGGACTGTACTGGACAAAACCATGAAAGTCCTGTTTAATTTGTAAAATTAATGTAACATTCTCTAACAAATTTTGAAAATAAGATGGTAGTCTAGAAACTAAACTGTACCAGACATGTTGTAGTCCAGCTAAACTTCAAAATTTATTTATGATTTGATTGGAATTGGGCAACTGGCAATGTCTCTGAATTTGTTCTGATTGTTACCCAATTCTGATTAAAATATATAATAAATCATTAAACTTTCATTAACCTTGTGTAATATCAGTGTAATATGAACTATTGAATTTAAGATTTCTCTCTCACTTTTTAAAGATCCATAATGATTATTTTTGTGAAGTATTTGTAGTTATGCTTGAAAAATATAGAAAACTAATGATTCTGGCTTTTTATACCATTTTAATGAGGCACCAGGGTGGCTTAAACAGGTGGTTTATGGATTTAGTATTTGTCCAAAGTGCATTTTCTGCATTTATAAAAAAAAAAAAAAACATTAATTTTTAATGCATCAAAGTCTTCTAAATTAAGATACTTTTGTTTCCATCGCTTTTATATATTTATTTCAGAAATTCTGACTGACCAGTCACTTTAAAAAATGTATTCCTACAGATGCAATACAGATACCAAAACTTCTAGAATAACTGAATCTGGATTTTCATACCATCACTGTATATATTTTTATTGTGCATACTTTATGTTGATGCCATTATGTGTCCCTAGGAAAGGCACTTTACCTTTATTGTCTTGGCAGGTGGTTTTCCATGTTTTCATTACAACATCAAACAAAATTATTTCTCAACTGATAAAGAATGCTGTTTATTGTGAACATTTTCACAGTCTGGTATGTTTTCTGGTTACTTTTGTAGACTTAGCTGCTTTAAGGTGCACAACTTCTATAGATATATTTGATAATATATGCCCTGTCTGGTATATGTTCCAGTTAATGCTATAGATCTCTCCAATTGAAACCATATAATTAATGAAATTTTCCCAGTCTAGCATGTGTTCTGATAAATGTTTTAGATATCTAAACTTTATGCTGTATAACTTCTATTGTTGATGGCATTTTCCCAGTCTGGTATATGTTCTGGTTACTGTTTGAGATACCTCCACTTCAAGCTGTATAACTTCTAGTTTTTATGACATTTTCCAGTCTATGTGTTCCGGTTAATGTTGTAGCTATCTCCATTTTGAACCGCATGCCTTTATTTTTGGATACTGTTGTAAATACTTGCACTTTAAGCGTATACCTTCTATATATACATTTCAGAACATTTTCCCAGTCTGTTATGTATTCTTGGTACTTTTGTAGACCTAGCTGCTTTAAGCTGTACAACTTACACTGATACATTTGATAACATTTATTCCCCATCGGGTAAATTCAGTACTAGTAAGCTACACTTATAATATTCACAGTTTACTCAAGAATGTATTTTAGTATGAATACACTAACAAGGTATTACAAAGAAGCATCCATTGGATAACATATTTCTTATTTTGTGAGAAACTGATATCGAGGAGTGAGACTGAGATAGTCCAAAATTCTGTGACTTTTTTTGTCACAGATATCACAGGTATGAATTATCTTAGCAAATGTGGGTGCCAGGTAGCTTTTATGTCCTAATATCAAACCAATTATGAAGACTGTGACAGAGCCAAAACCTCTGGCTTAGTAGCAATAAATGACACTATCTATGACACTTATACTTATGATCATTTTTTAAACTTTATCATCATGTCTCATCTTTAAAACTGTTTTTGTCATTTTTATCTCATATATGTTAAGATTTTTATTTGTTTTACTGTTGCGTATCCCAAACAATTAACTAACATTAGAGTATGTTGTTTTATGTAACTATGGGAGTTGAACAAGAAAATTAAGGTTCATAATATTTTATACTTGTACCATTTTTTTAAATAAATTTTATTGTAACAAATAGTATAAAAAACATCTGAGATTATCAAAGAAAAAAGATACTTTGTTTATATTATTGTCATGAATTTGATACTGTGTATTTTCAGTGAAATACAGTGCATTATATAAAACTTATTTTATCACACTTGCTATTATTATTATTATTATTATTATTATTATTATTATTATTATTATTATTATTATTATTATTATTATTATTATTATTATTATTATTATTAAATAATATTTTGTAGACAAATTGCCCCAGTGAAGTTTTCCATATCTGTATTGTTCTTCCTGTAAAGATTCAAGTTATATATACTAAGTTTGTATAAGTCACATAGTAAGGTTACCCTGGTATATTTGATTATCTCTTTGAAAGACAAATTTTTATAGACTTTTAAGCTATTTTTTATGAGTTTTGTTTAAGTTAATATCTGAAAGTTTTGAAAAACATGCATGTAATTCAGAATTGCCTTTTCGTTTCATTTTACTTTATATTGTTTGCCTTATTGTAATATTTTGAGATAATTTTTATTTACTATTTACATTCTCAAAGCATTAATCTGTTATTTTTAAAAAATAAAATCTTACTACAGTTTTGGACTTTTTCTTTTGTTTTCAAATCTATGAAGATGTTTATGCTTCAGTTGCTAGAAGAACCATATGATTGTGGTAATTAGGTATTTAGGAAATTGTCCATATTTAGTTATTTGAGATGGATTGATTTGATTTGATTTGATTTGGATTGACTTTTTACCTAGTTTTCCACTGACATGGTATCACCAACAAGTATGTCTTCAGCCATAATTGAATATTGCATTTATCCCAATTATATACTCCAATTTTGTTGGACATGCATTTATCCAAATTATATACTAATATTGTTGGACATACATTGATCCCAATTATGTACTCTAATTTTGTTGGACATGCATTGATCCAGTTATGTGCTTTAATTTAGTTGGACATGCATTGATCCCAATTATGAACTCTAATTTTGTTGGACATGCATTGATCCAATTATGTACTCTAATTTTATTGGACATGCATTGATCTGCTTATACTAAGTTATTTGAATATGCTTTTATCCCAGCATTTGTCACAATTATGTACTTTAATGTTGGTTCATAGATTTAGTATAGGAATTAATCATACAATATTGTGAAAAAGCTTTTTGTGTCATCAATATGGATGCACAATATAATATATTGTCATCCAACTCTGTAGCAAAAAATAATAATGTTAAGTGATCGGAAAACAAATTGTCACAACTAATAATAACATTAAGAGACTGAGCTGCTAATTGTCATAATTAATAAAAATAAAAATATTAAGAGATTGGGCAACTAATTGTTGCAAATAACAATAGCCTTAAGACACTGGACAACTAATTGTTGCAAATAACAATAGCCTTAAGACACTGGACAACTAATTGTTGCAAATAACAATAGCCTTAAGACACTGGGCAACTAATTGTTGCAGCTAATGGTAATGCTAATTGTAATACTCAGATATTTGGTAAATTATGCTTTTTATAAATTAGAGTGTATAATAAACCCATTATTGTAAGTATACTGTTCAATTTATTGCATAGGCCTAGAAGACAAGCAAGGTTGTTGGTGACATGAAACAGTATATCCACCTGAGATAACAAACGCATAGACATACAATAACTGATGGTGTATTGTTGGAAACAATGTATGTGTAGACTCAGACCTGTAAATGTATCACATGCTGGAGGATCAGGATCTATGCCATCTGTACTATGTATGATTTCAAAGAAACAACTTAGTTTTAAATCTTCAAAATTCATTATACAGTTATAGATCTGGATTTTGGCAAAGGTGACTCTTGTACAGTTCCTGCTTAATCAGACAAAATTGCTTTTGTTTTCATATAGTGATCTTTTGCAGTGGCAGCCAGTATTCATATGTCCAGATCCATCAGTTATTTCTAACACAGATTCATTTCACTGGTCACTTGCATTGAGAATCATGTTTTTTTTGTTAGCTCTACTGGACAAAGAAGAGCATGTTGTCTATCCCATGCCCAATGGCACAAGTTTTTATCGCTACTCCTCCTTAGCTACTTGGAGGATTGCTCTGAAAGTCATCACATTGTGAGCATTATTGTGATGTATATTTTTTGTAACTCCTGGTATATGATGATGTTATCTGATTTTTATTATTTTATTCATGGCTTTAATTTATACAGAATATCATTAGTTTTGCCTATGTGACCTGAATCTGTTAAAAGCATAATATTGCATAGGATATATAAATGAATGCTTATGTATGTGATGACAATTTTTTATAATAATCTTAAGAATAAGACTTATATGGCACCCTTGGTTTCATTTCTTGTTGGCAGATGGGGTTTCAATGTTTCTGGAAATATTCATAAGTGGCCATTGGTTGGGTTAGATCACATGAATAGGCAAATGAGTAGTGTATTCTGTCACATAGGGTCTACTGCAAAATCACAATAATGTATATAAAGATGGAACTGAGCAATCAGTTTCATTCCAATTTTGGAGTAATTCACGATTCATATTTCCTGTTAAAAGTCTGCAGATGTGTTTCATGGTGACAATAGCCATATGTAGTTCATTGACAGGCTTATATACAGATAACACTACTCTGTAGATTTCAGACCAAAATCAGACTGAAAAATAGCTCATGAGACAGCTTAAATCATGCCAAGATATGGCCCATCAGACAGATACACTCATGCCAAGATATGGCCCATCAGACAGATACACGCATGCCAAGATATGGTCCATCAGATACACTCATGCCAAGATATGGCCCATCAGACAGATACACGCATGCCAAGATATGGTCCATCAGAAACACTCATGCCAAGATATGACCCATCAGACAGATACACTCATGCCAAGATATGGTCCTTAAGACAGATACACTCATGCCAAGATACGGCCCATCAGACAGATACAATCATGCCAAGATATGACCCATCAGATAGATACACTCATGCCAAGATATGACCCATCAGATAGATACAATCATGCCAAGATATGGCCCATCAGACAGATACAATCATGCCAAGATATGGTCCATCAGATACACTCATGCCAAGATATGGTCCTTCAGACAGATACACTCATGCCAAGATATGGCCCATCAAACAGATACAATCATGCCAAGATATGGTCCTTCGGACAAATAAAAGCAGGCCAATATATGGCCCATCAGACATAAAATCAGGCCATAATATGGCCCATCAGACAAATAAAAGCAGGCCTAGATACAACTCATCAGACAAATAAAAGCAGGCCAAGATATGGCCCATCAGACAAAAAAAAAAGCAGGCCAAAATATGGCCCATCAGACAAATAAAAGCAGGCCAAAATATGGCCCATCAGACAAATAAAATCAGACCATGATATGACCCATCAGACAAATAAAATCAGGCCATGATATGACCCATCAGACAACCAAAACAAGACCTGTAGATGACTTATCAGACTACTTATATAATACCTAGGGATGGCCCATGAGACAGCCTAATTAGATTAGAGTGCTGGTGTTAGGAAAATGGCATGAAAGAAAATACAGACAAGATAACAATATAATGATTACTACCCAACACAGACAAGATAAAAGTATTCAAGATTACTACCAGGCACATGCAAGATGATTAGATTCATAATTACAATGAAACACAGACAAGACAAATGTATTTATGATTACTATCAGACATATGAAAGATGATAATATTTATGATTACCACACAACACAGACAAGATAACAATGTTAATGATTACTACCTAACTTGGACAAGATAAAAAATATGCACAATTACAACCAAACACATGAAAAATGAGAGTATTTATGAATACTATCCAACATAGACAAGATGAACGTAATCATGATGACTACCCAACACAGACCAGATGAAAGTAATCATGATGACTACCCAAAACAGACAAGATGAAAGTAATCATGATTACTATCCAACATAGACAAGATGAAAGTAATCATGATGACTACCCAACATAGACGAGATGAAAGTAATCATGATTACTATCCAACATAGACAAGATGAAAGTAATCATGATTACTATCCAACACAGACAAGATGAAAGTAATCATTATGACTACCCAACACAGACAAAATGAAAGTAATCATGATTACTACCCAACACAGACAAGATGAAAGTAATCATGATTACTACCCAACACAGACAAGATGAAAGTAATCATTATTACTATCCAACATAGACAAGATGAAAGTAATCATGATGACTAAACGACATAGACAAGATAAAAGTAATCATAATGACTATCCAACATAGACAATATGAAAGTAATCATGATTACTATCCACCATAGACAAGATAAAAGTAATTATGATGACTATCCAACATAGACAAGATGAAAGTAATCATGATTACTACCCAACATAGACAAGATGAAAGAAATCATGATTACTACCCAACACAGACAATATGAAATTAATCATGATGACTACCCAACATAGACAAGATGAAAGTAATCATGATGACTATCCAACACAGACAAGATGAACCAACACAGACAAGATGAAATTAATCATGATGACTACCCAACACAGGCAAGATGAAATTAATCATGATGACTACCCAAAATTAACAAGATGAAAGTAATCATGAATACTACCCAACACAGACAAGATGAAATTAATCATGAATACTACCCAACACAGACAAGTTGAAATTAATCATGATGACTACCCAACATAGACAAGATGAAATTAATCATGATGACTACCCAACACAGACAAGATGAAAGTAATCATGATTACTACCCAACACAGACAAGATGAAAGTAATCATGATGACTACCCAAACAGACAAAATGAAAGTAATCATGATTACTACCCAACACAGACAAGATGAAAGTAATCATAATGAATATACAACTCAGACAAAATGAAAGTAATCATGATGACTATCCAACACAGACAAAACGAAAGTAATCATTATTACTATCCAACACAGACAATATGAAAGTAATTATGATGACTATCCAACACAGACAAAATGAAAGTAATCATGATGACTACCCAACACAGACAAGACAAAAGTAATCATGATTACTACCCAACATAGACAAGATGACAGTAATCATGATTACTATCCAACACAGACAAGATCAAAGTAATCATGATGACTTTCCAACACAGACAAGATGAAAGTAATAATGATGACTACCCAACAGTCAAAATGAAAGTAATCATGATTACTACCCAACATAGACAAGATGAAATTAATCATGATGACTATCCAACACAGACAAGATGAAAGTAATCATGATTACTATCCAACACAGACAAGATGAAAGTAATCATGATGACTACCCAACACAGACAAGAAGAAAGTAATCATTATTACTATCCAACACTGACAATATGAAAGTAATCATGATGACTACCCAACATAGATAAGATGAAATTAATCATGATGATTACCCAACACAGACAAGATGAAAGTAATCATGATTACTACCCAACACAGACAAGATGAAAGTAATCATAATGACTATCCAACACTGAATAGATGAAAGTAATCATGATGACTATCCAACACAGACAAAATGAAAGTAATCATGATTACTATCCAACACAGACAATATGAAAGTAATCATGATGACTATCCAACACAGACAAAATGATAGTAATCATAATTACAACCCAACACAGACAAGATAAAAGTAATCATGATTACTACCCAACATAAACAAGATGACAGTAATCATGATTACTACCCAACACAGACAAGATGAAAGTAATCATGATGACTGTCCAACACAGACAAAAATGAAAGTAATCATGATGACTATCCAACACAGACAAGATGAACCAACACAGACAAGATGAAAGTAATCATGATGACTACCCAAAATAGACAAGATGACAGTAATCATGATGACAACCCAAAACAGACAAGATGAAAGTAATCATGATGACTACCCAACACAGACAAGATAAAAGATATCATGATAACTATCCAACACAGACAAGATGAAAGTAATCATGATTACTACCCAACACAGACAAGATGAAAGTAATCATAATGACTACCCAACACAGATAAGATGAAAGTAATCATGATGACTACCCAACACAGACAAGACGAAAGTAATCATTATTACTATCCAACACAGACAAAATGAAAGTAATCATGATGACTACCCAACATAGATAAGATGAAATTAATAATGATGACTACCCAACACAGACAAGATGAAAGTAATCATGATGACTACCCAACACAGACAAGATGAAAGTAATCATGATGACTACCCAGCACAGACAATATGAAAGTAATCATGATAACTATCAAAGACAGACAAGATGAAAGTAATCATGATGACTACCCAACACAGACAAGATGAAAGTAATCATGATGACTACCCAACACAGACAAGATGAAAGTAATCATTATTACTATCCAACACTGACAATATGAAAGTAATCATGATGACTACCCAACACAGACAAGATGAAAGTAATCATGATGACTACCCAACACAGACAAGATAAAAGATATCATGATAACTATCCAACACAGACAAGATGAAAGTAATCATGATGACTACCCAACACAGACAAGACGAAAGTAATCATTATTACTATCCAACACAGACAAAATGAAAGTAATCATGATGACTACCCAACATAGATAAGATGAAATTAATAATGATGACTACCCAACACAGACAAGATGAAAGTAATCATGATGACTACCCAACACAGACAAGATGAAAGTAATCATGATGACTACCCAGCACAGACAATATGAAAGTAATCATGATAACTATCAAAGACAGACAAGATGAAAGTAATCATGATGACTGTCCAACACAGACAAAAATGAAAGTAATCATGATGACTATCCAACACAGACAAGATGAACCAACACAGACAAGATGAAAGTAATCATGATGACTACCCAAAATAGACAAGATGACAGTAATTATGATGACTACCCAACACAGACAAGATGAAAGTAATCATGATTACTATCCAACACAGACAAGATGAAAGAAATCATGATGACTATCCAATATAAACAAGATGAAAGTAATCATGATGACTACCCAAAACAGACAAGATGAAAGTAATCATGATGACTACCCAACACAGACAAGATGAAAGTAATCATGATGACTACCCAACACAGACAAGATGAAAGTAATCATGATGACTACCCAACACAGACAAGATGAAAGTAATCATGATTACTATCCAACACAGACAAGATGAAAGATATCATGATGACTATCCAATATAAACAAGATGAAAGTAATCATGATAACTATCCAACACAGACAAGATAAAAGTAATCATGATGACTACCCAACACAAACAAGATGAAAGTAATCATTATTACTATCCAACACAGACAAGATGAAAGTAATCATGATGACTACCCAACACAGACAAAATGAAAGTAATTATGATGACTATCCAATATAAACAAGATGAAAGTAATCATGATGACTATCCAACACAGACAAGATGAAAGTAATCATGATGACTACCTACACAGACAAGATGAAAGTAATCATGATGACTACCCAACACAGACAAGATAAAAGTCATCATGATGACTATCCAACACAGACAAGATGAAAGTAATCATGATGACTACCCAGCACAGACAATATGAAAGTAATCATGATAACTATCAAAGACAGACAAGATGAAAGTAATCATGATGACTACCCAACACAGACAAGATGAAAGTAATCATGATGACTACCCAACACAGACAAGATGAAAGTAATCATTATTACTATCCAACACTGACAATATGAAAGTAATCATGATGACTACCCAACATAGATAAGATGAAATTAATCATGATGACTACCCAACACAGACAAGATGAAAGTAGTCATGATGACTATCCAACACAGACAAGATGAACCAACACAGACAAGATGAAAGATATCATGATGACTATCCAATATAAACAAGATGAAAGTAATCATGATGACTACCCAACATAGACAAGATGAAAAATATTATGATGACTATCCAATATAAATAAGATGAAAGTAATCATGATGACTACCCAACACAGACGAGATGAAAGTAATCATGATGACTACCCAACACAGACAAGATGAAAGTAATCATGATGACTACCCAACACAGACAAGATGAAAGTAATCATGATTACTATCCAACACAGACAAGATGAAATTAATCATGATGACTACCCAACACAGACAAGATGAAAGTAATCATGATGACTACCCAACACAGACAAGATGAAAGTAATCATGATGACTACCCAACATAAACAAGATGAAAGTAATCATGATGATTACCAAAATTGACAAGATGAAAGTAATCATGATTACTATCCAACATAGACAAGATGAAAGTAATCATGATGACTACCCAACACAGACAAGATGAAATTAATCATGATGGCTACCCAACACAGACAAGATGAAAGTAATCATGATGGCTACCCAACACAGACAAGATGAAATTAATCATGATGACTATCCAACACAGTCAAGATGAAAGTAATCATGATGACTACCCAACACACACAAGATGAAATTAATCATGATGACTACCCAACACAGACAAGATGAAAGTAGTAATAATTACTACACAATAAAATAGGGTGATATTGAAAAATATCATTCTGAATCTCAAGTTGAGTAAAGTTTGTTTTCAAATGAATTTTCGATTTGATGCTAGATAATGACTGATATGACCCACTAACAGACTGAAATCACATTTTTAATGTGTCAAAGATACCCTTAATTCTCTTTAAATATGAAGAGAAGATATTTTGGAGAAAAAAGTCTGCTACAGCATTATTAGAGTTGAAGTATATTTTAATACAATATTAAATGCATGTACAATCAATATTTATAACAAAAATTATTAATCTCAAAGGATAAATAATGGCTGCAGTTATGTTCTGACATGGTCATTCTTAATGGATGTTCCTAAAGTGTCTGATTTGCAAAGCAGTTTATAAAGTAAATTACCATTTCATATTTTTTGTCCAAAACATATTTTTTTCTCTCAAAGCCATGGATAAATAATGGATAATATTTTGTTTAACCATGTGTATAACAAAAAAAGCTCTGGGTACATGAGAGGCCAGGATGTGTTTCAGATTTGACCTGAGAATGAACTATTGAACGTTCAAGACATGACTAGGTGAGGATATATAGTATAACAATACCAACTATACAACCCCAGGTGGGTGGAGCTTAAGGTGTATCATGATTGCATTCAGAAATAAACCACAAACCTAGCTGTGATTAATGCATTATGCAAAAGTTGTACTTTCTGTTAGGCTTGAAAAAAAGTTGAGCCTCATGGCAACATGCGAGATTATATTAATTCATAACTATATCACACTTTATATTTTTTATGATTTTTTTTTTTAAAATGTGGTACACATGACTGTCAGGTGTAACCAGATAACTCTTACACCTGTCTAGTAATCTCCCTTATATGCAATGGAATACCTGTTTCTGTCCTTGTCAAATTAACAATCTAACATTGTTCTCTGTGACAGTGGGAGACATGCATGCTGAGGCAGGATAGAAAGTATATTTATTTCACAACACATTTGCACTGAGGTCTATGGCAAAACAACTGGTACCGTGATTCCTGTACAAACCCCAAGTGGGCTGAGCTTAAGTTGTGGAATCAGAAATAAACAACAAAACTAGCTGTGATTGGTGCATTATGTAAGAACTGTACTTTCTGTTAGGCTTAAAAAAAATGTTGAGCCTCTTGGCAACATATGAGATTATGTCTGTTATAACTTGATAACTTTTACCCTATCTAGTTCCAGCAGAGTTATCTCCCTTGAGTGAAATGGAGTACTTGGTTTTGTCCTTGTCAAATCGACAATCTAACATTGTTCTCTATGACAGTGCATGATATGCATGCTGAATTAGGATAGAAATTATTTTTTTGACAAAACATCAGCACTGAGGTATATGGACAACCAATTGGTATAATGATACCAATTGTACAACCCCAAATGGGCGGAGCTTAAGGTGTATCATGATTGCATTCAGAAATAAACAACAAAACTAGTTGTGATTGGTGCATTATGTAAGAGTTGTACTTTCTGTTAGGCTTTAAAAAAAGTTGAGCCTCTTGGCAACATGTGAGATTATGTTAATTCATATCTAGATCACATTTTGTATTTTTTAAGATTTTTTTTTAAATGTGGTACACATGACTGAAAATGTGTCTGGTGTAACTAAATAACTCTTACCCCTGTCTAGTTCTAGCAGAGTTATCTCTCTTAAATGCAATGAAGTACCTATTTTCGTTGTTATCGAATTGACAATCTAACATTGTTCTCTGTGACAGTGTGTGATATGCATGCTGAGGTAGGATAGAAAGTATATTTATTTTGCAAAACATTAACATTGTGGTCTATGGAAAAACAATTGGTACCGTGATACCAATTGGTACCGTGATACCATGTTGGCGCTCTACAGTTTCGTATTCAACATAGAATTTTAAAGAAAAACAATTTCCCCGAGATTCCTCACTAGTTATACTGGCTATTTAAAAAAGACTTTGTATATCTTAGGTATTGTTCAAAGAAGCTTTAATTCCCTTTATTTTGGTGTATGATGGGTCTCATATTGGGTTAGAGAGTATACAGCTTGGCTTTACTCCAGATGTGCATCTTTCAAAAAAGTGCTAGCTCCACTTTCTCCTTTCCACCTCCGAACTTCAGAGGTAAATTGTAAAAACAAAAACAAAAAAAAAAGAAAGAAAGAAAAAAAAGAGCCGATAACTTTTTTTAAAATACATTTTATATATTTGGTATTTCATTCATTGCACTTTCAGAAATTGGTATTGTCTACTCTGGCAAAATTCATTTTCCCTATTTTAATAGCTGCCAAGGATAGTGTACTTTAGAGAAATTCAGGTTGATTTTTGGAGCACAAGGGAGCAGTCATTTTAGTTAGCAGTGTGCTAAGATCATTTACAGTTTCCAAAAGTACAATATCCAAAGAAATTTCAGCCACATTACATTAAATTATAATAGAGGTATGCCAATAGTCTCTCCACTGTGCATGTTTAAAATGCATACTTCACTTTACATACCTCACTCTCTTAAAAGTACATAATAATTGGTGAGCGCCACCTGAAAACACTGGGTCTATAGTCACGTGATTGTTCATATGACTTGACAAAATGGCGAAGTTTACAGCAATTTTAATTTTGTGTACTCTGATTTCGGTGATTTTGGCATCTCCAAAAGTAACACCAGCGTATGTGACATACCACGAGAAAACGAAGAAATTCGAGTTACATATAAATGAGGAACTGTCAAGTTCAACACCATGGGTCGTGAAAGGAAGTTTCTCCAACCAAATCAACGAAACAGGGTTTGCAGTCGTTGAGCATCCTCATCCACCTCTTCATTGGTCCGATAAATCAGACCACTAAAGCTGTGTTGATCCTTATGTACTATTTTACAACTCATCCATCAGTATGAACACACATTTAGAGGTCTGATTTACCGGACTGCCGTTTCCTTACTTGCAACGTCCGTTAATTGTCTGCCTACTTCCGTTATCTTCATGTCCTCTCTCATTCTTATATACACAAGGCAGTGGTGTTTTTTAATTGCTTCTTTTTAAAAATTTTCCGCTCACTGGTACAAATATAAGACGTCGAACCTAATACATATGATGATGGGGAGTGTGAAGGGATACATAAACTTGAGGCAAAATTTAAAAGAATATCTCACATTTTTGGCATTCATCTTTGATACAGTTGTGCAAATTTTACATAGACAAAATAAAACGTTTTGCTCTGAGTAGGCGGAAAGAACAAGTTTGAATATGTCTAGTCTCACATTTTTTGGCATTCCACTTTGATACAGTTGTGCAACTTTTACATAGACAAAATAAAACGTTTTGCTCTGAGTGGGCGGAAATAATGAGTTTGATATGGCATAATAATATAGTCCATCATACTGAGTCCATCTAGTCCATCATACAGAGATGCAAGTTCCAGTGCCATATCAGATGAGTTTTTTCCCTGACTTGTTTTGTATTTATAACATATCCACTTTTTATTCACACATATTTCAAGATTTTTATATATACTTTGTAATAAATAAATTATGCATTTGGCATTTATGAAAGATAATATTTTGTACAACTAGTAATATGTTAGTACTGGCCAAAATTGGCAAGTCATTGTCATGGGCTGGTAACTCATAAACTTTTCCCCATTTGGTTAGTCAGTGATATCATCTGCATAACACTGTTATAATTTGCAAAAGAGCTGGTAACTTCATATCAACATGATCCATAATAGAAAGAACTTTTGCAAAGATTGCACTTTACTGTATATAAGTGGAGTTCAGCTGTGAACAACATAGACCCTGATCTGCCACCACATTATGTACTGGCAGGTGAGGGTTTGTGTTGTCTGTTTTACTGATTATTCCTAACAAACTGCAAAGACCCAGATCTGCTGGCACAATGTTCAACAGAGAATCTGGTTTTATGCAGTTTGCAGTTGACTTGACGTGCATGTGAGTATATATGATATATTTATATGCAGTTTCAGAATAAGTGTAATTGCTGTTGCCACATTGAATCAAATGCTCTATTTTTATCCATAGGTGGTCATATTTAACAATCTCCAGCAGCAGTGATTTTCCTGACAACATTCAGGCCTATTTCGCAGGTTATCTTGAGGCATCCCTCACACGAAAACTGATTAACCAGAATTGGATTAATAATGTGGAGGGATATTGTTCAGAGCCTTATACTCCATACTGCCAGAGACTGCACAAGTTCCTTCAGGAAAACATGGACTGGATGAATGAACAGATAAAGGCTAAGGCAGCATCTGATCCATACTGGCACATGGTAATGACACATTAGTTTTATTTATTAACTTTTTTTCACATCATGGACCATAAGTGTTCAGAAATAGAATGTCCAACTCAAACAACTGACAGTGCAGGTGAGAAAGAAGGGACTCTGGCAGTAGATGACTAGTTTCATGGCATAGCAGTAAATTTCTGGCATATTATTTAACTATATTGCTATGTATATCTATATTATGTATTTCATTTTTGACTCATGATTATAAATTCCAAAGGGTCATTTTTGTAAACACATTTTGTAGCTTCAGGATGATGGTTGTAATTTTAAATTGAGTAAACATGTGTCTGTAGACTTTTGATGGTGGAAGGTGTTGAAGTGATCTTGTTAATGACTTTGGTGGATTTTGATGTCAGTTAATTGGTTTCATGCTCGGAAATTCCGGCTCACCTGAGTTCTGATTGATTGGCTGCTAAAAGACCTGACTTTGTTGACAAGTTGGAATGTTTTGGAAATGAATATTTGATCATCATCTGGGTTCTGAATTTGTGTCTTAGTTTTTTCTATATATGGTATTAATTATTCCTATCTTAAAATCTGTAGTTGATACAGTCATGTGTTACTTGTGTTAAATTATTATTTGGGAGAAATTATTTATTTCAATTATTCATTGGAGTTACAAGGTGCTCATAAATTTTAAGATAAGTAACTATTTTGGAATTACTGTGAATTCATTTCAAGACATTTTGGATTAATCATTGTCATACAATCAAAACTGTTAGCATATCAGCATTATTCAAGTCTATTGGCACATCACCAAACTAGATTAGACTTCATTTGGGACTGTTCAACTCCCTTGAAATACATTTGATATAACTTTTAGGAGTTTCTGGGATTTATTTTAGATAATTTTAAAATTTTATTTTGTAGGCAAATAACTTATTTGTTGAATTTTATAAAACTTGTTGGTTTTACTTTTTTCTGTTTAAGACCATTGAGTTGTGGCAGTATTTATTATCATCTAGTTTAATGTCAGTTTTCACTATAACAATGTTAGGATGTTTCTGTTCATCTGATTGCATTTATTTTACAATGAAGGTTTTATATTTATAACTGGAAAAAACCCATATTTTTTAAAATTTTCATAGTAAAAGTAAATGCCCATGGTTAATTATTAAGAATCCACAGAATAAACATTCTTGAAAATTTGGGATCCAAAACTTGTCTTTGAGTGTCCAGGATGTGCAAGTAATGTTTACAGAGTACTCTTAAAGTTCAAATGCTTAAGTTAAAAATATATTTTTCATCGATCAGTCTGAATCAGAGGATTGTAAACAGTCAAACAAAATATAACTATTTACAAAAAAGAAAACAAGAAATTTTCACTCTAACCTAGTATGCTGAAACATCAACTATGTTCATTTAATTGTGACTAGTTAACAATTATATATAATTATATATAATCAGTCCACTGTTTCAATTAATAATTATATATAATCAATCAACTGTTTCAAAATAAATCAGATTTTGACTATGGTGGCTAATATGAAAATTGCTACTAAATGTATGTAATGTTAATCTGTAAGTTAGATCAGATTGTCATGAAACTACATGTGAATGTCACGACTTTGATTCAGTTTATTATTATGGCCCAGCATGACAGAGTCCTCAGAGACCTTTAGTAATCTTATTTGTTCATAAGTCAACAATTTCATTTGCACAGGGTATTTTTTTTTTGGGGGGGGTAGGGATTTTAACCAACATTTGGTATGCAGTTTTATTAATTGTTTAAAGATTGTGTGTATGTGTGTGTTTTGCATTTTAGCATAGCATTAACAAAGACAACATGTCGCTATGATGTCTTCAGTGTGACAGTTTATAGTGATGTCTAGCACTGGGGCATATTTCTGCAGACATGTGGCATAATGTCCCACTCAGTCATATTATCCTGTCACGAGGCTGACAAACCCTAACACTAACCTCTTAATAATGATCTTGGATGGCTTCTACTCTGAAGAAAAGAGACTGTAATTATTTTACCTTTAGAAAAATTATTTATTGGGATATAGTACAGTATGTAAACTCCACATTATATAAAGTTTGGAAGACATTTTTTTCTGGGTTTTATTCTTCCAATACTATATAAGCCTGCTTTGTGCAGTGTTTGAGTGTTAAGTTATATGTGACATATGAGAAATAAAAGATCCTCTTGTGCCTCTTAAAAAAATGACTGATGAATGTACATATTTCACTTTCTCAAACTAATGACAGATGAATGTACAAATTACATTTTCTCAAAATAATGATAGATGAAAATATACAAATTTCATTTTCTTTGAGATTTTGGAGATTGCTTTGATGATTCACCTTAGTATTTATTTCTTACCCAGGTGGAGTTATTTTTGTACCAAGTCAGTGGGATCACAGATGGCTATTTTAATGTCACTCCTCAAGCTGGGTCTACCAGTGTGGATCCTTTCGGATTTTAGTAAGTGTATGCATTTGTTTCCCCTATTATATTACAAATGTATATTTTCTATTACATTGGAGAAAAATATGGTATTTTATCTGCATTGAACAAAATTGATTTAAGAAAGCATTTAAAAACCAATAAACACAGTGATAATGTGATTTGGTTTTTTAATGAAAAAGTTTCACAGTTCTCATGGATTTTTCCATAAATAACATACGTAATGTCTAGATCCTGTGTGCAGAGGTTTGCATCTTGCATCTAACACTGTTTATCTTCTGCTACATCTTAATTTTTTATGAAAGAAAACATGAAATTGACCTAGCCATCATTGCAACATTATGACAATATTTATCAATCATGATACAGATTTTGGTTAAGAACAGTACAGTGTATCACACATTTTATTTCAAGTTATCACTGATGTAAAGAAGGGGAGGGAGTTGATGACAGTCATGGCCACTTATGATAGTTATTTGTATGTTTTTGACCTTCGTGTAGAATTTCAATTTATTTTCAGAATTCCTGTGAATACTGGTGAAAAAGAACCAAAATTAGTTTTTATATCTTGGCCGTCTTTGTATACTTCCACCAAAAATCGGCACATTTATAAGAATCCATAGTTGGCTTCTGAGGTCAGCTTGCTTTGCAATAAAGTAACTTTGTATTGATATCCTTTTTTAAAAAAATGGCTTCAGTGTCCAAAGTCATCTTCTGAGGTTGGATTGGTTCATAATATAAATATCCTTTGTCTTTAATATCCTGTGGGTCAGTTCAAAGAAGGAGTTTAATGCTTACTGCTAGTTATGTTTATTCACTTCTGTGTGCTTGGCATCTGTAGTTATAATTAATACAAAGGGACATTGATGTCTGCAGTCAATAGTAATGATACTTTTGTAAGTTGTGCTGGTGAAAAGATTCTCACTTGCACACAAGTGAGTGTGTTTTCAAATAATGATTTCTGTTTGCAAGATACTGTCATACAGTAGACCTGGATATAATTCAGTCTTTATTATTTTACACATACCATCATGTCATGCGTGAATGACATTTGTCTTCAATATATCGGTTGATTTTTGTTTGTGATTTTGTTGAATCCAGTTTTCAGTGTGATAACATATTCAGACCTTTGGGCACAACCACACACAATTTGTTTCTCATGTCAACGAACAACATGTGTTATCAGATATAAGTGATACATGCTTAAGTATGGAAGCCTACGCTGCATTTACAGATTTCATGGATATATTTTATTCTTTAATGCTTATGTTGAAAAAAAAGGAATAAATGATAACAATACGAGGTTAGAGGTTAGTTTCATTCTTTTTATTATCAAATAAGCGTTTTTATCTATTTGATTGCATCATGCATGGGGGGGGTAGCACAAATACAGTACAAATTTATTTCGTTTCTTAAGTCTTGGGTCATAGGTGAAAAAAAGTTTCACCATAAGTTCTGGGACAGGATAAAAATTATTTTATTGTGTCACAATATATATGGTAAATATGGTAGCTCATATGGCTGTAAGACCATGGTATGACCATGTGTCTGTTGTCCATTTGCATATGGTTGTAAGACCATGGTATGACCATGTGTCTGTTGTCCATTTGCATATGGTTGTAAGACCATGGTATGACCATGTGTCTGTTGTTCATTTGCAATTGTTCTTTTCAAACTCTTTTAAAAAACTGCTGATCCAGTTTACACCAAACCTGATATGAAGGACATTCAATTTTTGTACATATACAAAATTACATGTTTTTTTTCCTGAGTCAGTGAAAAGGACAAATTAGATGATGCATAGGGATATACTGAGGCCATTAGAAACCAGGAAATCACCTGAAAGAACCACCGACCCATGAGAAGCTACTGGCAAGCTTTCTCACATATCCACATTCTCGGAATTCTAGACTCGAACCCACACAGACAGGTGAGATGGCAGTGATCCGTAACGGACAGCGCTCTTTAGACCACTCTGCCACTCAGAGCCCCCTATGAATGCGTTTTAAAATGAAATGGGATTTATAAAAGTTCAATTAACTGTGTCTAAAATATATATGTTTTTGGTGTCAAAGAATAACTTTCTTTTTCACCAAAATAAATCTCTTCATACTGGTGATTATTGCACAACAAAGTGAGAAAACTCTACTGCTTTTTTTTTTCACCATTGGCAGCTTGCAACAAGATTTCCTCATTTGTCATGAATATGCATAAAATTATGTTATCAACAACACAATGTAAAATATCTGACATGTCAATGAAATCCCCATCTCTGTTGGAAGAGAAAGTTTTATTGATTCATTAAATCTCATACAACAGAGATATTTCTCAATTATCATTTTACTAGTTTAATTTACTATGATTGTCTACACTAGTACTATACATTTATTTCTGTTCATTTCATACTTTAATTGTATTTTATAAGGTAGGAATGTTTCAAAATATTTTGTCACTCTCTTCACAAAAAATACCAGGGTGATTTATTGTGAAATTCTTATTATTAATGATTAGTGTTAAGTAAGGAGAAAGTAACCAAATTGTTTATTTTATAAACTATGCCTGGATGTAAATTCGACTATTTCAGTTGTTTTTGGAAGCAAAATAAAATCTCAGCTTACAAGCAAATATATTTTAGTATGTTCCAGATTAGTGGAGATATTGAGGATCTTGAATCTACACTGGGGAAGGAAGACTTAAAATCCCACGTCCTTGGGTCAGGATCATGCTCTGCTTTGATTAAGCTCCTGCCAGGCTTCAAGGATCTGTATGTTGCCCATGATACATGGTCTGGCTTCCAGACCATGCTAAGGGTCCTAAAGAAGTATGACTTTGCATTCCATTCTACCAGCCAGACTAAAGGTATGTTGCTTCTGTTTTGGGTTTAGATAATATAATTTGATAATGACCTTTGAGTTAGCCAATGGAAATGCAGCTTTCAGAAATTTGAAATTGAATCAAATTGATAAGCACATTCTGATGCTCTTCAGCTATATTGCTCAGACTTCCAAATGCAAAGATATAAGACTTCATCTGGTTGGCTGTAATTATATGAGTCACCAGAACATGATCACAAAGTGGTTGCTATCATATTTTCATGAAAAGAGCCCTAACACTTTTTCTTCACAGTATTATACATACATATATTTACATTCAAGATCACTAATATTATACATACATGTATTCACAGAAAATATCACTAATATTATACATGTATTCACAGAAAATATCACTAATATTATACATGTATTCACAGAAAATATCACTAATATTATACATGTATTCACAGAAAATATCACTAATATTATACATGTATTCACAGAAAATATCACTAATATTATACATACATGTATTCACAGAAAATATCACTAATATTATACATGTATTCACAGAAAATATCACTAATATTATACATACATGTATTCACAGAAAATATCACTAATATTATACATGTATTCACAGAAAATATCACTAATATTATACATGTATTCACAGAAAATATCACTAATATTATACATGTATTCACAGAAAATATCACTAATATTATACATTTATTCACAGAAAAGATCAAAAGTGTCCTAAAATAATATTTTTCCCCTGTATTACACATTTTTGTTTTCTTCATTGTATTATACATTTATTTACTGAAGAGATAAATAATAGTATAGATACATGTATTCACTGAAGAGATAAACAATAGTATAAATTCAAGTGTTCACTGAAGAGATGAATGAAAATATTTGTATAGATATATGTACAGTAAAAATTCAATAAACCTGTTATGAGAGATCGACCCTTCTGTAAACAAAAACATTCTCTCAGTGCAGGTTGTCTCTCATAGCAGGTTTGTACAAAAAAAATTTCCAAGGTTGAGATTCAGAACAATTTAAAGAAAAATAACCACAATCACTTTACATATAATCTATTCTTTATTAATTATAGTTCTAGCTAAAATACTGTATGCATTCATCTAATAACAAAATTATAGAGCAGTAAAGATATACTTCTGTCATTAAACATGAAATCACATTTACATTTGAAGATCACATAATTTAGCAGATGAAATTGTTTCTGATTTACTCCTTTTCCTTTATGACAACCTAACTTTGTTTTTCCAACATTTAAACCACTTTTTTTGCAAGTGGTCTGCTCTATTTCACTTCTTTTAGTTACATTAATTATTTTCTCCAGCCTTAAAATTTGTCTCTTTTTAGTTAGAGGTTTGTCCATTGTTGTTAAGGTTTTAGGTGTTATTATTATTGCTTAGTTGTAATGTCGAACTTCAAGATGAATTTGACTGGGCTTTTGGGAAAATATGAAAAATCTATACATGTGCATTGCATATCTAACAATGAAGTAAAAAGAAACAATTATCTCATCAAAAAACAGAACCATTTACTCAGAGACAAAAGTCAGTGGCTTCATTCAAAGTAAACAAAGTGTGTAATTGAGTCACACCAACTTGAATAAATGACAGCTTTTTTTTTTGGATGTAATCACTTAACATCAGGAGAAAAAACAACAAACATCACAAGTCTTGAGTACTATCAATTGAATCCCACAAATGATTTTCTCTTGCTGGTTTAATAGACAATGACCTTATTCACCCCTGGCAATACAGATTAACTCGAGACAATATATGTGACCACCACATCTATTTTGGCATTTCAGTGGCAATTTGTGACAAGTACATTAGCCTAGTTTATGGATTGTAGCATCTTTAACCAGTAGCCGCATCCTTTTATTTACATTATTTTATTATTCCTTTTATGTTTGGTTTTGTTCCAAATAATCATGACTAATCAAGTGGTTGTTGTAGCACTTCATTATATATAGGTCAGTGGTGTTTGTCTATGTCCTCGCAATACAGTTGTTCATAGGGATGCCGGGTCCTACTCATGCATATGATCCACAATAAGACCAGGAAGCAGACTAAATGCGGGAATAATTGGTCTGGTTCCCTGCTTCGTATGCTCACTTCCTTGCTCTCCCATATATGATTATAGCTGAGAACAATTTAGGGAGCATATGAAGCAAGGAACCAGACAAGGAATAATCTATATTTACTTTAGTCTGGTTTACAACAGAAACTATAAAACACTGTAAGCATACTTAAAAAATTTCAGATATCGTTGCAGGCCTTTTTTCTTTGTTTTTAGAATGGTATGAGCTATTATTGTTCCATGGATTAAATAAAGGTCGGTCAAGTTTATCCTCATTTTTGCAATGCAGTCATTCATTGCAGTGTCAAAATGCACATTTTGCCATAACGTCATGGTCACTGGTCACGTTCAGCAGGTGGTCCCTCATGACAGAGCGTTTATATAATAAAATCGAACAATAGTAAAGATATAAGTATTCACAGCAGAGGTAAATTATAATATAGGTACATGTATTCACTGCACTACAGAGATAAATAATAGTATCAATACATTTGTTCTGCACTAAAGAGATAAAAATAGTATAGATACATGTATTCACTGCAGAGATAAATAATAGTATAGATACAAGTATTAGCTGCAGAGATAAATAATAGTATAGATACAAGTATTAGCTGCAGAGATAAATAATAGTATATATACATGTATTCACTGCAGAGATAATAGTATAGATACATGTATTCACTACAGAGATATAAAATAGTATAGATACATGTATTCACTGCAGAGATATAAAATAGTATAGATACATGTATTCACTGCAGAAATAAATAATAGTATAGATACATGTATTCACTACAGAGATAAATAATACTATAGATACATGTATTCACTACACAGATATAAAATAGTATAGATACATGTATTCACTGCATATATAAATAGTAGTATAGATACATGTATTTGCAGAAAAAGATCAAGAGTCCTAATATATTTTTTGTTCTACATTGTATTATACATATTAACTTAAGGGATCAATAGTCCTAATATTGCAGTGTTTATTTACACATTCTATGTTTTGTTAAGGAAAATGGGTACATGTATATCTAGTCATATTGTTAAGGAAAATGGGTACATGTATATCTAGTCATATTGTTAAGGAAAATGGGTACATGTATATGTAGTCATATTGTTAATGATTATGGGTACATGTATATCTAGTCATATTGTTAAGGAAAATGGGTACCAGTAAATGTAGTCTTATTGTTAATGATTATGGGTATCAGTATATCTAGTCCTATTGTTAAGGAAAATGGGTACCAGTATATCTAGTCATATTGTTAATGATTATGGGTATCAGTATATCTAGTCATATTGTTAAGGAAAATGGGTACCAGTATATCTAGTCATATTGTTAAGGAAAATGGGTACCAGTATATCTAGTTATATTGTTAAGGAAAATGGGTACCAGTATATCTAGTCATATTGTTAAGGAAAATGGGTACCAGTATATCTAGTCATATTGTTAAGGAAAATGGGTACCAGTATATCTAGCCATATTGTTAAGGAAAATGGGTACCAGTATATCTAGTCATATTGTTAAGGAAAATGGGTACCAGTATATCTAGTCATATTGTTAAGGAAAATGGGTACATGTATATCTAGTCAATTTGTTAAGGAAAATGGGTACCAGTATATCTAGTCATATTGTTAAGGAAAATGGTTACCAGTATATCTAGTCATATTGTTAAGGAAAATGGGTACCAGTATATCTAATCATGTAGTTGCAAGAAAACTGAAAGACTTTATTAATGCTTAAAAGAATAGACTTGCAAGTGATCACATAACTTCTTACCCTCTGAATTTTTTTTCTAGACTTGGTTCCTGGACAGGCCATGACATTTTCATCATATCCAGGAACAATCTACTCTGGAGATGACTACTACCTAATTTCATCTGGACTGGTATTAGCATTTTCCTTTCAGTATAGAGTATACATACAGAGTTAGAAGTACTGGACTAGTATTAGCATTTTCCTTTCAGTTTAGAGTATACATACAGAGTTAGAAGTACTGGACTGGTATTAGCATTTTCCTTTCAGTTTAGAGTATACATACAGAGTTAGAAGTACTGGACTGGTATTAGCATTTTCCCTTCAGTTTAGAGTATACATACAGAGTTAGAAGTACTGGACTGGTATTAGCATTTTCCTTTCAGTTTAGAGTATACATTCAGAGTTAGAAATACTGGACTGGTATTAGCATTTTCTCTTCAGTTTTGAGTTTACATTGAGAGTTAGACCATAGAAACATAAAATAAGGCTAGCAAACACTGAAGAAATCCTAAATAAAAAAAGACCCTTTAAATTTGAAAAGTGTGATGCATGGCTTACCCTGGCACCAAAAAGAAATGCATTTTTGCACATGATTTTTCATAAGGCTAACATAGTGGTCAAGAAAGCACATATATTATGCAAATTAAAGACATCTGGTTATTTTTATTATAATTATTTGTTAATTTTCACTTTATCTTTATTTTGATATACAAGCTCAAAGGATGCTTTGTCATATTTTTAATAAATGTTATGCTCACTCTTTAGATAATCTTGAACTGCTATGTGTCTTGAAACAAACTTTTTTATACCCGTGAAAAACCTTAAAATAAAACCTCTCATATTTTAAAATTAACTTCACTTCTAACCATGTACATACAGTGTGGTCATGTTAAAGTATATTAGATTATGAACGTCTTTGTAAATACAGAAAAATTTGAGATTTTAAATATGGCGTCACACAGTTTTGTGAGAAAGATTTGCAAGAATATAGTCATATGATCCATGTTTCCTGGAGTTTCATGTATACAGTTAACTTCCATTGAGTGTTCAATCATTCAAAACATTGGTTTAAATGATGTAAAAATTTTGAATATCATATGATCTTATTCCCACATAATTTATATTTTTTATTTATTCAAAGCACTAGACTATATGGTGACAGGATACAATTGTTCATGCCTAGTGAAGTTAATCACTCTTACATGTCATGACATTTTCCTTTTCAGGAAGTAATAATACGTCAAAATAAAATAAAGTGCTGCTTATTTCATACTTACATGTATATAAATCATATTTTCTTGAGAATCAAGTGAGAATCTATGATGTAAATATATTTACTTCTTGTACTTATACAGTATACTTGCTAGATATATTTGAATAGTAAATTGACATAATTTTGCAATCTGATGTTCATGCAGTCTGTTATTTTTTCATTCGTATAGTCACTGAGAGAGAGAGAGAGAAAGAGAGAAAGAGAGAGAGAGAGAGAGAGAGAGAGAGAGAGAGAGAGAGAGAGAGAGAGAGACTGACTAACTATAACTCTGCATACAAAAGACTAGCAGTGGAAAGTATTTTTATATTGTGTTATCATCACCCTGCTTTAAGTGGCCATGTCATCAAATTTAATTTAACTGTATGCAGTGTGTGATACAGTTAGGTATTAAAATATTAGTTAGGAACTGGCTGAGATGTGAAACTTGCATACAGTATGTGATTCACTACAGTTCATTGGCTGACATGAAACTTGTATAATGTAAGTGGCTCAAAACAGTTTAGAGGTTGAGATGTGAAACTGCATATTGCAGGTATTTCACAAATGTTCATTGGCTGACATTTGAAACTTGTATACTGTAAGTGGCTCAAAACAGTTCAGAGGTTGAGATGTGAAACTTGCATACAGTAGGTGATTCACTTCAGTTCATTGGCTGACATGAAACTTGTATACTGTAAGTGGCTCAAAACAGTTTAGAGGTTGATATGTGAAACTGCATATTGCAGGTGATTCACAAAAGTTCATAGAGAAGCAGGATAAAAGATAGCAGTAGTGCATACAGTTTCAGATGCATTTGACCTTGAATGGACAGCAGTAAACACGCAAGCCTTTGTGTTAATGCCATTCACATTTGTAGAACTTAACTTTTAATATTTTTTTCAGTCCGTATTATATAAATGGACCTGAGAGACATATATAATATTGTATGTTAAACAAAAATTAAAAAATATGAATAAGTGTTATAGTTTTTCTAGGTATACTTTCTGACTTATCTTTAAATATTTTTATGTCATTTATCCCTCTCTCTCTCATTTAGTTTTGTTAGTGTTTGTGAACTCAAATGAAATTGAAGCAAAGTGATCAAACATGTACCTACTTCATTTGTGTTTGCACTACCCTGCCCAAGTCTCTCCTCTCTCTCTCTCTCTCTCTCTCTCTCTCTCTCTCTCTCTCTCTCTCTCTCTCTCTCTCTCTCTCTCTCTCTCTCTCTCTCTCTCTCATATTGACTTATGGATACAGTTTCTTTGTCCTTGATTCTCACAAAATTTATATTTTATTATGTACATGTAATTATAAAATGAGCGCAAGATCTCAGTCAGTGCTCGTTTCTTCTTTATTATTACTTCATTGAAATGAAAATGTGAGAAATAATTTTTTATTGTCGTCTGATTGTGAAATTTTTACCTAATTTTTACAGTGTATTATTTAGGCTATTACAGCTTTTCTTTCTGAACACTTTGTCTAATAATGGTTATCTCCTCCTTGAAACTTGCTGATCTCATCCAAACTACAGGACTTTTCCAGTTGTTAAGTTTACCTTGTGGTATATAATTGCAGGAATGAAATTTGAGCTTAATCTTTTTATTTTTATACATAGTAAATTACAAATATTTTGTTTGGGAGATAATTTTATGCATATTATGCATGGGAGATAATTGAGGTTCATTGTATGTATGTTGTAGGCCAGTCTAGAGGTTCATTGTATGTATGTTGTAGGCCAGTCTAGAGGTTCATTGTATGTATGTTGTAGGCCAGTCTAGAGGTTCATTGTATGTATGTTGTAGGCCAGTCTAGAGGTTCATTGTATGTATGTTGTAGGCCAGTCTAGAGGTTCATTGTATGTATGTTGTAGGCCAGTCTAGAGGTTCATTGTATGTATGTTGTAGGCCAGTCTTGAGGTTCATTGTATGTATGTTGTAGGCCAGTCTAGAGGTTCATTGTATGTATGTTGTAGGCCAGTCTAGAGAATAGTTGTATATTGTATGTTGTAGGCCAGTCTAGAGAATAGTTGTATGTATGTTGTAGGCCAGTCTAGAGAATAGTTGTATGTATGTTGTAGGCCAGTCTTGAGGTTCATTGTATGTATGTTGTAGGCCAGTTTAGAGAATAGTTGTATGTATGTTGTAGGCCAGTCTTGAGGTTCATTGTATGTATGTTGTAGGCCAGTTTAGAGAATAGTTGTATGTATGTTGTAGGCCAGTCTTGAGGTTCATTGTATGTATGTTGTAGGCCAGTCTAGAGACTAATTGTTTGTATGTTGTAGGCCAGCTTAGAGACTAATTCTATATTTCAGGCCAACCTAGAGACTAATTGAATGTATGTTGTAGGCCAGTCTAGAGACTAATTGTATGTATGTTGTAGGCCAGTCTTGTGACTAATTGTATGTATGTTGTAGGCCAGTCTAGAGACTAATTGTATGTATGTTGTAGGCCAGCTTAGAGACTAATTGTATGTTGTATGTTGTAGGCCAGTCTTGAGACTAATTGTATGTATGTTGTAGGCCAGTCTAGAGACTAATTGTATATTGTATGTTGTAAGCCAGTCTTGAGACTAATTGTATGTATGTTGTAGGCCAGCTTAGAGACTAAGTGTATATTGTATGTTGTAGGCCAGTCTAGAGACTTATTGTATGTATGTTGTAGGCCAGTCTAGAGACTAATTGTTTGTTGTATGTTATTGACCAATCTAGAGACTAATGTTTGTATGTTGTAGGCCAGTCTAGAGACTAATTGTATGTATGTTGTTGGCCAGTCTAGAGACTAATGTTTGTATGTTGTTGACCAGTCTAGAGACTAATTGTATGTATATTGTTGGCCAATCTAGAGACTAATTATATGTTGTATGTTGTAGGCCAGTCTAGAGACTAATTATATATTGTATGTTGTAGGCCAGTCTAGAGACTTATTGTATGTATGTTGTAGGCCAGTCTAGAGACTAAGTGTACATTGTATGTTGTAGGCCAGTCTAGAAACTAATTGTATGTATGTTGTAGGCCAGCTTAGAGACTAAGTGTATATTGTATGTTGTAGGCCAGTCTAGAGACTTATTGTATGTATGTTGTAGGCCAGTCTAGAGACTAAGTGTACATTGTATGTTGTAGGCCAGCTTAGAGACTAAGTGTATATTGTATGTTGTAGGCTAGCTTAGAGACTAATTGTATGTTGTATGTTGTAGGCCAGTCTAGAGACTAATTGTATGTATGTTGTAGGCCAGCTTAGAGACTAATTGTATGTTGTATGTTGTAGGCCAGCTTAGAGACTAATTGTATGTTGTATGTTGTAGGCCAGCTTAGAGACTAATTGTATGTTGTATGTTGTAGGCCAGTCTTGAGACTAATTGTATGTATGTTGTAGGCCAGTCTTGAGACTAATTGTATGTATGTTGTAGGCCAGTTTAGAGACTAAGTGTACATTGTATGTTGTAGGCCAGTCTAGAAACTAATTGTAGTATGTTGTAGGCCAGCTTAGAGACTAAGTGTATATTGTATGTTGTAGGCCAGTCTAGAGACTAATTGTATGTATGTTGTTGGCCAGTCTAGAGACTAATGTTTGTATGTTGTTGACCAGTCTAGAGACTAATTGTATGTATATTGTTGGCCAATCTAGAGACTAATTATATGTTGTATGTTGTAGGCCAGTCTAGAGACTAATTATATATTGTATGTTGTAGGCCAGTCTAGAGACTTATTGTATGTATGTTGTAGGCCAGTCTAGAGACTAAGTGTACATTGTATGTTGTAGGCCAGCTTAGAGACTAAGTGTATATTGTATGTTGTAGGCCAGCTTAGAGACTAAGTGTATATTGTATGTTGTAGGCTAGCTTAGAGACTAATTGTATGTTGTATGTTGTAGGCCAGTCTAGAGACTAATTGTATGTATGTTGTAGGCCATCTTAGAGACTAATTGTATGTTGTATGTTGTAGGCCAGCTTAGAGACTAATTGTATGTTGTATGTTGTAGGCCAGTCTTGAGACTAATTGTATGTATGTTGTAGGCCAGTCTTGAGACTAATTGTATGTATGTTGTAGGCCAATCTAGAGACTAAGTGTATATTGTATGTTGTAGGCCAGTCTAGAGACTAATTGTATGTATGTTGTAGGCCAGCTTAGAGACTAAGTGTATATTGTATGTTGTAGGCCAGCTTAGAGACTAAATGTATGTTGTATGTTGTAGGCCAGTCTAGAGACTAATTGTATGTATGTTGTAGGCCAGCTTAGAGACTAAGTGTATATTGTATGTTGTAGGCCAGCTTAGAGACTAATTGTATGTTGTATGTTGTAGGCCAGTCTAGAGACTAATTGTATATTGTTTGATGTAGGCCAGTCTAGAGACCACTATTGGTAATAGTAATGATGACCTGTGGAAGTATGTAAAACCTACTGGAGGTGTCATGGAGGGGATAAGAACAATGGTTGCTAATAGACTGGCTATAACAGGAGATGACTGGGCCAAAATCTTCTCCCAGTTCAATAGTGGCACGTGAGTCCCACCAAATGTTTTCTTTCTTTCAACATGTAGAAAGCTTGTGACCCATGTATGCTTGAAGTCCTTTACTGAAAACTTGTATATTTGATGTTTTTCTGCATGTGAAGATTTACAATTATTTATGAACTTTTAGTTTAAATACCTTATTCTAATGACAAAATAGTTTTAATCTGTTAGGCACCAAAACTCATGAGGGATAAACATGAAGATTTTTGTTGATCAAAGAACTTGGCAAATGGATTTCTGCCCTCATCAGGGAAAAATAAGTTATAATTTAGGCAACCTGGTTTGCTGATCATCTTTGTGATGTACACACATTTTCATGTCAGGGTTAGGAGAAGAACACAAAAATAATAAAAATAAAGAAAAAAATTATTATTATAAAGAAAACTTTGAAAACAAGTTTAATTTACAAATGTTGAGAGTAAAATTTTTCAAAAATATAGCAAGAAAACTGTTTAAATATAATTCCTGTTTAAGTACATTATAGTTGTGCATGTGCATTACAAATATCAGATAATTGTTGATATGCTGTAGTTATGAAATTGATGAAACTGTAATGATGACAAATGTGGCTCAATAATCTATGTTGTACCATCGTTGCTCTTGAACACACTTTATTCAAAGGGTGTGTGAGTTCTGAATGCATGAACAAGATTTGTGATAGTTTTTAAACAAGGTTCCTAGCAATATGATGAGAAGAACATGTGAACATTGTCTTGTTTTTAAGAACTGGCTCACTAAAAATACTCTTGTTGTTAGGGTGAACTCACAGGAACATCTGAGTGCATGTACATAGCATTTAGACAAGAAGTGTGCTCAGACATGGCCAGTGTCACATGATGCATGCCGTACAGAAATATCTGGATTAAGTTTATAGAAAGTTGAATGCTAATTTCAATTTACATCTATGTGAATTAGGTGCTTCAAAGAAAACATGTCTCAGGAATGGAATAAACTTAATTAGAATGTAAAGAGAATCAGGATCTTTTACAAGGAGATACATTTTTGCATTTACACTATTGTCATGGCAACCAAATTAAGGGAGTTTAATGTAGAGTTTGATTGATGCACATTGAAAAGACTTAAAATCTCTGATGAATTTAATATTCAATGCAGTATATATTTGACTAACTTAATTTTATATTTAAAACATCACAGGGTTGTTCAATCTTTATAAATATGTGTATTGGTCAGTCATGACTAGAGATGAATAAACGAGGGAGGACAAAAGAAAAATAACAAGTCATGGATATTGAATTACCAGATTACTTATTGACTTATGTGGTTTCAGCATCTTGGATAAACTCCCATATCAGCTGTTTGGGTCCCAACAACAGGCATTATAAATTGTTCAATTTCTTTGTGAGTTATGTTATTACATTATCTTGGCCTACATATACATTTTTTGTTATCTTAAGGATGTTTGCATGCAGAATGAATATTTATTTCACAAATAAGAAACTTAGCTATTGATCCATTACAGGGCTGATCACTTGTCCAGAAGTAGTTTCAGAAAATTCACTTGTCCCACCTAAATGTTTACTTGTCCCAAAATTTTAATCTCTTTTAATCTAGATTTGATGCTTTTTAATCTATAAAAAACAAACTCCAGAAAACTCACTAAAGAAATAATTTACAACATATCTGTTTCATCAGATGGTTATATTTGTTAGTTCTTTTTGTTGTCAAGTTATTTTATATACATTATTTATTGTCAAATTATGGTAGCATCCATACTTCCATCATACAAGAATGGAAAGGAATTTTAATAGCGGAATTCACATTCCATACTTCTTCTCTGAAGACTTCATTGGTTGACAGAACAATATCTTCTGTCCTGAGTCTGTTCTTATAATTAGCACCAAGTTTAACATTCTTTTCCTGGAGTGCCAGCAATTATCCATATCAGAAAATGTTTGTCATATTGGGCTCAAGTGTATGGTGTATGAAAAAGAGCTCTCATTTTATTTTTCTCAGATGTCATTTTATTTTTCTCATTTCATTCTCAGTTTTAAAATGGGCTTTCATAGTGGAGTGATATCAACTCTAACATTAGGGATTTTCTTCACATTGGCTTAACAATGTCCAAAACTGTCATAAGACTTGCTTTAATTGAATTCTGAAATTGTTTGTTAGATGGACAAATACACTGGTGTAATTTTGGTGTGTTTGCAATAACTGCAAAACATTTTTCCATAAGAGTAAGTGAATTCAAGCCACAGATAATTATCAACCCAATGTGGCTGAAATTCTGTCAAGTTGTGTAATATTTAACATTTTTGGCTGCCACAGAACCTGGTTTATGTTACTTTGGAGAAATAGTGGTGGCCATACATTTTGTCCCCCCCCCTTTTTGTGTGATTAGTGTGTGTGTTAGTGGTTAGAGCATCTGCTTCAAATGTAGGAAGTCACAGGTTTGAATCCTGGCCAAGTCATATCAAAAAGTTTTAAAAAATGGTACTATTAGCTGCCTTGCTAGGCGCTCAAAATTAAGAGGTTAGTGTTAGGACTGGTCGGCTTAAAGTCAGTATAATGTGACTGGTTGGGACATCATGCTACATGTTTTAGGCATGATACCTAAGTGCTAGATATCACTATAAACCATCACACTGCAGACATGTTAGCAATATAACTAAAAAATGCTGTTAAAGCTATGTTAAAAATCCAACTCACACTTATGTGTTTATTGTACTCCAGCTCATTCTTCCACTTTCATGTGCTTATTAATTCTTTTAATCTTCATGTGCAATTAATTTGCAAACAAATTTTACCCCCCCCCAATCATCTCATTTGACATTTACTTGATCGGGTGCTAAAGTGATCATAACCTAGATGTATGATTAGTTTTATTGTTTTTAAAGAATTAGTTTTATTGTTTTTAATTAATTAATTAGGTTTATTGTTTTTCTTCAGATAAGATATTCTACATTGAAGTTGATCCACTCTATAATCAGTTACAAAATAGAAACCTAATACACATTTGTTAAATGGTTCTTAAAGGAAACAGATACTTATGTCAGTAAAGTGCCTATCATTAATTTGATTGCATCAACTTGCTTGAAATCAAAAGGTTATCTGGGTTGAGTATGCATGAGACAAGTAATTTTAAACACTGCCAATTTATCATACTGGATGTATTTTGTTTTTGAAATGTTTTGATTGGTTTGGTCTCTTAGTCCAATATGCAATGATGTAATATTTTAATTGTGACATTTGACTGTTGTCAGTGACTACTTGCTGTAGTATATCAGGATGTGAATGATTAACTGAAGATAGGTAAATCAAAGCATTACGAGAAGACATAAATGACCAAATACAAGTAGATCAAATGATTGAAGTATGAAAATTAGATTTAAAGTAGGGAAAAGCACTTGTCCTAAGCTTGCAATCTGAACAATTTGACTTGTCTGACTTAAAAAATAATAATCTGGGACATTAGGTAATGGGATTTGAATAGCCCTCCATAATTATTCTAGCAGTGATTACTTCTATGTACCATTATTGGATTTTGGAGAGAATCTTTATATCTTCATGATATAATCAGAATATACAGTGGTTCACTCTTCAGAGGTTCCTCTTAAATGAGCCCATCTTTTTAATATGTCATCGTGACCAACATTTTGATCCCCCTCATGAAAGGCTACCATTTTAAATGGTCACTTTTTATGAGCAGAAGGGGTTGCCTTATATGAGGGGACAATTGTCATTCCACATAAAATGATGAAAAGAACTTTTCTAAATGGAAAGAGTCTAAAGCATCAAACTTAAAAGAAAACAAATGGTTTCTTAGTCGTATCTGTTTGTCATATTACAATTAACAGCTTAAAACAAGTTTTAAAACTTAAAATGTATACTGATGAATGAAGTGATAAAAATGTCATTTATACTCACTTATAAGTTTAGCCCTACTGGAATTAACATAGACCAATTCACTGGCAGATCAGGGTCTGTTGTTTGTTCTACTCATTACTCTTTTTAAAAAAAACTGCATAGGTACAGATGTGCCAGCACATTATGTGATTGCAGATCTGCATCTAAGCAGTTTGCTGTTGGACTATAAGCTATAAGAGCATACACAGTACATATAATGTATTTTAGTGAGCAATACATTATAAATATATTTTGTTTTTTTTATATTTATGGCTTTTAGTAACATTAATATATGGTAGGTCCAATTTTAATTTTGTTGAAATAAATCATTAATCCTGTATAATATTTGTTTTTTTTTAATTTTTAAAAATTTATTTCAGGTACAATAATCAGTGGATGATTGTTGATTATAACAAATTTAAACCAGGGATTATTCCATCCTCAGGACTTCTGACAATTCTGGAACAGATTCCGTAAGTGAATAAATACCGTAATTACAAGTTCAACTGCAAACAGCATAGACCCTTATCTGCCATTGCATGATGTAATGGTAGATCAGGGTCAGTGATCATTGTTCTACTGATTGCTTTATAACAGACTTCATAGATGCAGATTGATCAGTGCATTATGTAGTGGTAGATCTTGGTCTGCAATTTGCAGTTAGACTCATAAGCAAGTACATGTGGTATACTATATTTGTCCTAGATGATTTTTTTCTGCATATTTGTTTAGAAATGTATGACAGCAATTTAAAAATAGTAATTACTCAAAAAACGGTATTGTAGCTAATTTCATGAGATTTTTTTCAAATATCTCCAAATAAATACTGTTTACCTGTACAGTGTTTATTTTAACTATATTCCATATATGGATATTTTTAAAGGATTCTTACAAAAAGTGTATGTATGCATGCATGCATGTATGTTTAGCATCCAAAAGCTTGTCAGCATACTGCTGCTTATGTTAGTGCTGATTGAAGTGGAAAAATGAAGAAAGAGAAACCATTCCAAGTAAATATAAAGATGTTTTTTAATGATATGCAAGATAAAAGGTCAAGATGGAAAGAGTCTACATTTTCTCATAAAATTATTTATTGCACACAAGAAACTATTCTTTAAATAGTATTTCCATAGGATTTGAAATTTCAAAGGTATTATTATGCTATCAGAACAAAATTTTAGAGGTACTTAATCATGTTTATCTTAAAAAAATATTGATCTTGTATTCTTCTTTAGACTAACTTTCAGCCATTACCTATAACTTTAATTTTTCTTTGGAAATGTTTATTTTCTCTAGTGGCTTTATCATGCATATGGATATGACAGAGTTACTGATGAACCAGACATATTGGCCCAGTTACAACATTCCGTAAGTGAACATCTTGAATACATTCTATGCCTACCAATAATAAATAGTTTCTGCCTGAATTGTTTAGATGAGGGTGAGCCAAGCTTGGTTATCTGAGATGGTTAATATATATAGATTGAACTAAACTTGGTGTATGGGTATATCTTGGTATTGTTTGAACCACATTAAGAATATGTGTATATCTTGGTATTGTTTGAACCACATTAAGAATATGTGTATATCTTGGTATTGTTTGAACCAAACTTAGAATATGTGTATATCTTGGCATTGTTTGAACCAAACTTAGAATATGTGTATATCTTGGTATTGTTTGAGCCAAATGTAGTACATTGTTATATCTTGGTATTTTTTGAAGCAAACTTAGCATATGAGTATATCTTTATATCGTTTGAGATAGTTCAAAGATCTTCAGACTGTAATATCAGGTTCAAGGTCAAAGGCCTTGATGAAGATTTTTGTTCTGCACTTAAATGTATATTGTGAATGTGTTAGCTCACACAAATTAAATGTTTCAAAGTTTGGTATGTTGCAGTTTCCAAAGTATATCAGGGGTGATTTAAATGCTGAGCAGTTAAAAAGAATAGAAGAAAGCAGAAACAGAGTCATTGTGGAGCCCAAGAAATTCCTTTAAGCCAGTATAGCAACTATCCCTTTGATGGACTCTTCAGCCTTGTTTGGAATTGGATCTTTTTGTCTGCAGTAATTTACAAAGATAATTTGTAGGTTGGTTGGGGTGGGACAAGATTTTACCATCTTGACCTGTTTTTCCAACAAATGTCAAACCTATGATGTCTTCAATGTTGAAATCAGCTTTTCTAAATTTCACTGAACTGGTTTTTTTTATTGAGCCATGAGAAGACAAAAAAATGAAAGCCTTAAAAATGACTGACTTCATTATCAAAGTCTTAACAAAAAATTATTTAAATGACCTTACTTGAATTTTCATCACTTTACATTAGGTGCTGGTTTTTTAGAATGACAGTAATTATCACTGTGGAGAGGAAAGTTTTAAAAGAGAGAGGTTTTAACAAATCCCTTTAGTTTAGATTGAGTTATAAAAAATATAGGGTTAAAAAGGCAAAAATACCTACTTACATAAGTATCCCTATTTTCCCCTCCCTAAGGAGTCATTGACCTATATATGGAAAAATATTCCATCTTTATATTACAAATAAAATTAAGCCTGACAAGAAAGCCAGTATCGTTTCCATGAATTAGCAATGTTTAGACAACCTTCTAGTATTTTCTACTTATATTGTATATTTATAATATATTTTATAATTTATACAAAACCTCATTAGGTTTAGCTTATATTGATGTTTCTTTCTTCAACACCCAATGTTAGAATGAATAAAAAGCCCAAATTGGTCATTTATATAGCTAGCTACTTCAATTCTGTTCCCTGAATAAGATCACAGAGCAGTGTTGTAAAATGTTTGACTAGATTATATGTAATCTAATTGGCTAACAACATGTTTGACTTGGTTATTTGTAATCTGATTGGCTGACAACATGTTTGATTTTATTATATGTGATCTGATTGGCCAACAACATGCTTGACTTTATTATATGTAATCTGATTGGCTGACAACATGTTTGTCTAGATTATATGTAATCTAATTGTCTAACAAAAAAGAATATTTTCAATCCTTTTATGAAGATCAGTTACAGATCGATGAGATTGATTGGTTGTTGTTGTTGTGGTTTGGATTTTGATGTAGCTTTAACAATTTTTCAGTCATATTGCTACGATGTCTGCAGTGTGGCATTTTATAGTGATGTCTAGCACTGGGACATCATGCAGGATGCCCAACCCAATCACATTATCCTGACACCAGGCTGACCAGTCCTAACACTAACCTCTTGATGCTGAGTGTCAAACAAGGCAGCTGTTAGTACCATTTATGCAAGTCTTTGGTATGACTCGGCCAGGGATGGAACCCATAACATCCCGCATCTGTGGCGGACACTCTAACCACTAGGCCACCAGAGTCGATTGGAATTAGAGATTGATTGGGTTTTGAAACTTAACTTTATGCAGTATCAGTCTTGTGCAAAATTGTTATAAAAAGAAAGTACAGTCACTGATGTTTTGTTTGTAGCTTCTGTGAAAAGATCTTCAACATGAGTGGTCAACAGGAGAATGTAGCTAAGTACGGAGATTGGTTTACATATGACAAATCACCAAGAGCCCAAATATTTAGACGAGATAATGTGCGGGTGATGGACCTAGATTCCATGACAAGGCTTATGAGGCAAGTATACAGAGCTGGATTTTTTTTTTGTTGATAACCAGCAAGAGAAAAGAAAATAAAACATGGTTTTTCTAAAGGTATTACTTACATCATGTTATTGTTGTTGCTTGAAAATTGTGCCAGTCTTGTAATTAATATAGTTGCCATGGCAAAAGTGTAAAAATCTTGTTTTTACTTTTTTTTCAGTGGCTGGTTATATTTAGATTGGTTTTCATGAAAGCAATTCGTTCAGAAATTGAATTGATCCTATGTAAAAAAAAATGATGATCGGACATTCAGATGGTCAGTGTAGTAGCCGCCTTATATATTTTGTTATGGCCACTATAGTATCCATCTTTATGATGATATTATTGTTGTGGCCACCATGGTAACCATCTTCAGCATTTTATTATTGCTATGGTTACCATGGTAACCATCTTAAAGATATTATTATTGCTATGGCCACCATGGTAACCATCTTCAACATTTTCCTTTTGATATGGCTACAAGGGTAGCCATATTTAAAAATGTTGTTATAGTTATGGTCACCATGGTTGCTATCTTAGAATTTGTTATTATTGTTGTGGCTACTTTGGTAAAGATTTTATTATTGTTATCATGGTTGCTTTTTTTATTGTTATTTCTACCTTGCTGAAACTACTAAGAAGTACTTCTATTAAACTTGATATTAACGTTGTCCTGATGTTTTCTTGCCTTTAATTTTCACTATTTCTGATATTCAGCTTTGAAGAGTACAAAGGATAAATAAACTCAAGCTAATGTGAAGGTTAAATGCCAAAGGGTATACATGACCATTTTTGAATGAGTATGAATGAGTATAATGAGTATAAATTTTTATGTATTCTTATATCAACTGTATGTTATTTATATGTATATTTAAGTTATCATATGATCGTTATTCCCAGATATAATAACTTCAAGCAAGATCCACTATCAAAGTGCGACTGTTCCCCACCTTACAGCGGGGAAAATGGAATCTCTGCCCGTAGTGACCTAAACCCTGCTGATGGCAAATATCCTTTTGGGGCCCTTGGTCATCGTCTCCATGGGGGCACGGACATGAAGGTATTAAACACATTTTTAAAAATCTAACCATTAGTTTTGTTTATGTCCCTTGTATAATGCAGTATTTGTTCTTTGATATTCATTTTCGATATGGTTACAATATTATATCACAAGAAAGATCTGTTTTATCTGTTCATGAGATTATATTAACCTTCTAAAGTTAAATGGTATAATGGAACCATATTCATGGTGGTAAATTTCCAGGTAAAATCATGATTGGGTTGGGTGAGAGTTAGCAACCACCATTCTCTCATGAGGTAAGCTGGAATTGGCATGCACTCACAGATTGACATTTGTTTTTTACTTGTCTTAAAGCGTAATAACTTTTGGGATGACCATTGTCCATTATCTGTCACACAGGTTAATTATCCTACTCGAGCCAAACCAACCATAAAACTTTAAACATGCATTCGTCCCAAGGTCTAGCAAATGAAAATGCTGCTGCTCAGACATTTAATATGACTGCCACAACAGCCATTTTGAAATCTAATTGCCTCTACTTCTCCAAAATGGATGAGGTTTTCTTGAAAGACTTCTTATGATGGGGGCCCCGAGTGGCCAAGTGGTCTAAAGCGCTGTCCGTTACGGATCACTGCCATCTCACCTCTGTTTGCGTGTGTTCGAGTCTAGGATTCGGCGAATGTGGATATGTGAGAAAGTTTGCCAGTAGCTTCTCGTGGGTTGGTGGTTCTTGCCAGTGATTTCCCAGTTTCTTCCTCCACCATTAATACTGGCCACCATGAATAACCTATCGTGTGCTGAAAAATGGCGTTAAACCCAACAACAACAACAACAACAACAACAACTTATGATGTCTAGTTGGTCCTAAATCAAAATATAGCAACCAGACACCCAATATGAAATCTTATTTCTACTTATTTGACCAGAAGACTTCTTATGATGTCTAGTTGGGCATAAATGAAAACAGTCCTGATCAGGCACTTATATCCTAAATGAAAACTACACAACCCAGACATCCAATATAACTAATCCAGCAGACATCTTGAAATCTTGTTTTTGCTTCTTTTTGATCCAAGATGAAAATGATGTTGATATAACACAAAATATGGACACCAAATGTGATCATGTTGAAAGTCATGTTACTGCTGCTGCTCCTGAATGGAAAATCTTATCTACTTTGGGTTTTCAACAGAAGATTTCTTATAATGTCCAGTCCAAAATGAAAATGGTGGCCCACATTATGACTGCCACAATGACTGTATTGAATGGATGTCATTGCCACAATGACTGTATTGAATGGATGGTCATTGCTACAATGACAGTATTGAATGGATAGTCATTGCCACAATGACTGTATTGATGGATGGTCATTGCCACAATGACTGTATTGATGGATGGTCATTGCCACAATGACTATTGATGGATGATCATTGCCACAATGACTGTATTGATGGATGGTCATTGCCACAATGACTGTATTGATGGATGGTCATTGCCACAATGACTGTATTGAATGGATGGTCATTGCCACAATGACTGTATTGATGGATGGTCATTGCCACAATGACTGTATTGAATGGATGGTCATATTGGGTTTTTCACAGAAAGACTTGTGATGTCCACTTGGTCCTAGCTGATAATTGTTCTGATCTGAAATCCAATATGGTGGCCATGGAATCCATCTTGAAAATCTTGCTGTTGCTACTCCTTCTGAACAGAAAGTCATATCAGCATGGGTTTTTAATCAGAATTCTTATGACGTCTAGCAAGACCTAAATTAAAATTGTGCACTCCGATTTTCAATATGGCCGACACAGTCGCCATCTTGAAAATCTTGTTTTAGCAACTCCTTATGAATGGATAATCATAACATTCTACTGATGTCCTCCACGACAGTCATCACTACTCCTTCTGAATGGAAAAATATGGGATTCTCATGTAAAGACTTTCTAGTTGGTCCTAAATGAAATTAATGCTGATCTGATAATGGCCATATTGAAAACTTTATTACCACTACTTTTGGAAGAGTGATCATATCAATTTTATATGATACATAGTTGGAGCTAAGTGAAAATGTGTTGATCTGACTTCCAATATGGCTGCCATCTTGAAAATCTGGTTAATGCTGCACTTCCTGGAGGAAAAACATAAAGTTTGTGCTACAATACTTCTTATCATATCAAGTTCTAAATTAAAATGGTACTGATCTGACCTCTAATTGGACCACTATAGCAGCCATCTTTAATTATAGTACTTCTTCGTGATTGAATGGTCATATCTTAGCGTTTGGTGACCACCAGTGGTAGTACTAGCATCCACTTGGAAATTCTTATTATTACTCCAATATAGCAGAGATCATTTTGACTCTCAGCATTAGAAAGAAATGACACTTCAATTCCAGGAATTTTTTTGGGACAGTAGAGTGCCAGTCCTTTCAAGGGGCTCTTGTTTTTGGCTTGAATGAAAAGGAATAGTGTGTACTTATGAATGCATGTGCAAGTATTATGTTGAACATAATGATGGATTTCAGCCAGGTAAGTTCAGTTTGCCTGAGCATGATTGGTGGATAAATTTGTGGTCTGGATTGAAACAAATATGTCACAGTATTTTTCTTATATTATACTGTGAATTTATTAATTTTTTTGTGAAAAAAATGAAAGCATTCTAGTGTACAGAGCTTTTACAGATGATAATAATCTGCCATCAAATATGACTGCTGTTTCTAAAATAGAAGAATCTTTAATAACTTTTACTAAATAACTTCTCATCAGAATTTTGCCAGATTTGACAAGTGTTCTAACTTGAATACTTTTCAGATATGGCTGTTCTTACTAAAAGTACAAAATATTTACAGAACGTATTAAAAAAAAAAAACACCAACAAATTCTGAAGAGAATTTTACCAGTGTTGAAATAAAGCATCCTGACATAAAGATATATCAATTCAGGACCAATGCTGAATATGAAACAAGAATAAGAAGCATCCTGACGACCAACATTTTTGGCCAACCATTTAGGTTATTAGGTAGATGTTGGTCAGATGAGTAATCTCATACCCACTTGGGCATCTTGTTAGATTAAGCACATTGTTACAGTTTTATTTTACTTGCTAGTCTAGCAAAATAAAAGGTAAGCTTGACACAAAAGGAGTCTCTTGTAATAATTTGGCTTCTGGTTCTTGTCTCACCTGTGAATGGCAAAACAGATTAATGGTATTTGCTTACCCTCCCATTTGTTTGTAACCTCCTACTGATTTTAAAAATAAAAAGCATCAAGGATATTAAAAATGCACAAAACTTAGACTATTAATCAATTTATAATTTCTAACCGGATTGTTGCCAAGGAAGCTATCAATGTAAACTTTCTACTTTTGATTTCTAGAATAGCCCATTTTCAGCAAAAAAAGTTACTTGCATCCAATATTTGCAACATCAATGTTTTTTATTTCTATTTTTTAAAAAATGAACAAAATAAAAAGATGAATCTCTGATATATGCGTGTTCAAAGTGATGTAATTCCTTAAGTTACAGAAAAAAACCTTGAGATTTATTTAGAGTATATTGAAGATGGTATCTATTGTCAGAAGAACTACATCCCATCTATTGTCTGAAAAATAAAATAGACTTGCCCATGCTAGTATGGCACATCAGTAAGAAAACTTTTGCTTGGTTTGAATTGTGCAGAAGATGACTGTGTTATGAACCCCCTGGTGACAATCAGCTTAGATTTGATATAGTTAGGATTGAAATGACTATGTTTTGTGCATTTTGCATAGCTGTGATGATTTTCACTAGATGGGTACAAACAAATGGGATGGTAAGCAAACACTTTATTACTTTTTGGATGCTGGTGGAGTTTGTTAACATTCTTGATGATTTTAAGTCACAGATTTTCTACGTCAGTGGCTGTATGCTACTTCACTTTTGGTGGAATATTAATAGATGTCAAAAAAAATTTTGTACCCAAATATGCTGTAAGTTCCTGTAAGCAGAATTCAAATACTATTCACAGAATGCTTGTTATGCTCTGCAGGACTCATCATAACACTACTCACATATGAGAAACTCCATTATTTAGAACATTTTTTATGTTCTTAGAACATGATTCTGCTAAATCATAGCATCATTTGCAGGTGAGATACTGCATTTTGCCCAATACTTGTTACACTTTCAACACAGTTCACACATTGAAATCAAATTGCTAAAACATTTTCTTCAGGAAAAGTAGTTACATTACTTTTTTTTCTTTTCCTCATTAACTGGATGAGGAAAATTTTGCCCTTACTCTCAGTTGATAGTGTAAATGTATTTTTTTTTTTTAACCCAAACACGAGTTTACCTTGATTTTTCTCCCCTGTTTCCTTATATAGGTAACAGACAGTGACATGTTTAAAGAGCTGAAGTTCAAAGCCATTTCTGGACCAACCTGGGATGATCTTCCTCCTTTCCAATGGAGCTCTTCCGATTTTAAGAATGTCCCACATGTTGGGCTACCAGACCTTTACAAGTTTGACCCAATATACTTCAATGGGACAGCATTAGATAAGAATAGGAAGGTTTTATGCAAATTGTGATGAGAATTATAAACTTAAATAAGTAATGGTATTTACAATAATTGTAATTCATTTACATAATTGTTGAATAATATCATTTATACTATACAAATTCCATATTCTAATAATGACAGATAAATTTATTTTTACTAAGATGTTATAAATACTTTTTTTATTTGTCTGTTTGATATTAAATTTAATATCATTATAATATCAATATTTTCCTTTATAAAGTTATGAGAAAATATTAGATTAAATTTTGTCATTATCATTGTTAGATATACTGTTACTGTAAAATCTGATAAAATTGTATTAAGTAGTAAATTTGATTAATTTATACTTAAATGTATATTTTACTAATTTGTACAAACCTGTAGTTCATTTTTCAGTTTGTACTAACATGTATCACATTTGATTAATTGTACTAACATGTAGTACATTTTGATCATTTTGTACTCATAGTACATTTTATTAATTTGTTCTAACATGTAGTAAATCAGATTAATTTGTACTAACCTGGAGTAAATTCAGATATAATTTTTAAGTAAATAGAAAATAATGAACTGGTAGTAATTATATATTGAATTTAATAACATTTCTAATGAAATTTAGTATAATTGGAGCCAGTTGTCCTTTGAAGTTGTTATTAGTTGGTTTCATTTTATTAAAAAAAATTCTTATTCACAATGATCATAACATCTACTGGCATACAGGTAGATACCTTCATTGTTTGAGGAAATTAAACAGTTTCTTAAAGTAACCACCATGAATTATTGTCCATGGGAGAAATTTGGCTGTAGAATTCATATGTAGTGCAGAGTTGGGCATTGCATTGCCACAAGCATACCAGTGTATCAACAATCATTCTGGTTGAAGACAAAGTATAAACCAATAAAGAACATTTGTGAATAATTTTTTGTATCCCTTGTTTGAAATATACGGAGATAACTATATCTGTTAATTGGTGCATAGACTTGTTTGTTTCTGGAGCAGATCTCTCAAACCAGTCAAAGTATCTCAATGAGACTTTGTACACATATTAGTCTTGTAGTTCTGATGTGCCTTTTGCTATTCACACCTCATTTTCATTATTTATCCATTTTATTGTCTATTCATTCATTGTTTACACTTGTTTCTGGAATGTAACTCAAACCATTTAAAATAGCTCTTGTCATACTTGGTACACATATTGGACTAGTGATATAAATGTGCATTTTACAGTCATCAGGTTTTCAGTTTTAGTCTGTTGTTCAATTCATCCATCTATGGTTCACACTTTTATTGGCAGAATGAACTTATTATTACCAAATTCATTATTTGGTGCATTGTTTCTCCTGAACATTGTAGAAATCATCAATGTCTGTAAATCGTACACAAAATTAAATGGGTTACTAATTGATGTTTTGTCATTCATTTTTTATTATCATTATCACCTCAGAATCAGACATAAAATAAAATAAACCCTTCCCCCCCAACAAAAGATAACACGACTGATAAATGGTGATCTGAATCGGAAAGTGACCCAAACTTACAAGGTTCCATCTTACATACTATACTATTTTCCATTAGCAGTTATGCTCAATTTTTTTTTTTTTTACACATTTGTTACATGATATATATAACATTAGTTCTTATTATACACAAACTAATGAAGAGTACTGTTAATTGTTATCATCAGATTGTTTAAATTCTGGTACAGGTAGCATCTTAACAACATACAATGTTTGTTACCTTCAAATTACTGTCATAAATGTGAACAATATTATCAGTTTAAGGTTTCTTTCTTGAGACCATTTTATGCTTGTGAAAATTAGTATGATTTAAGTTTGAATTTTTCATTTACCTCTGATCCACCAAGATTTATGTGTCCAGGCAGAAGCTAAGTACATACTACAATGTTAGCTATCTCTCTTGATTCAATAATAAATGCTTGTAACATTTAATTAGTTAATACAAAACTCACAGATCATGCTACAAAATGACAATAGTCAAAAACCAATAAAGTTTTGAAATGTTGGTATGATTTGTACAAAGAAATTTATTTATTTCTACCAAGATCTTTGCACTTTATTCACAGGTAGATAAGGTAAAAGATGGCCATATGATGCTTTTAAACAGGTAGCAGTGGCAGGACATGGCCAAATGTTGCTTTTAAGCAGTTAGATATGGCAGGACATGGCCAAATGTTGCTTTTAAGCAGTTAGATATGGCAGGACATGGCCAAATGTTGTTTTTAAGCAGGTACATGTGGCAGGACATGGCCAAATGTTGCTTTTAAGCATGTAGATGTGGCAGGACATGGCCAAATGTTGCTTTTAAGCAGTTAGATGTGGCAGGACATGGCCAAATGTTGCTTTTAAGCAGGTAGATGTGGCAAGACATGGCCAGATGATTTTAAGCAGTTAGATGTGGCAGGACATGGCCAAATGTTGCTTTTAAGCAGTTAGATGTGGCAGGACATGGCCAAATGTTGCTTTTAAGCAGGTAGATGTGGCAGGACATGGCCAGATGTTGTTTTTAAGCAATTAGATGTGGCAGGACATGGCCAAATGTTGCTTTTAAGCAGTTAGATGTGGCAGGACATGGCCAAATGTTGCTTTTAAGCAGTTAGATGTGGCAGGACATGGCCAAATGTTGCTTTGAAGCAGTTAGATGTGGCAGGACATGGCCAAATGTTGCTTTTAAGCAGGTACATGTGGCAGGACATGGCCAAATGTTGCTTTTAAGCAGTTAGATATGGCAGAACATGGCCAAATGTTGCTTTTAAGCAGTTAGATGTGGCAAGACATGGCCAAATGTTGCTTTTAAGCAGTTAGATATGGCAGAACATGGCCAAATGTTGCTTTTAAGCAGTTAGATGTGGCAAGACATGGCCAAATGTTGCTTTTAAGCAGTTAGATGTGGCAGGACATGGCCAAATGTTGCTTTTAAGCAGTTAGATGTGGCAGGACATGGGCAATTGTTGCTTTGAAGCAGTTAGATATGGCAGGACATGGCCAAATGTTGCTTTTAAGCAGTTAGATGTGGCAGGACATGGCCAAATGTTGCTTTTAAGCAGTTAGATGTGGCAAGACATGGTCAAATGTTGCTTTTAAGCAGTTAGATGTGGCAGGACATGGCCAAATGTTGCTTTTAAGGAGGTGGAAATGGTAAGACACCAAGTTGATATGGTAAGACATGGCCAGAGATGACTTCTTTACCAAGTTGATATGGTAAGACATGGCAAGACATATCTAAACCAAGTTGATATGGTAAGACATGGCCAAATGTTGCCTTAACCTGTATACATAAGAAATGACCAAATGTTTTTTAAGCAGTTAGACACAGTACAATAGGGACAAAATTTTGTTTTAATGAGGGTCAACTTGTCTCATTTGGATGTATATCCATTCAGTCAGGCTTTGTTTTAAAAAAAAATTAATTTTATAAAACTTGTTAAGTTTCAGATAATGTGATCTGTTCACCCCCATTTTTAAAATTTGGTACAAATACACAGCCAATAGACTTGTAAAAGTGTTAATTAATGCAGTCTTTTTATAAAAGAACCCAGACAATTATTATAGCAAAACTTGTTCCTCCTGCTTTTCCCCTTAATAGAAATGACAAATGAATTTAAAGCAACCTTTTTAGATTCTATTAATACCGTTAATAAAGTAGAAATGACAAATGAATTTAAAGCAACTTTTTTAGATACTATATAATACTGTTAATAAAGTAGAAATGACAAATGAATTTAAAGTAACTTTTTTAGATACTATTAATACCGTTAATAAAGTAGAAATGACAAATGAATTTAAAGCAACCTTTTTAGATACTATATAATACCGTTAATAAAGTAGAAATGACAAATGAATTTAAAGCAACCTTTTTAGATACTATATAATACTGTTAATAAAGTAGAAATGACAAATGAATTTAAAGCAACCTTTTTAGATACTATATAATACTGTTAATAAAGTAAAAATGACAAATGAATTTAAAGTAACTTTTTTAGATACTATTAATACCATTAATAAAGTAGAAATGACAAATGAATTTAAAGCAACCTTTTTAGATACTATATAATACCGTTAATAAAGTAGAAATGACAAATGAATTTAAAGCAACCTTTTTAGATACTATATAATACTGTTAATAAAGTAGAAATGACAAATGAATTTAAAGCAACCTTTTTAGATACTATATAATACCGTTAATAAAGTAGAAATGACAAATGAATTCAAAGTAAACTTTTTAGATACTATATAATACTGTTAATAAAGTAGAAATGACAAATGAATTTAAAGCAACCTTTTTAGATACTATTAATACCATTAATAAAGTAGAAATGACAAATGAATTTAAAGTAACCTTTTTAGATACTATATAATACTGTTAATAAAGTAGAAATGACAAATGAATTTAAAGCAACCTTTTTAGATACTATATAATACCGTTAATAAAGTAGAAATGACAAATGAATTTAAAGCAACCTTTTAGATACTATATAATACCGTTAATAAAGTAGAAATGACAAATGAATTTAAAGCAACCTTTTTAGATTCTATTAATACCAACAATTTGTATTTTGCCTTTAAGTATGATGGGAAAAAATACAAATAAAAAGAGGTTTTAGCAGGTACATAATTATGCACTCACAAATAATCCGTCTTTCTTGGAGCCAAAAAATCAACATTAGATTTAGGATGATTGTATAAAAATCTTTTTTCCTGTTTGTATCATATTTCTGAGCTGTCTGATTTTTTTTTCTGTCTTCCAAAGCATGGCTGATAAAAAGTAACAGTTTATTGTAGCTTATTAACATCAGAATCTTTCTAATTGGTCTTAAGTAGGTTACAAGACAAAAATAAATTCAACAAACCTAGAATCATCCTTGAGATGGACAAAACTAAACTTCACAATCAGGCTTCTTCCAGTCCAAACTCTTATATGAACCATGTATCCTTATTCATTGGTGTAAAGAGAATTTGGGTCAAGTCAAAAATGTTCAAAATATTTACAAACTAGGATGCCTAAAACACAGAGGTTTTTGTTTGGTGTTTCATGGGACAGCAATACAAGTAGGTTATCTAGTTCTGAAGCGGAAGGAGTAAAGTGCCTTGCTCACAAACACCCCATGGTAGCTGACTTGGGCTGATTTGATGGTAGGATCTAAGACATACTAACCACAAAAGGAAATTTGCTGGGACTGAGTATACCTAAATAGCAACTGCCCTTTTGGTGAGTTTGACAATGAAAACTCTCAACCCACATTTGTTGAAAACTCAAAATGTTTACCTTCCAAGAGTCAAAAATATTTTGTATACTGTTGGTATGTCCAGAAATTACAATATCTACATTTATTTCAGTTTTTATTTACCAAAAGGGTATTCAAATAAAAAGAAACCCCGACACATAATATAAAGTTTTAATAGATAGCAGTATACATTTCAACTGATTACATAAATATGTATGCATCAGTCTAAATTAGTCACAAGAAATGTAAGCTTTGCATTAACCACAATTTTCTACACAACACATAATACTGTAAATAAGGTTATGAAAACTTATACTAATAGCTTTAGTGACCAATCAGATTACATATATTGATTGCTTGGATTACAATTAAAGCCATACTGACCACTTGATTTACAAACTTGTGTTGTCAGAGACCAAATATACTTCAACATTAGCCTTTTTATTACTATGTCAAGCATTAACTTTCATCCATAATGGATAATGTATATGAAACTTCCTGTTTTATTATATCAGTACCTTTCTAAGACAGGAATCGACATAAAGTTTATAAATGTACAAAGTATTCAAGTTGATTAAATTAAGAATTAAATGAAATATATGAACAAAGAAATTATAAAAGTGGAGATGAATGAAATCTCATATCTTGTAACAACTATATTTGTGATTGAATGATCATACATTATTGAATGTTTATAAGAGTTGTTAAAAGAATATACCAACTCCAGAAAAATGGTGATGAGCAGAGATGTATATAATGTTTTTTGAGGTTGATAAATCCTTTGTATCAACTAAAATCATAAGTTAGGTACAAGAATATTGACTAAAATGGCATGAAACAAGAAGCATAAAATACAGCTAGGATGGCATTCAATAACTAATACATAATTAAACAATGTTACAATATACGTTTACACTCGATTATTTCACAGAGAAATATAACATCCAACAAAGCAAAGCGTTCTTGTCACATAAAAGACTTTGAGGAATGTTTTATGCACTTTTGTACCAAGAAATGGAAAATAAAACACATCTACTAAAGCACAGCAATCAAGTCAATAGACTTTAATATCAAGCACCTATCTGAAACTGACTTCTGTCATGGCATAGTAAAATTAGAAATTTTATTTTTCTTCCCAGATGAAAGGTGTATAAATAGTAATTAGCTCATTGTATATATTCAGTTTTTTAAATCTTGCTTTGTTTGGAATAAACAAGAAGCTAGCCATGGCAAACATGTTGATCAAGCTATATTTCAAATCTTAAGTGAGATAAATTAGAAAGTAAAGTTAAAACATGACTACTGAGGTTAATCTAGCGTGTGGACAGATACCAATTGCTATCTTGAACTTTTGCCACAACAGCAGAACTAAAAATTTAAAAAAATAAGATATAATCTCATAAATATGCAGGTGGAATATCCAAAAATTCCAGTACTGAAAAACAATAGTTATCCAAAACCACTAAAACTTATACAAGCAAAAATATACAAGTTAAATGAGTATAACAAGTTCTCTATGCATGACCTAAAAGAGTATTGTGTATGTGTGGGGTGTGTATGTGTGTGTATATATATATATATATATATATATATATATATATATATATATATATATATATATATATATAAAGTTACTGAGTAATGTAACCAAGTTTCTCCCTATCTCCAAAGGCCATAGATGAACAGTTCAGAAAAGGGGTATATAGATTTATCAGTGACCTTGACTTTGTATGTGCTACAAGAATAAATGTACCATAGTTTATTCAAACTGATTAATGATATAAAGCTAAAAAGAAACCTTAAATACTGACATGTGACCTTAACATTGAAAATAATACCCCAATTGTTTTCAGTGAAAAATATACAAGTTTACCAAACTTCATCCATTTATCTCTCCATCTCCATATCTTTATCCATAAACAGCTCTCAGGCTGGAAAGCAGCAGTTCAAACGTGACTAAAACCAAAAGTATTTATCTATGACCTTGAAAATAGAATCCCTGATGACACACTTTGTAGTGGAAAGAAAGTGTGAGGGAAAGAGAATATATTTTGCTTTGACCTTGAAGATGGAAAATTTTCATGCTGAGCCCTGGCATTGACCTTGAAGATAGTAACAGTATTGTGTCACATGACACACCTTCTAGTGATGCTATAGGACTACACATAATGTCATTAGATCATTTTTAGCAGCTCTAAAGTAATACAGCAGAAGACAGGACCCCTAATGTGATGACATGCCTTCTAACAATGCTATGCAGTATAACAATGTTCAGTTAGTTTTTCAATAGAGTTATTGAAAAAGAAATTGTGATGGAAAACATAAAAGACTAAGCCATACCTTGACATTAAAGACAGCATTACAATGTGGTAGTGACGATGTATAAAAATAATCTAAACCGATTATGCAGCAGAAGGGAATGTGTGATGACAAAATCTTGAGCCTTGTAGATAGAACCCAAAATTTGCTATGTAACATGTCTTGTAATGATGATGCATCAAGTTTAATCCCTTAACCACCATTGGTATTAAAGTTCACAGAGAAAATGGAAGGCTATGAATAGCAGAAACATTGAAAACAATGTGTCTTGCTTTTTTCTTCAAATAGCATGGACGATGACATGGACGATGACATGGACGATGACAATGTGGTTTAAGATTGCAATCACAAGTTAAATTTTTGTATAAATATTAATTAAGACATGGAAACACCACCGGGTGACAAAAAGCAGGGCTCAATAACGAGTATTCCATAAAAGGTACAAAGTCATTTGCAAATTTAAACTCAAAACATTTTTCTGATTCAGTGTAAGATTATTGATCGCATAAAATGAAGTACACAATTTAAATTAGGCAATCCATTAGACCGAAAAAATTGGAAACTGCACATAGAGGATCTTATACGAGCAAAATGTTTTCATGTTTAATGGCTCCTCCACATCTAAAAGTATATACAGTTCCAAGGCAATGGAAATGTGCTTTGCCATGGGACACTCCTCAGGTCAACTTATCTGGATGGGATTTGAACTCATGACCTTTGAGTCCTGTTTACTAACTACTGAGATACAGAATCTCCCTGTATGTAATGCTGATATAATAAAACTTGAAATGAATTTCTGTCATGGATGGGTACACTAGTTTGATCAAAGCATTGCACAGACAAATCTTTCATGAATAAGAGATTCTAATTTTCATCATACTTATTAACTGCATACAAAATTAATTCTTAAGCTAAAATGACACATTTTTTGCAACAAGCTCAAATTTAACATTAAATTGTAGTTACATACTTAGTCTATTACAACATATTAATTGAGGTTTCAAAACAGTGCTTGTGTTTTTGTTCAATATTTAAAACATTTAATCCAATCTTCAAATTAAAACAAAATATTAACTAAGCAAGAATTCTGCATAACGCGTGAATTTTTAGCTGAGACCTGTCTTATGAGGAATCAAAATACTTTTTACTTATACTGCCAAGATGGGAAATCTTGGGTTTAAACATCCAAGTATTAGCTGAATAACCACTCTGGTGGCCTAAGTGGTTAAAGCATCTCCATTGAATTTGGGAGTTTGCAGGTTTGAACACTGGCCGAATCATCCTAATGACTTATAAAAAGGGTACTAGCAGCAGCCTCGCTAGGTCCTCAACATTAAAGAGGCTAGTGTTAGGACTGTTGTCAGGATAATGTAACTGGGTGAGATGACACTACATGTCTGCATCATGATGCCCCAGTGCTAGACATCACTATAAACTGCCACACTGCAGACATCATAGCAATATGACTGAAATTTTTTTAAATCTTTGTTAAAAATGCAAAATACACATTAGTTGAATATGGCAAATGATGTAGAAGATAGATGACATTAAAAAAAATTTGAATGCACAATCTCAATATTGTTCAGACTGCAACCATCACCATCAGAAAAGTGATACCATCTTGCATTTATGGGCAAAATACAAATCTATCTGAGATGGGTTTTTTTTTTAATTAAAAATTGTTTACACATCTGCTATAATTTCTTTTAATACATGGTCAATATAATTTTACTTTATTTTATTTAATTTTTTTTAAAAGCAAAATGGATAATGTTTACTGCAATGCTGGCCTTTTTTTAAATGCAAGCTCTCGAGTTAATACTGACATTAAAAAAATTTACACAATGATGTAGAAGATTATCCATGTCTTTTTATATGCTCTTTATTCTCTACAAGTGAGATGCCCACGAAATGTAAAACTGATAAACAATTACATGTTTTAGTCATCAAAATGTACCAAATTTTTATTTTACTCTATTAGTGACAATTAATTTTAAAGAATTTCTGATGGACAAATTAAGCAAAATTTGGTATTTTTTGCACACTGCCTAATAAAAAGTAACAATGTAATTGCATGTGTTTTGTAACAGATCAAACAGTGTAATTGCATGATGTGTTTTATAACAGATCAAACAGTGTAATTACATGATGTGTTTTGTAACAGATAAAACAGTGTAATTGCATTTGTTTTGTAACAGATCAAACAATGTAATTGCATGATGTGCTTTGTAACAGATCAATTGCATGATGTTTTATAACAGATCAAACAATGTAATTGCATGATATGTTTTATAACAGATCAAACAATGTAATTGCATGATGTGTTTTGTAACAGATCAATGTGATGAACCATTTTGAGAAATCCCATGTCAATGTGACTAACCATTTTGAAGAAATCCCATATCAATGTGACTAACCATTTTGAAGAAATCCCATGTCAATGTGACTAACCATTTTGAAGAAATCCCATGTCAATGTAACTAACCATTTTGAAGCAGAACAGATAACAAGGTTTTCAAGATCAATGTCATGGTGGCCATATTTGATAACAGATTTCCACAGGTCTTTATGGTTTCTTTTTTAAAATACCTTTAGCATAACATGGCACATATGAAATAGTTGATTATAATGTCTACCTGTTTACAAAACTTAAAGTCTGGACAAATGTCTGCATTTCTATACTGTTTAATCACATCATTTTAGTGACAATACAATTTTAGTTAAAATTAGTTTGCTTGATAACAAGCATCATAAAGTAATTTTTATTTGCAACCACTGATGTGTAAGATGTGAGTGATCTGTCAAGATGAGCACTTTAGACACTGTCATCATACATTGGCCAAAGCACCATATAAAACAACTATAGAATAACCCTGTATTTAGGAATTTTGTTCTTCTTTTGATCCTCTGGTCTTTTTCTTAAACAACATTTGAATTGGTGCCCTGAGTGGCCAAGTTGGCCCAGTGGTCTAAAGTGCTCTCCATTACGGATCACTGCCATCTCACCTCTGTCTTCGTGGGTTCAAGTCTAAGATTCTGCATATGTGGATATGTGAGAAAGCTTGCCAGTAGCATCTCGTGGCTTGGTGGTTCTTTCTGCAGATTTCCCGGTTTCTTCCTCCACTCCATTAATACTGACTGCCATGTATAGCCCATCGTGTGCTGAAAAATGGCATTAAGCCCAACAACAACAACAACAATTTGTGAATTGAAAATTAAGGATTCACAGAACTACATTAAATATTGTAATAATTCCACTGAAATTCACCACAGTATACATGCATTTGCCATAATATTACCATTCTATTATATATTGTTTGCATGCATTCAAAGCAAATAAGGCATCAGGGATGTGTTCAGTAGTAATAGGATTAAAAAAACAGTTATCATTGTTACAAAATTCAACATGGAGTTTACTATCAGTTAATTAAAATGTGTGTTATTAGATCATATTAGCATAAACAACAACATTAAAGAAGAAGACACAAAAGGACTAAATAATAACTAGTTTTTTATCTACACTTTGCTGCATTTGATGGACAGGCACTCTGGTGTGCAGTAAGAAAATCCTTTGATGCTGCATGTTCATTGTGGAAGGTCACTTTATAATGCTGATGATAGCTCCTGTTTAAAAATGTGTCAAACTTTGAACATGACCCTGATCAGCCAGTGACTGATAAGCCTCATATATATTCATTTGCAAGTCAGAACCAACTACAAATATCAAAGACACTGATATGAGATCAATATTATACTCATGTAGGAGTCTAATACAACTGTAAACAGCACAGGCCGTAACATAATGTGCCAGCATATCTGGGTTTATGCAATAGAACTAATCAGTATATAAAAATAAAAAAATCATAGACCCTGATCTACCAGGGCATTATGCTGTGTTGTTTGCAGCTGGACATGGCTTGTACACTAATATATATGGCATGTGATTGCAGATCTGGGTCAATGTTATTTGCAGTTGTGTGAGTTTTGTATTTGTATAAATAGGACACCATGGCATGATGTTGTTAAAATACTCCTCCTAGTGATAGAACATCAAAGCAAATGTCACACACCCGGACTGGTTTGGATAAAGTATATTTTACAATAGGCATGTCCTTATTTGAACACTTGGCACACAATAAACGTCCACAATGGCGACTGAAAGTAAAAATGGATTCCACATTTTAGTTTCATTTTACCTTATCATGTCAACATTAAACTTAAAAACTGCATATTCTGTATATGGCACATAATGTGCATGCTTAGTAATTGAGTTCAGTCCTGTATTTGGTATATAATGTATGTGCACAGTATCTGATCTTGGAACAACAATCATCTTACCGTGGTTGTGTGCGAATGTTTTGCAAGAGTAATTGTCAAAGACTTTGAACCCCTGGACATGAATTCTTCACATGCTCTGGTAAAGATGCACACACAGTAAATGTGTATGATCAAAGTAGTTATGTTCAGTAGAAAAGGATAAAGTGCAGCTGGCCTAGATCTTTCGTTAACAGAGTAGCTAATAAACTAGATGCCAATAAGTACAAATTTGGCATCTGCATCATTTTTAAACTTCTGCAATAGGTAAGTTCAACCATGGAGTGCTGCATATCATGTCATATTTGTCCGTTTAATTTAATTATCATATTAATTACACAAAATACAAAACTCTACTGTAACTTGTACTGAATTCCTTTCTAAACAGTCTGGCATGCTGCTGTTGGCATATGTGCCATAAGTTGCCAACACCTGATCTGGATTAGAGACTGTTGTCTTTTCTCAAGACCTCAGACTCTATGATTAGAACATCCCTGAGAATGTGTTAAGTTTCTAGTAAAGTTACTGTCATTTATCCAATTATTCCCCAACATTAAACAATTATATTTCTCACTATCTGGATAATTTGTTTGCAAATAAAACTAACAATTTTTCCTGAAAATCTTGTTCAGAAAATTAATATCTCTTTTGTGTGTACATTCAATGCGGGTCAGCAATGGGCTAGATATTAAACAAAGTTACACTATATCCTTACAGGATTTTTCTATTAAAAACAGAGAACACTTACAGGATGTTATTTTGGTGTTTACTACTAGAGATAATTGTGCACAAAATTCTTGAATTGTTTGACATGTTTCCAACAAATTATTTTTCTGGTAAAAAGGACATTCAAACTTCTTTTAACGACCTCTGCATGCTAAATCGAACCAAATGTGATGGTAACTAGAATGGATGATCATTTGTTGTGAAAATCTGATGACTTATATATAGGAAGAAAAGCATAGTTTGACTTTTAATGTAGTACATACTGAAAGTAAATTACTCTGCCCTTCACTGTGTAAGAATTAAACCAAACCTCATTTCCTGTAAACTATCAGACTTTCAGGACAAAAGGCCATCAATTCTGGCTACAATCACCATAGGTTTGACTTAGTCAATAAAACCAAAGCCTCTGAAATGTGATAGAGTAGCAATGACCTACTTTTAAGATGAGGGTATAATAATTTTCAATATGGATCCTGTTGCCATGTTTCATTATTCTAGCTATACCAGTATTATGCAGTTAAAATACAAATGTAGTCATGAGCTAAATTCAAAAGTATAACAAGGAAAATATTAAATGTAGGTTACGCTGACTGTCTTATGTTTCAAGGGTGTGATAATAACAGGGTGTGGTAATAAGAGAGATGCATGTAAATGCCTAGTTGATTATTCTTGCACAAACAGTGCATTAGAATGAAAATAATATCCTTAATTAATATAAATTTATGGCCCAAAGAGCTGAAAAATGCAGGACACAGTGACCTATAAAAATGCTTATCTTCAGAAGATGATCATAGCATGTACCATGTTTCGTAGCAATCCATCAAAAAATGCAGGCTGAATACATAATTACATCTTAAAATGCATACAGTTGAGAATTAAAAAGAGCAATAACTCTTATGAAATTTGAAAAAGCAAAGTGTTTTATGAATATGCGCATCTGCAGATGATGACCAAAATATAAAGTATTTTGGCAATCAAAATCTGTGTAACTAGATGCATTCACATGATCATGTGATAGAAAGCTGAACACAAAGATAATTCATCTCAATAGCTTTGCACACCTGCCAACCCTAAAGTTCTTGAGGCATGTCTTATGAAAAGAACCCTTAAAGTACAGACTCATGGAATAAAAGCAAAAGCTATGCAAAAAAGACTGTTGTGGTAAAATCCAGATAACTCGCACATCCATGTTCGACTTGGATCCCAGTTTCATATTGGACTTAATGGAGACAGTGAACCATATTAACTTTACAGAATTACCTCAGATGCTTCAAACTGCACAAATTATTTCATGCAAAGCATTTGCATGATCAAACTATTGATTATACGTTTTTTTTTAAAACTGTCATCCAGCAGGTGATACATGTTTAAGGCAAAATGAAAAAAAAAAGCCTCTTAAAAGTGTTAATAATCAGTACAGAAGAATAAAAGGAATACTCAGATTCTTATGAATACAAGCAAGAAGTGACACAGCTACATTTATTGGACATCATCTGTCAATGTGAGTATGTCTAGTGGTGGGGGATATGATTACAGTCATGTGTCAATGTGAGTTTGTCTAGTGGTGGGGGATATGATTACAGTCATGTGTCAATGTGAGTTTGTCTAGTGGTGGGGGATATGATTACAGTCATGTGTCAATGTGAGTTTGTCTAGTGGTGGGGGATATGATTACAGTCATGTGTCAATCTGAGTATGTCTAGTGGTGGGGGATATGATCACAGTCATGTGTCAATCTGAGTATGTCTAGTGGTGGGGGATATGATCACAGTCATGTGTCAATGTGAGTATGTCTAGTGGTGGGGGATATGATTACAGTCATGTGTCAATGTGAGTATGTCTAGTGGTGGGGGATATGATTACAGTCATGTGTCAATCTGAGTATGTCTAGTGGTGGGGAATATGATTACAGTCATGTGTCAAAGTATGTCTATTGGTGGGGGATATGATTACAGTCATGTGTCAATCTGAGTATGTCTAGTGGTGGGGAATATGATTACAGTCATGTGTCAATCTGAGTATGTCTAGTGGTGGGGGATATGATCACAGTCATGTATCAATGTGAGTATGTCTAGTGGTGGGGGATATGATTACAGTCATGTGTCAATGTGAGTATGTCTAGTGGTGGGGGATATGATTACAGTCATGTGAAATTGAAAAAAATTCCAAGAATAACATCATCAAGCAGAAAGATAGCAACAAGCCATTGAGCTGCATAGGGTTTGTAACTGAAGTTTGTGCAACTGTACAAGAGGTAAGTAATGTCTACTTGTATTTTGCAAACTTTTCTGTTGAATGTTTACCATCACTGCAGCAATTCTGATTTCAAAATTTTTAAATACATGTTTTCCATCTCTATAATATATTTTGTTACAGACTTACTCAAAAAATCAACTGTCTTACTAAGATGACTTTCTTTGGGTTGGCAGGTCTGGCTTTTAAACTGGTCACATGATGTGAATAAAACCTTTGACCGTCAAAGCACATTGTTCACTGGCAAATTGATGAGCCAAGCCAGATAATAAACTATCTATGGCTATTGCAACATAGGCTATTTTCATGTTGGCAAAATTTCTTTCCTGCAATCTGAGATGCTGTTTCAACGTTTTAATTTCAAGGTACTGTCTATCAGACATTATTCCTTTATCATTATACAACACAGTTCGAGATTTCCAGAAAAGTTTTATTTTGATGAGGACTGATTGATCACACATATGACAATAAAAAAGCTACTAAAAATAACCTGCTCTACAGTACACGAGAAATGCTAACTTCCCAAATTTTCAACCAAATGAAACATATCACCCTGAATTTTAATCTTGTGTCCCTTAATATACTCTACTGCATATAATGTGTGATGACAATTCATAAACGAAAACAAGAGAACAGGTATGTCCTGAAACTTAAACAATATGACTGAATTCTAAACATTTTTCACTTATTGAGATGCACTTCAAATTGGTGTGTTATGTGAAAAGATGCACTTCAAATTGGTGTTACGTGAAAAGATGCACTTCAAATTGGTGTGTTACTTGAAAAGTTAGATGATGATTCAGTCAGTTAATAAAACCCTAAAGAAGTTGTTCCAGACTGACAGACTGATGATTGGACAGATAAAGAGAAATAATAAGTGCTATGTCTTTTTCCTTTTGAGAGCCTAAAGACAGAATGATATAATGTGCATTTACCAGTGATGTTTTCTTGTTTTGATACTAAATCTGGTTCCACATTCCAGACACAGCTCACCGTCACTCCATGGAGGTTCCTTAGATAGCATATCTGGAATAAAATAGAATCAAACTTTATGCATACAAAGATGAATATTTCAACAATCTCTTTGTTTTATTTTGCTGGTGTGTGAATGTGATTTGCATTTTTAGCATAACTAACAATTTTTCAGTCATATCGCTATGATGTCTGCAGTGTGGCAGTTTATGTCTAGCACTGGGACATCATGCTGCAGTTCTTAATAATGGGTGCAATGCAGCTGTTAGTACCCTTTTAAAAAGTCTTTGGTATGACCACGCTGGGGATTGAACC